>SMGT01011884.1:0-54996 GCA_004794575.1 Lanistes nyassanus | reverse complement strand
GACGTCCCGGGGCAGGAGAAGGCACCCACCTACCAGCTGCAAAGATGAGTATGCTTATTATGCTTTCCTTTCTTACGTTAGGCTATTCCTTTCGGACCTTGTGGGAAGGCATTTTGTGGTCGGAAAATTTCCTGTGAAATTTCAGTTGAAAGCTTTATTTGTATTTTTTGTTCTCTTTACTTAAGATGTGAGTTGATGATATCTAAAAGTAAGAGAAGGGAAGGTTTTTGAATTTTATATTTCAAATAGATTTTATTTGTTAAATTTTCTTATCTTTTTTTATTATGAAAGCAATGGCACTTTGCCTTGCTCGAAGCATCAAACGCTTCCATCACTACTGGTATTATATCTCCAACTGTAATCTTAGCTTACCCGAACACATGAACAGAGAAAAGGAATGTGAAAAAAATCATTGAGATATAAAAATAAAACATCTTTTTGTTGACTTTTTTCTTACAAAAACTACCTTTTTGTCCCAGGGATGTTCGGAAGCCGGGGTAGCGACAAGTCCAATAACTGGAACACTACCTTCAGCACATGACGGTGAAATCTGTGGGTTTGAAAAGATCGTTACACCACACAAGCCAATGATCGTAGAAGTGTCCGTTATTTTAGGAACACACTTTATAGTGTAATGGCAACGTCGCGCGATCTTGTATAAACATTGTTGATGCATGCTTTCATATCCAATCAACCGAATTAAACAAATTATTACAGCTGTACTTGGATGTTTCTGTGTTTCTGCAGCCCACTATAAGCAGACGATGTTATTGTTTGCTAATGTGCAGGGCGCGCGCACGTTTGTGTGTGTGTAGCTTTGAAACTATAAACTGAGATATATATTTATATCTAAAGACTCTTCTGAAAGTGAAAATACTTAATTCTTGATGACTGTGTGTGCGTATGTGTATAATAATGTCTGTGTGGGTGCGGGGTGGAATGGTCAGAAAGTGACGTTTTAGTTGCCTTATTTTTCTTTTTCTTTTCATCAACCAGATGTATTTTCACTTAAAGGGGCGGGGATTAAAAACATAATTGTACAGTTTTTCAAAAACATTCTGCGTATCCAGAAACAAAATCATGAAAATGACCCATGTAGAAAGCATCTTCACTTGACCTTTCTTGAAAGTTCCTGTCTAGTACTTAAATTATAAAAAGACACTGTCGCACATTGTACCAAGCATTATCATGTTTAACAACAGCGATTAGACACAGTGAGCTTTGGTCATTAGAATGGCGATGCAAACACTAAGGCATCCGTGAATCTTGGCCATTCGTTGCTATAAATAGCTTTCCACAAGGATGGCACCCCACTTCCCGAATGTTTCTTCGTTCTGATTCCAAACTCGTTCCAAGTTGTACACCCTCCCACTGCCTGGAACTCTTTGGCTCTGAGTAGGCAGGTGTTGCCTAAGCATCAGAAAAATATTAAAAGAACCAACCAATGCATCAGCCAGCCAGTGGTTTGAAACTGTCTTATTTCCCCAGCATTTAAGCCGATGCCCGATGTTCTAAAGAAAATTCCCAGCCTGCTTTATTTGATGTTGGGTGATTTAATTTACTTAATAACAGATTGAGCATTTTCGTTTCGAGACTGCAACCTGTCATCCTAAACAAAAATCCTTGGCCATAAATGGATATCACCGACGGAAGAGTTGCAGGCTAGCAAATGGAAGATTCCTGGTTCGAATCCAGGTGTTGCCAAGGATTATTTCCTGGAGTTATACATGGTCTTAACTCCGTTCGGGCATCTCCCCGCACATATTAAGCAACCTGTCCCCACTGGCCATCTTGCTGCAGCTATCAGTCTGGTGGTTCTTTCAGTGCATAGCTTATTAATAGGATCCCATCCCTCCTTAGTGCAAAATAACTGCAAGGTAGAAACACCCCTCTAAACCCCTACCCCATCCCAACACACACACACACACACACACACACTATTCAGAAAGCTAGAAGCTTCATCTACTTAATATTGTACATCTTGAACAGAACACTTTACTCAGCAGATGCACTTTGTGCAAAAGAAAGATTATGTGCCCATGTAATATTTTATTTCTGAATTACAAACACCAAACAAACAGCAATATGAATCTGCAAGATTAAAAAAAAACTAATGTGAACTGCATCAAATGCTATTTTTTCCCTTCAACCATGATGACATGGTAACCATGGACAGTCTTGACTGGTGGGTCTGTGTATATTGGTTTGTCCACTGTACTGATAGACAGCTGAAAGGCAGCATCTTGAAATGGACCAACCATGCTGCCACGTGTCATCCATCCTAAGTCACCCTAAAACAAAAGAAGCAGTAACAATTAAACTTTCCAAAGTCGATTGGTGGAACTCCATATAAAGAGAAAAGAAACAAGTAAACAAGGTAACAACAAACAGAACTTGGCCAAGCGAGACTTAGACAACGTTTCGGGGGCATGGCCCCTTCTTCAGGACAACACAATTAACAAAATGGGTCACAACTGACAGAGACCCTGGTCTACCCCAGTTGCTAGGTAGGGAAAGGGGACAATGCATGGGAAGCAGACATGCTATACCACCAATCAGTGGCAAGGAGGCCTACAAACAACCAACAGAATGGCATGGTGAAGGGTGGGGAGGGGGTGGGAGGGTAAGGGAAAAGAGGTAGGAAGGTGTTACAAAGAGAAGAGAGGTGGAAGGGGAGAGAAGAAGTGGGTGGAGGAGAGGTTAGTGCTTTGAGTTCAGTCCTGACATGGGGCACATTGTACCAAAGTGGGAAATGAAATGAGACTCCATGTTCTTGCTGACAGGAGACATATGAGGAACTGCATAAAATATTATTGTTTAGAAAAAAAGTTCTTTCTTAATAAAAGGGATAGGTGGGATAAGAGACAGTAACAGGCTTTAACTTGAGGCTACAAATTATTTATTTTTCTGACTGAATAGATGAAAGAAGTTACAATAACTCGTTAACATGTCCACAAGAGTTCACAAGGTGTCTTCTATAATCAAATGGCCTATAAAATGCGTAAAAAGGATAAGACTTTTGCAAATGAAATACATTCAGAGTCAAAGATTCATATACATACTCCAGATCGAGCTTTGTCCTCACTATACTGTGATGCCACATCATTAAATTTCATTCCACTCTTTAGTTTTTCTATTGCTTCCAATGCCTTGGATTGTTTTTCACATAAAATGTGCCGAACCTGAAACATACAAAAATATGCATTTACACAATCTACAAAATATATGAATATACCACCTTTTTCATGAAATTGGTTTTTATTTACATTTACACATAAAGCTCAAAACAGTTGTCTTAGACTATCATGAGGTAAAAATATGAAGTTCTGATAAATATACAGTCATGATTTACATATGATCCATTACTTTTCCAGATTATTGGACGTGATAAGGAAAGCATTTTGTATGCAGGAACTAAAACAGGGATGGAAAGATGAGATAGTACTAAAACTAATGGTAAAGTAACTTGAAATTCACTAGCCCACAGAAATTCCATTAGCCCAATTTGTAGCAGATTTTTAAAATGGTAACAACCTTTTTTTTAGAGGCAAAATTTGGTACAACTGGACCTCTCTATTACAAACTTTTAAAAGTCATGAAAAAAATGTGGTCTCACTTGGGAGATTTGGTGTTTGCTTTTGGTTAGCATTCCATCACAAACTAGGTGTATATCATGACAGCCCTGTTTAGAAAGGTTAATGTGCTGCCACACTGGGACTGCTGTCACAACACAGGCTTCACTCCTACCCAGTCACATCATACTGACACCAGGCCAACCAGTGCTATTACTGTTCCCTATAGTGCTAGGCGTCTGGCGTGGCAGCTTCTACATTTCTTATTTCAGCCGGGTACGAACCACCGACCTCTCGCACAGGAAGCCGACCCATCACTTGGCATCAGACCATAGAGGCGGTCCTTAGTTGGGAGAGGTGTTAAATGATCTATGTGCTGCTGTTCATAAGGCATTCTGGCTATCAGGCAGATAAACACTAACATTAAAGTATGAAAAATCAATAGCTCCACGGGCTACAAATGTATGATTTTTATTTAATGGCATAAGATCTCTAATGGCCATGGGCCACCGGACCACCTATATATTTTTCCCCATTTGTCAACTTTTGCTGAAATAAGAGATCCTGAATCTAACAGGTACCCTTTGCTTGGTCACATGTCCCAAATTCTCCTCCTCAGTCCAGGCAATTAAAGCTCGCATGTTTTGGATCCCTACCTACAAAAGTTACTAGATGACTTCCAAATACAATCAAAAATCCCAGGTTAGGGTATGGGAATCCGCGTCTTGCAAGCTTTGCAAAGCTGAGGCTACCTTAACAGCGGTCCCTCCCTTTGCCTGCTTTCCAGACTCGCATTCGCCTTCAGATGCTTTTCCTTTTCCGCCGCTTTTAGCGCCTCCGCCACCTTTAGCACCTCCACTACCCTTGTTTTTCGGTGGCATTGTGAGGTATAACTTGGGTTTGATAACTAGATACCACGTAGCTTTGGCTGCCTGCACCTCGGTCCGGAAAAGCCAACAGCGTGGTAAAATAGGTCATTACGCATTTCTCATGAAATGTTCAATTGGTCAATACATCAGAATAAACCAATGAAATCGCGGTTTACTTATTGGTCATGGCTAGGTATTTTAATATGGCGGCAAGGCTGTAAGGGTCTTTGTCAGCGAGAAGCTAAAAAAAATTAAGGTTTCTCGTAGATCTGGGCAATCACAATGCTGTAAATGATATTTCAGGCTGCTTAAATTCATAATGGAGAATGCTGCAGAATATGGGCCTGCGTTACCGCCTGGTAATTACCATGTTTGTCTATCAGATTACAAAATCCGGCTGACAATCCTTCCATTATTTAGATCATTATAATTTTCATCAGTTTTAATACGGTCGCACGGATTTCTGGCAGATCACAGTATTTGTGAGTTTCTACTTTTATTTTTTTGTTAATAAATATAATGCAAATATTCTATGGATATATCGTACAATTTTTACCGAAGGATAGGATTGTTTGGCAGAAGAATATTCATATTTCTGGAAATTGGGATGTATTATTGATTCAATGATTGTAGATATTTATCGCTACAGTCCTATTATTTTACAGAGATAAATAATCATTATGTGTTTATTTTACTGCGAGCTAATGTGCAGCCATGTGTAATCAAAGAGTTAATGTGCTTAACCTTCTAGTTCTTGTGTAGCTGTGTGAAGAGTGGAATTTGGGTATCCAGCAATGTGTATCATGCAGATTTAAAAATAAACGCTGCAAATGCAGCATTTGTCGACATCAGTATTGGAACTAAGTAGAGACTGCACAAAATTAAAAATTCAGATCATTATGATCATAAAAAATAGTGTTTTTTGCTCCAAAAAATAAAATAAAAATCCAGATACTGGTTTTAGGTCTATGGCAAATAAGAGCTGATCTCTTCATATCATATTGTTAATGAGATTCTTTATGTTATGTCCATGAGTTTATATTCTTTAACTTTGGAACACATTGTCTAGTTTTCGTTGTGTTTTGCATCAAGTCGCATGGGTCAAGTAATATATTTCTAATCCACAGTTTGGTCATCATAGTAGGATTGTGATGTTCATTTGTCTCATATTTTACAAACACCCATATGTTTGATGTATTGTTGTGGAGCACTCATGCAGCCCATTCCTGCGCATTACGCCATTAGTCATGACAAAAACCACTGAGTCATGTTCTGTTTTGTTTACAGGAATGCAGGATAGCTCAGTTCAAGTGGTGGTGAAGCAAGAGACTCGTATAATTGGGCCATCACATCCTCCTGGTTTTTTGAAGCAGGAGCACATCGAGAGTGAGAGTTCGGGTAATGCAGCAGAGGAAACGTCAGCAGCTGTAGCAGCTATTGGATCAGAAATACGGCAGCAAGGATCAGAGTCGCTTTCCTCCAGCACAGGGGTTATTGGAGCTAATTACGTTGCTGGTGCTGAAGGAGAGGGTTTGGGTACGATTGGACCACTGGTTTCAGAAATGAGTCACGGGGATGAAGTTGTGCAGGCTGCAGAGGAGTTTGAGAGACGTTCTCGAAAAATGAAAGATCACCTTACAATTAAGGTAAGACTAAATCATCTTAAATATTTTGCTTAATGTAATAAACAAAATTTTGGTGATGCACAAAAAGGTGGGACCTACAGCCCAAGTGAAATTAACTGGGACTCTGCACTCAGGGTAGCCAAAGATTGTAGCAGGCCTTTGTGCCAACTGATACAAAGAGACCTGAAAAAGTGAAAGAGAAAAGTTTGATAAAGTGTTCTAAATGGAGAGAACTATATATATATATAATAGTAACAGTGTTACAGAGAGAGAATTTACGATGATGTATGTCATCATTATGGCAAGACCAGCTCGGAATCGTGGATGTGCCTTGACCCCACAAAGGGAACAACCAATGAAATAAAAGCAAACAGACTGCTGCCAATCAGACCATCCCATTTTATAAAGAACAGAGACTGATCCAACATAGTACCATGACTGTTCAAATCCTAAAAATTAATCAAAATCCTGTTGCAGCATTACCCATTCTCAGGTGGCATATCCCTTAATGGCTTTACTCAGCTACCATTATGAGAATATCTAACAGTAACACTACTGACACTGACAGTCATGACCATTGCACAATGAATCAAAGTAATTCTCAAATTAATTTTAAGAAAGAAACAAGTTTTTTTTAAACTGCATCATTGTAATAAATAGCAACATTGTAATTTTAGGGATCCATCATAATTTCTCAACACCTTACAGTTACATTTTATTTTTTGAAACCATATTATAAGGTATTCAGAATGCCCAAAGTGAAGAACCAGATGTCACATAACAGATTGCTTTTTTTAGCATGTGATTTAACAATTTAATCATTTATGAATGTGTTTCTCTAAAATGTTGGGGTATTTTGTGCAGATGCATCATTAAATTACTAAGCTTTGTTGATTTGGATTAGATTAGGGTCTCCCTGCTAACATTCTTTGATCAACTGGTTAAATGCAAAATTAATTTACATAGTATACCTTTTGATCTGTAGCACTGCTAGCATTAAGGTTGGGTTGCTATCTCGTGCTTGGTAGTTTTTGCCATTTTTTTAAAAAATGAAAGTACATTTCAGTATATATGAATTTTTACTGTTCTTGCCCATGCCATAAACAGGCTGAGGCCGAACCAGGACCGAGTAAGAGAGAAGAATGGATGACAGAGTTGCCTCCAGAGATGGGCAAGAACTTTGGCCTGACAGCCAGAACTTTTAGCAAGGGAACTGGGAGCGATAGCAAAGACCGATCAGAGTGGACAGACATGCCTGCTGACAAAGTGAAAAAGGAGAGGGATGGAAAGAGCAAGAAGAGGAAGAAGGAAGATACTGTGGACAAGAATTTGTCTAAACGGGATGCCCAGCTCCAGCAACAGGTGGAAGAATACAATGTAAGTTGCTTCTGGCAGGACTGGCGTTACCATGGAGCCATTGCATGTGTCAAGGTTATATTACACCTATAACAAAGCTCTCTCCTCAGCTCTCGTGGGCTTCAAAGGGCTGTGGGCCTGATATTTGCATTTTATCTCTAGGGCAAAAGTGTGTGTGTGTGTGTGTGTGGACACTTAACTGCAAGGGCAACTTTTTCCTTTGACTTTAGCTTGAGCATAGGACTAACTTTGATTGCAGCAAACAGTACCTGGCTTGCCCCTGAGGTCTTCAGACCACATGTGACTCAGGTGTGTGTTAATATGTGTTTCAGAAAAAGAAGCGTCCAGAGTCTTTGGTAGAAATGCATCAGAAGCACAAAAAGAAGAAAAAAGTAAGTTACAGTCAATATAATCAGGACCACTTTATAACATGCTTAAGCTATTGTTTTATTATTTTTTCTTCTCACTGGTAAGTTGGCATCAGAATAGTGCTAAACAACTTTGATTTGATTTTTATAAAATCATCCTTGCTATCTGGACATCTCTTGAAACTCTTAGAAAAATTATCAGTCAAAAAGTCTCTCCTGAGAGTTTGCATATACATTCAGGTGCTATGTCAAAGGAGCCAGTTTTAAGGTGACTGAGATTTCTGTATTGGTTGTTGAGCTGTTTTTTTCTTTCTGGGTTATTCTGCCGTTATATTCTCTTCCTCCGTCTCCTTGTCCTCCTCGACCATGCTTGTGGTATTTGGTTTTGTAATGTCACATCCCTTTCCTACCCCAAAAAGTGTGTGAAATGTAACTCCCCTAATAAGACTTATGAATGACCACAACTGCATTCATTCATCCATCCACTCTTGGCAGTACCTATCATTTAGTTTTTATTTGCAAGCCTGAACAAAAAGAAGGTAGGAGAATCATAGCTCCTATACAAAGATGTAAAACTGTCAATAGGCAAGTAACTACAGTGTCTTAAAATGGCAGCTAAAGATTGAGTAGGTCTTCTGATCGATGTATTTTCCATCCGTATTTTATATTTTAGGCAATAGAACAGTAGGTAGACGTGTTTTGTACACATGGTTTGCTTCTGAGGCATGATCAGGTAGGAGTGACATCCACTGATTGCATCCGAGCAGGCTTAGTCACCAGTTTTCACGTTTGCCAAATCTTGAATCCCGAGCTGCCGTCCAAATTTTTTCACAGCAAGAAGAAAATAAAATAGAAGCCTGTTGTAAGTATCATTCAAATATAATTTAGGGTGAATTTCCTTTGATTTGAGTTATTTTCCTAAAATCACTGTTTGCATTGGAGAATATGTACACAGCTATTGACATTTTGATACCGTAAGAACTATAACTTGTATGCAATAGGATTTCATTTTTTTAAGAAGAAGACATAAAATGATTAATACAGAGTTGTTGTCTTTTGTTTTTGCAGACATCAACACAGAATCAGACTCAGACTGGAACAGAGTCTACACAGCCTCAGCCCACGGTGCAGCACTCTACACAGGTTCAGACACAGACCCAGACAATTCAGCATCTGACACCTCAACAACAGCAGCAGCTACAGCAACATGTTGTGGCAGCAGGTGGAGATCAGATGCAGTTCCTGCAACTTCCAGATGAAATCCGAGAAAGTTTGGACCTGCTGTCGGACCAGAAGACGCCAGAGTACTACAGCGGGGAGTTCCAGCAGACGGAATTCAATGAAGCAAAACCTCTGGCAGATCTGCTGCTCAACCAGAGCATGGTGGGCTACACCCAGGATGGGACGGTTTTCTCACAGGGAGGAGCTGTGTTTGGTACCAGCCAGATGATTGCGCAAGCCTACAATCAGGCTCAGCAGCTTTCCACGGCATCGCTCAATCAGCATCCTATCTTTGCTTCCAGTTTAGCAGGGCAGGTAGGGCACAACATGGGCATCACCATCATTCCCGCTCCACTTCAGGAGGGGCAGACAACTCTGCAGGATGGGCAGACAGCAGTTGGTGATGACTCTCAGGCAGCAGGGGGTGTTCAGGCACTGAGTGGGACGTACACTGGAACCATCACTTCACAGCCAGGATCATCCTCCATCTCTGCTTTCCCACTAGGGCAAAATGTCATCATTGCTTCACCAAGCACACAGCAAGGAAACTTTATCTTCACCTCTTCAGGGCAACCTGGAACAAGCATTGGGCAGAACATTGTCATAGCAACCCCAGGACAGCAAGGCAGCTACCTGGTCAAGCAAGAAACTCAGGAGGAACTGGCTCAGACTTTGGTTTTGGCATCACAGAACCCCCAGCAAACTCTTGGCCCCAACGTTATCATGGCATCCAGCAGCACACCTCAAACTGCCACACTCAGTGATGGCAGCAGTGTGGTGCTTGCCCATCCAACCCCTGCAGCTACACCGACATCAGAAGGCCAGGGTGTGGGGAAGACAGTTTCTATTTCCTCTAAGGCTCTCCATCCCGCAGCAACTAGCATTTCAGCAGCTGGGCTTCAATCACATGGGGGCATGCAGCCTGTTTCTTTGGTCCTTCCCCCAATGAATTCCATTTTCCCTCAGCTGCAGAACATACAGGGCCATACCACTTCACCTAATTTCATGCATCTGAGTGCTAAGATGGACAAAATGATGGCCCTGCTGCAAGAGACAGTAAGATCTCTGGCAGACACCAACAAACGTCTTGAACGTATTGAGTCCCATCTTAGCATGACTCCTCCAGCCTCAAACAAATCTAAGAAAAGCAAAACCTCTTCCTCTTCATCTTCATCATCTACAACAGCAACTGCAGCAACTTCGTCTTCAACCTCAACCACTTCTTCTGGACCGACTCCCTCGAAGAGTGAACTGAAAGCAGCACTAGCAGACTATCTCACCATCACTGACTTCAGCAACACGGATGAGCTCAGACGCAATGATTCCTCCTCCGATCTGTTTATTCCTGTTGGAACCGTTAGCCTGCCTATTCAAGAGCCACCTAGTCCAAGTTTCAGCGAGACGGGGGGTGAAACTGCCACCTCCACTGTTTCAGAATTGCCAGACCAGAATCTTCTGGTGCTTAACGATCCGAACATAGTGACCACACCTGAGCTGACAGCTCCAGACAGCCAGAGTGGAATCGCAGTAACCATCTATGACAGTGAGGGGGGAACATACGAGCTCGGTCCAGACAGCAGCAAGGATAATGCCGTTGGTCGCTTCACCACTGTTTCGCAAAACCCCAAGACTGTCATTGTAGATCCAAAGTTTTGGGAAATGTTGGTGGAAGATTTCCAGAAGAATATGACCTCCAAGCAGATAATGTCTGCTTTAGCCAACGTCAGAAAGCCGCTTGTTCGCAATATGGGGAACAACGAGATCAGTATTTGCTCAACAGTTCTAAAGGAGGCAGAAGAGGCTTGCCAAGGCAGGAGAGAACGTTTAGCCAAGGAGCTGGTGTTCCGGATCTTCACCCTGGGTGAGGTATATGATCGCAATGTGTCGGGTGTGTTTTACATCAAGGGCAAGAAGATGGAGAACAAGCACAAGGCTTTGGATCCAGCTAAGATGTCAGCGATTCGCTTCTTGGTGATGCGTTATCCACCCTCAGTGCTGGACAACCCTCGGCTTGAGAAGCTAGTGTGGAAGAATTGTGTGGACCGCATTAATGATGCTCTGCGTCGAATCTACAATTGGATCCACAAACTGGTGGATATTAACTCCATTGTAGACAAACTGCCCACAGACACCATCTTGCAGAGTCCTGTGTAGCTGAAATTTACCCCCCATCCCAGTGTGTCAGATGTACTGTGTCTGCGTCCACCTCTTTCATCGCCCAGCTGTCTTTGATCACATTCTTAGTCCAGTGTTCCTTACTTTAGTGTTATCTACTTGGCGATGAGGGATGTAATTTTCCTGAATGAGAAACTGGTGATCATGTTACTTGATTTTGTGAGGTTTGCAGTGTAAAGAAACTGTTGGTTACATCTGCACATGCATTTATAACATTACCTAGGATCTTTATCAAGTTGCAGCGGAGGAAGATTGGTTATAAGCTGCTGGCCTCTGAAAGATGAAGACAGCCACTCATTTCTTGTCAACACTTGCTAAGAACATTTAAAAAGTCCTTTCTGTTCTGCCTCTCACAGGTGGAAGTTGCAAAACTACAGTATTCATTGCAGAATGTGCTCCTGCAGGTTAAAGAGGCAGGCCTGGGTCAAATTGTATGGGCATTTTTAATCTTCACCTATTCAATACATAGTGCAAGTAGGCCTTATAGCCACTAATAGCTGGAAAGGCACAGGAATACTGATGGAATTCAGCCCTGCATCATCTGTTCAACTTGTTTAGTCTTAGATACTTTGGATGATCAGATGTTTATAAATTGAGGGATGGGCCTGAAGAGCCCAAAGAAACAGCGGAACCTGTTGCATTTGTGTGCACATGCACGCACAGGTTCTTGCTAATTTGTGCCAGTTTTTTTTAAATACTGAGATGGTTTGCATTGGCATTCACATCTCTTGCTGAATGGGGTAGGGAAATGATGATGCCACTGGAGTTCTGTTAATGGTGCTGGCCAGAACTAAAAATAAGAAGACTGGCTCTTGAGGTAGGTTATTCATCAGCTGGCACAATTTAAAATATGTGTGTAGCCTTTTATACTTTTAGAGTGTAGGTTCTCCACCTTCTCTTCTGAGTGGGGGTGGCAAAGTATAAGGAGCTTATGTGCTGTAATATTCAGTCATGCATTTTATCCAAGCTAAAAAAAAAGAAGTGTTTTTGTGGTGTTGCATTAGTGTTGCTATCCCCTTCACAAGTTGTGCAGCAGATAGCATAGTCACTGTTGTTAAACTCTGAATTATGGATACCAACACAGATAAATTTTATACTGATCATGTTTGACACTTTTGCTTTAGTCTGAATGGTGGGAGTTCCTCTTGAACAAATTTATTGCTTTTAAGAAATACTCTTGTGCTGTAAGGATTTATGATTGATTGAGTTCCATAAAAGGCTCATCCTGTTCTCATTTCCTGTTTTCATTTCGATCATAAAATCATAATCTGATATTCTTCAGCTCATTATCTAGATAATAAACCATAGAATACATTTTTTAAAGTAATTCTTTAGGGAACAAAAACATTTAGGCAAATAAATCTGCTGACTGCAAGCCAAAGTTAATGCAGGAAGAATGTATTAATGTTCAGGTATCTGAATTAGTAATTCACGTCACAAATCTTGTATTCAATAACAATAACAAAGAGCCACATTCAGAACAAGATGTGTTAAGACAGTTGGTGGACAGCACATTACTGATCCAGTATAGTAGTAGAAGTCTGCATTATGGTGCTGCTCAGGTTTGTCTTGTCAACTTTAGGGTCCTTATGCACAGGCTAAAGTTGGATTTATCTCAGAATAGTGCCTTAGCATGAAGGAGAGTTATTTCTATCCATAAATATACAGTCTTGGTGCATGTGGGATATTTACATTCTTTTAAACGTTGCTTGACAAGGATTTATCAAGGCTGCTTTCTCAAGCTTGAAGACTAAGCTTAACCTTCACTTTCACATAAAGACCCTGAAAACCTTGAGCATATATAAAGTTGATGTTGGTATCACAGTGTCAGAACAACATGGTATCATTCAGATATAATGTTATACTGTACATTTCAGCCATAACTGGTGAGTTATAGTCTTTAAGTAAAATATTGTGGTATTTCTAAAAATGAAAGGAAAAGAAATTGTTTTGACTGAATTTTCTCAACCCCAAAAGAAAACCACTGATTAATATTTCCCATCTTACAGTTGGGCATGTTGAATACAGTTTCCATATAAGTCCCACACGATAAACAGACCTGACAGTTTTGTGAACACATATAATATATATATAATGTTGGACTTGTGTGTGGTTGTGCAAGAACTGTGGTACTGCATCTGAAAAATTTAGATGTGCTTGATGGAAAACCATTAATTTCAAAGAGGTCCATTAAATGTGTGGGGTCTCTTGAAATACAGGGTGCATTGTGTACAAACTCCAGTGCAGTTTGTCCATCCTAGGCTGCAGCAGGTCAGTTTTGAGACAGAGCTGAAGTTTGTTCCTTATGGCACAAAGCAGAAACTGGATGCAACATTGATAGTACCAGATGCACCAAAAAATACTCTCATATCATGCTTTAAAGGCACTTTAAATTTGCTAAGGAAAAATGGAAATGTAATTTCCAGCCAAATAGAATGTTATCCTATACTCTGTTGATTAGGTCAATATTTTTAGTGCACTTCTTTCTGTTTGGCGATGTGGCATTTATTTATTATAGACTGTTGGCTGCAAAATTACTGGGGTGTCATTTTGTGTTTAATCTCTTAATCTGCAGCATATTTCCGATCATAAAATCCAGTTTGCTGCATTAAGCATAACATATACCTACTACCTAGTGTAGATATTTGTCACTTGATTTTACTTAGGTATGTTTTCTGAACATAATATCAATATCATGTACAATATTAATCTCCATGTATGCATGTATGTATGTATGTATGCACACGTTTTTATGCTCAGGTACAGATATCAATCAGTGGATTTAAAAATTATTAATGAAGATTTTGATCTGTACTGTCTTTGATGTTTTAGAGAAGACCTGGAGATATATTAGATGTTTGCATAAGCCAAGGAATGAAATATAATGTCCATTAACATAAGGCAGAGTGTGTGTCACAAATGCAGTTGTATGAAATTGAAAAAGAAACAGAAGAAAGGGGACGATGGAAAATTAGAAATACATCTTCGTCTGCGAAGTGCAATCTTTGAACCTGCTTACAGACCTTTTTGGTTTATGTGCATAGGCAGATTTGCTTTTTATTTCTCATTGTATGAACTTCTGCCACCTTTCCTTTCAGGCATGTAGAAACTGTTTTTAATATGATTTTTAAACCAGAAAATTTGCTATAAATTTGTTTTATGAGTGTTGTTTACATGCATGCATTGCCCTGCACATTCATTATTGTCATAAGCAATTTCTTATAAATATACACATGACTCTTTTAACTTCATTGCTCTTAGGATGTCACAGTATTCATGTGACAACTTCAGTGTGGTCATGTAACTGTTTCTGAAGAAAATAGATCTTGCACAAGTTGCATCTGTTATCGGTAACCTGTTTCGTCATTGTGTAAAACAGTTATCTCTACCTAGAAGCAGCCATAATGTTGTGTTAACCCTGCACATTTTTATGTAGTATCCGTTTTAATAATGAGCGGAACAAGAAAGAACAGAGGGAAACTATGAATTTATTTCTCTGTGTGACTAATAGTTTAATTAAAAATACACTTTTTGTGTTGCACATGGGCTGTTGTCTTTTTCTGTTGCATATAGATGTGACCTTTCTAAAGGTTGGACTGAAAGGATGGTTTTGGAATTAAAGTGTGTGATATGGGAAATGTTTTCGGTTGCAAGACTTTGATTTTCCCAAAGAAGAAGGAGAATAAAACCCATATTGCAGACTGCTAAACAGTAGACTGTAGTTGGGTGGGTGTAATAAGCAGCAATCAGTCACAAGCATGCTTATAGGGTTTCAAATCCCCACTGTAGACACTTCTGCTGTTCAGTTTGAGCAAACTTCATTTATTTCCTTCTATCTTGCAAGGAGGGATAGTTTCTGGTGTATTTAGGATGGGTACTGTGCACACATGTTTACATGCACATGTTTTACTGTTTCTTGTTTAATGTTTCCATACTACACAATATGGAAGTGTGTTTATGTGTTGATTACTGTTTCACCTAGTTTTGACATAAACATTCTTATATATGATATCAACCAATGCATCAGGCTGATATGTACACAAACATCTGACCATCTTGCATTGTTGTCCATCTCAATCCTTCATGTTCTAGAAATGTACAGAATATGTCCTCTTGTTAAATGTGGTAAATGATTCTATCATCGTGTTCAGCGTTTCAAATATTTCAACAGTTCTATTATTTTTGTTAGTCTTGCGAGTGCTTGGTTGAAGGTGTGCAAGTTCTAATGGAGATTGTGAAATATCCAGCAAACCAGTTGTTAAAAATCATTTCTTCTGTAGCTTTCAGCTTTGTGTGAGTGTTTTAAGAATTAAAAAAAAACATGATTAAATCTCAAAGATAGGGTGGGGAAAACAGCTAGATATGTCACTGGATATCCATTTTTAGTTCTATATCATGTAGAATTCTTGTAGATGTACTTTGATATTGACAAATATTGTTCCATAGTTACCCTCAACAGACATTTGTTATGGAGGTAAGGAGAATTTAAGAAGCTGTTTAGAAAGGTCTAAAATTTGTAGCTTTATAAAAGTAGAAAATGGGTTTTATTTCTCTGTACTTTTTCCTTCTTGATCTCTCTATATTGCAACATATTTCACAAAAGAAACACTGTATGTTTTAAAAAAAAGTGTTAGTCACTTTAACAGTTGTGCTAAAAATAGTCCATAAATATTTCTAAAAGCATATTCCACAGAACAGTGTATTTCAGAATGTGAAAGTTTCTTGGTATTGAAAGGGCTTACTAAACCAAACAACAATATAAACGATCACTAGATTTGAAGTTATCCAAATACATGTATTAATGAATGCATGTGAGGTTACAAATAGCGCATTAGACTGTTGCATTAAATTTTATCCTCTGTACTGATTGGCTGCCTGAATGGTCATCAGGTCAAAGTGTGCAATGAATCTTGTATTTCTGTAAAAGTTTCAAGTACCCTTCCACTGCCACAATAAAGAAAATGAGACAGTAATATTCACCTTGTGGTCAGTCTGTTGCTACAGCAAATACACTGTATTAAGTTCTGTAAGGAATACATAGCGTATAAGATCCCGTGAAATAAGGAGTTGAGGTGCATGGATACGACATCAGAACAATCAACAGAGGTGATTGTTACCTGTGTATTTTTGTGAGTATAATCTATGATACCTGCAACCAGAGAGAGAGGGAGAGGTATTGTTTCTGTGATGTACATAATACTTGTTACATTTTGTACATACGATCTTTATTTATTTGTTGTGATTTTCCCGTATAAATGAGAACATGCTTGTGTATTTGGTTTTGTAAAGAATAGGACAAAGGGCGTGGCATATCTTATATGTTGTATGTTGTTGACATTTCTTGTACGTCCTTATTTTTCTGTGGACAATAATTTCTCAATGCCTTAAAATATGGCTGATTTCTGCTATTAATATGATTATATGTTCTTTAGATTTGTTTCTATAAAACATATTGTGCATGCTTCCATGTGGTTGTATTTACATAGCATGTTTAGAATTTAAAAAATTATTTTCTATTTTATTTAGTATATCATTTTTTTAATTTGTGGGGAGGGTGGTGGTGGTGGGGGGGGGGGTCTTTTGTATTTCTGTTATCTAGTTGTCATCAAGGAAATAATGGCTTGAAGGATGCTGGTGACATTTCAAACAAATCTAAAAAGGAGTAACCAACAATATTTATGTTTTTGGAAGTCATTCTGCTGTACAATGCTTATAAATCTGTTCTCTAAGCTGTTCTGTTCAAAGGTAAATTTAGGGTAGCTTTGTTTATGGTTCAGCAAATTTTTTAGCACTGTAATTTGCAAAATTTAAAAAAAAAGGCATTTCTTCATTCTTCTAACCTGTCTAGATGCCCATCCACCACTGGATTTCTGTCAGGCTTTATCAAGATATATAAATGCTGAAATTAGTCAGATAATGTTGCTAAAATATATGTATCATCACAATAAGTAGTTTTTTGTTGTTCTTTCCTTGTAAATCAGCTTTTTAACATACTGCACTGCATTACTATTTATTACTAAACGCTAATATGACTATTGCTTGACAAATGTTTGTGAGATTCAAGGTTTATATAAGGCTTTCGTGTCATACTTAGTGAACACCAGGTCTTGTATAAATTTCATGTTTCCATATTTCCCTAAGTCATGTGATTCCTGGTGTGGAAAATTATTTGTGGAATGACATCTTTCATACACTTGTCTTTACCCAATATGGCATTTTGTACAGCAATTTGAGATCTGGACAGGAAAAAAATCCAAGCTGTTGCTTCACCACAACATAGTATAATAACTAGATAAAAGTATGGGTGTTTGAGGGAATATTTTGTGGGTTTTTCTTTTCTGTTTCATTAACTATCTCGCAGATCTACTCAGGAAATAAATTATATGTCTTTAACTGTTTCTGTTGTTGAAGGGTACAAGAGCTGTCCTCTAAGGTGTTGTTAGCGGTCCTTAAATAACACTGATTTTTAAAAAAACTTTTATATAACTGTTTTGAGTAGGGTTTTTATTTTCTTTGATAGGGAAAAGGTGTTGACTTAAATCAAGTCTTACAAAACATTAAGAGAAATTTTAAATAATTTTGGTAAGGTCTCCCCCTCTCACCCCACACACAAGCACAGAACAAAAATTGTTTTCCATTGTTTCTCACATTACGGTTCTTGGATTAAATTTAATTGTCTGTTTTTGTCAAAATACTTACTGGCTCCTATATGTCTTACTCAGTGAATAGTTTGAATGTTGTAAAACTCAGCAGAAAGGAATTGCAGCCTGCTGTGATTTCTGGCTCACCATGCCCTGCCAGTAACATAGTTGTAAGTTGTTTCTAGAGTTGTGCATTCTGTATAATTTTAATTGTTTTTGTATTTATTGTATAATCAGTGAGCAATTTCTATATATGATGCATTTCTTGTGTCACTGTTTAGTAATAATGAAACAACTTGATACATATGTGCTACTTGAAGGGAGAATCTTCGTGAGAAAAAGTAACTAGATGTGAAATAGCTGGTGCTAAACTAACATTTTCTGCAGTTCAAGTGACATATTTACAAATCCTTATCAGTTAAAAAAAACAGATGTATCTGATATGGCTGCATTTTACTCCATTTGTTTTTTTCCACTATTTTTAAGCATCTACATTCAAAAAAGAAAATCCCGTCACATTTGCAATTTTGCAATAGCCTTGGAGTTTGGCAATGGACCCATTGCTGTTGAATATTAGGTCGTTGTTTGAAGTGACTTGTTTGCAGTATATCACATAATGTATTCATTCTTGTGACTAATCCTCATTTAACATTTTTAACAGCCATTTCTAATGTGGAACAATCGAAAATGTTCTTAGTCCTCCTCGTTCATTGGTGTGCACATGTGAAACTGTACTACTTTATGCCTAAATTGTTTATCTCTTAATAATTTGTGGTCAGCAACAAATAAAGATGGAATGGTTTTGACCTCCTATAATTTCTTTTAAGGAGCTTCTGCGAATTGTTGTGCATAAAAATGAAGAGATTTTTTTAAAAACTTGAATGAGCATACATAAGTCAGTTTTTGCATTTTAAGGTACTGGAGTTTATTTCTCCCTTTGCAGACATTACTGATGTTGGTGGCATATATAAGAACGCATGCACATGGTGTAGGACTTGCATGGTTTAGGGGTTGTGCCTTAATAGGGAGGTTCAGCAAAGATGATACTGGCTGCCGTACTGATTTCATTTCAACCTTTGATAATGAAGAATATTTTATCAATATAGACCCATTATGTAGTGGGTTTTTTAATTTTTTTTTTAGTATATCATTATCTTATTCATTGACTATATAATGTACAGGCTTCAACAGTTTCTGTGAAAGATAAATCAATGAATGGAATAAGTTCCGTTTATTCCATTGTTTGATTGTCTTGAAATTCAATGTAACCTTATTGAAACTGAAGAATTGTGTTGTACTTCGTTATATTTGTGTTCCTTGTTATACACCTAGCAAGTTTTCTGTATTGGTTCTAAACCAGTGGTAATTGTACATTATTATGTTATATTCATTATGAACATTTCTTTTGTTTCCTTTTAACTGGACATAAATGTTGTCATGTTGGTTAATGTAGTTGTAATAAAGTGTAGGAAACAAACCTGCTGCTTTCTTATTTAATTGTGGAAGCAAGATTTTCTTGTCCAACTTTCGAACCTGTTTAAGCATTCTCTCATTGAAATCTTTGCTGATTGTGACATACATAGGTAATTTCACCATGTTATTTTGTATAAAGTGAAGTGAACACTGTTTCATATAGTTAAAGATATGCAAGGATCTATGTAGCGCTGACATTCAGTTCCTAGAAATACTTTATAGGCAATACATGTATACCTGTGATTGCAAGCTAGAATCCACAGTTGTGCCCGTAACCAAGGTGAAAATAGCATACATCTTTGGGTTTCAGCATACCATTTATACAGCTCTCCAGTCCTGTCGCATCCCACACAAGACATTCCTTCCCATTTTTAATTCTCCAGATGTGAAATTCTAATGCATTTCAGGTTTTAAATGTGCCACAGTTTGTGGACCTCTAAAGAAATCCTGTGAGGTTTGCAATAATACGCTAAATTATCAGTTCACTTAAATTGTTCTTTGGAAGATGTGGATTTTGTATTGGAATTATAAATACATTGTAGCTTCCACAATATGTTCAGAGTGCTGGCTCTGAACCTGAAGGCACTAGTTCAATACCTGTATGCCACACTAAACTTCCCAAAGTTCACCCAGCTGACCCATGGGACAGGGGGCGCAAGGGAGAGGAGATGGGTACTACCCTCACGATGGTGGCCCACAGAAAAGTAGGGGTCTCGTTTACCCCCATTCCCCCATCACCAAAAAAGCTCATGGGACAACCTGGACCTTTTTCAATATGCATTTATGTACAAAAAGTATAAAGGGATATCAGCAGGGGGAACCAATGACAGCGTTGAAAAAATCCCAATCATGTCCAGGATACAGGGACATTGACAGATTGCTATTTATGTATTGGGCAGAACAAAAAGGTATAATAGAAATAGGGGTCTACCTGTTGGGTTACCAAAGTCTTATGTCGTGTGTTTCACTATTATCCAGACCGGGTAAAAAAACCATTTAAGTAGGCACTGGCTGCTTACCATCTTTCTTGCAGTTGTTAACAAGCAGGGTGCTATAGCAAACACAGCATTTAGGCATGTGATTGTGTTTGGGACTAGATTAAAAGTCTTAGTTATGTCTCTTACCCAGGGGTCATTATTTTCAATCTATCCAACCACCACCCTTGTTCTTGAAACAAAAAATTTGCCCTCTCCTGTATTTGGCTCACTTACTTATGCTGGTCAATATCTGGCTCAGTCACGGCTTTCATCTCCATTTCAGCTTATGCTGCATCCCTACCAGCCATCTCTCTTTGCATTTTACATTATGTCATGCTTGTGAACAATACCTTTATAACTTTTTTAAAGCTGTAAGGCTTAGGCCACCAGCTTCTGCCCCTATGCAGTTAAAACATTCCGAAAGTTAATTTTTGTATCTACTTTGTTACAGAAGAAGGAAAAGAAAAAACAGGAGAAAGAAAGGAAAAAAGGCAAGCCAAGCAAGGTAGAACGTCAACCATTCGACCGTGACCAGGACCTGAAGGTCAACCGATTTGATGATGCTCAGCGCAAGGCCATAATGAAGAAAGCACAGCTGCTGAACACACGATTCAGCCACAGCCAGACTACTTCCAGTTTCCTGTAGACAAGGTTGAACCAAGATTGTATTGGTAGTTTTTGTTTGGTTTAATAAATTTTTTTAACCCATTCATGTGTTAGTTTTTAGAAAATTTGAGCATAAGGATCGAGTGCTTGTTCTCATTCGATACAGTTGCAGTCATATCCAGGTGGATGCACATCCTGTTCTTCCTTTTCTCTCCTCTACCGACCAAATAAAGCGTGGATCCAGCATGAAGGAGGATGTAGTGGGGTTCGTGCCTGAGCGAGAAAGGTTGTCAGGGTGAAAATGTGCCTAAGCCCAAAGCCGAACCCATGTACGTTGATCCATTTATGTTCTCTTTATCCCATCACCTCAACCCTGACACTGCTTGCTTCATGTACGGTTAATCTGGCAAGCTCTGCAATATGGACTAGGGTTTGACTTGTTGCTGTATCTGAGTTTTGCAAGAGACAGGACTCATACCTGTCACCAGAAATAACCCAACAGTAATTTACTGTGGAGGTAAGGAGTTTAAGACAGACTTTCATTAGACTATTTTTCATGGAAGGGATCCTATGTTTAGAGTGTCTAAAATGAGGGAAAGCACCTGCAAAAGATGTCAGATGACCTGCTACAAGGCATCAGCATACAGATATGGCACTGTTATTCTTACAGTTGGAAAAGGAATTTATCCAGTAGATACATGGCACTTTACTCCAGAAGAAAAAAACTGGTGTGATTAACAGAAAGCAAAAAGAACCTGGAGCCAGCATTTCTCCCATTTATACGTTTTTGGACTGGTTAAGAAAGGCTCTCACAAACTTGATTAAAAGATCTATACATGAAAGTTCAAACCACTAAATTATAGAGCTGTGTAAGACCTACCAACACCTGCTGAAATCAATAAAAGAAATGTTGAAATTAAATATTGTACATCTGCTGTTTCTTGGCAAAAGTCACCTAAAGCATTCTCAAGAATAAGTCAATGAACTTTAGAATAAAGCTTTGTTTTTTTGAACCCCCATTTCTTCAACACTAAGAGATTTAGACCACTCTTGGCCGTTTGCATCATACATCATTACTGCGAACAGTTTTTTTTATAAATTGTTTTCATGGAGGGTGGGGGGGGAATCGACAAGGTAAAACCAAAAAAACCATCTTTGTCAGAAGTGGGATTCGAACCCACGCCTGGAGAACCAGACTGCGACCTGAACGCAGCGCCTTGGACCGCTCGGCCATCCTGACAGTTGACCACATAATTTCTTTTTAAGATATATATTTCATACTTACTTTGTTTTCAGATTTTGAGAATTTGTATAATAGCAACTATGATTTCAAATAAAGTCCCAAAATCCACTTAACTTTGGACGTATTCAAAACTGTAATGGTGTTAACAGTTTTCGTTGCTGCAGTTTTTTGTTGAATAAACTCTAAAAAGCTGCTTAGCGTTGTCGCAGTTTCGAATCAAGTACAGTACCATAAAAGTTATGTAAAGTACAATCCTATCGTTATGTGCGTCAAACTGCTCACGCCGTCAGTATGTTCACTTACGTGGGTGACTGTGTTATCCTTCGTCCATACTAAATTCATTTCAAAGCGTAATAGTCTGTTTTGGTTTGGTGACCTGCATTAGCATAATCAACATGGCGGCCGCTGGGGAAAGTACTTGCCACAGCGATCCCAACTTTGCAGTCATATGTTCTTTTTTAGATAAATACGGTGAACTACTGGGATTGCCTGAAATATCGTATGTTGATTTGCAAGAGTACCTCGAGGACACAAAAGCAGGTGCGTGCTACAGATTTAATGCTTTAAATTATATTTTTCGTCTGCACTGCGACTGTAGGAAAATCTCTCAAGTCTCATCTCTGTACAGGTGTAATACTCACTGTGTAGTGTTCGATTTGAGGCAAGTCTTAAGGCACTGAAAGCAGTAGGAACAAAGCGTTTTACCTGCGGAACTGAAATTCTTTGGTGTATATTCTCATTGGTTTTGTATCTATATTCTCAACCATGCTGCACGCGTTTCAATAACCAAGCCGTATATCACTCAATAGCGGTGTATGTAAACTGAAGTTTGTTAGTAAACATTAGGATTAAACTTACGTACAGAACTTGCATTGCAGTATGTATTTATAATTTTATTAATAACATTCTTAACTGAAGCCTTATCTCAGCATATACAGAAATACGAACAAAGATACAGCCAACTTTATCCTTAAGTTATCTGGCTTTTAAAAAATTCTTTGTGAAATCAAGGAATGCGAACTTAGTAGCTGCAATTGCAGTCACTGAATCGGTACATTTTGTACATATGTGTCATATTGAGCCATAAGAAAACGGTTGATAATTCAGTCACACAAATTGTGTCAGAGAGCTACCCAGAGTGTATACTCACATATGCATGTGGATGCAGTTCTGTGTATGCATATTTGTTTGCCTACCAAATAAGCATGTCCATAATAAATATACAAAAATAGATGTACCTTTGAAAATGAGAAAATACATATAACTTCATTTATTTTTTTAAAAAAATTATATGATGTCAGAATATCATATTCCTATTTCGTTTTATTATGCTTTTTTTTGTTGTTCATGAACTTAGTTTTTAACACAAAACCAGTAAGCACTCTCTTTTTAATTCCTTTTATTCTCAACAGTATCCAGAGTGCTCATCGATATTCATGTTCGCCTTTTAAAGAGGATTGGAAAGACGAACGTCAATCATGAAAGGTTTGAAAGAAGTGTTACAAAGGTAAGTGTTATTTTGAGCATCGCTGTTTGGATGCATGTATATGTGCATGCCTGCATGTGTGTGTGTGAGAGAGTGTGTGTATCGTGTGTGTGTGCATGTGCACATGCATGTGCATCTGAGACTCAGTCATTCTAAGGCTAAAGAAGTGTTAAAAAGAGAGGTGTGTGACATGCTGGGCTGCATGGAACTGATGTTACTTTATGACTATTTCTGCTTGTTTTTATTTGAGCATGTGACAAAAAAGTTGTGGACAAAATAACTTGTACATTATCATTTTGTGATGGTGGTTCATATGTACAAATTTTATATGTATGATGTTTTCCCTCATTTTATAACAACCTGTAGAACAGCATTACCATGACTAAAAATGATAACAGTTGTGGGTAATTGAGATGCTAATAAAAATGGACAAGGATGGGGAGGTGACCTCAGGTCAGGAGAAATCATTCTGGCTCATTAAAAATCATAGTGCTTCTTGATTTTTTAATTAAAGGTCAGAGTTACCCCTCAGCCTTGGAGGGTGGTTTTATGAAAAGCAAGTGTCAGCCCCAAGCAACTTGTGTGTTATTTGGACAAATGTTAAAAAAATGCACAATGATACTCTGCATTAAAATCTTTGCATTATTCACAAAAGTTTGTTTATAAATTACCTCCAATTGTGCATTATCAAGAGCTCTGGTGAATCACTATCCTATCAGCTCAAAAATTATTTTTCAGCTGCTCAGATAGTAATTCCCATTCAGTGATACCTTTGCATTGTTTGCTGAGTGATCATACCTTTTTATTTCTCAAGTCAGCAGATCACTGCTAATTCAGATCAAGAGAGATTTCATTGGATCATTTCAAATTGACAGAAGGATTTCATTGAATTTATAACTGAAGTCCGAACTGATTATCATTTTAGAAGTTTGGCAATTTTAAAATCTCAGTTGACATTTAGCACATAGAAGCAGAATTCGGATTTTGAGGATTGCAATGTGTAAAGACACTTTCTTCTTTTTTGCTTGTCAGTCGATGAGTTGGCGTCGGCCACTTCATGTGAATCAAAAATTGAGTGCTTCTTTGTTAAAAAGGGGAAAAGTGATTTGGGCTGTCAAAAATTTGAACTTTTCTAGCTCTGATAAACTCTATACATGCATAAAAATTTGCTGTTGGTACTTTAATGACCTTTTTGCAAAAACTTTTGCTTCCCCCCCCCCCCCCCCCCCCCCCCACTTCCCCCAACCATTCTGCCCTGGATTTTGGTAAAATATGGTTTGCACCGCTATTGCATTACATGTACACTGTTGTGTGGATTATGATTTGCAGTTCTGCTTTTACTTCTCTGATCGTGATGGCTGGGAGGTGGAACGTTTTGGGTACCGGCATGCACAAGTATCCACCAAACTTCGCATCCTTAAGGTACCTTATTAAAAATACAAGTAGGGTTACAAATGTGCTAGACAGAATTCTGTACAATTTTTTTGTTAATTTCCAGAGAATCTTTTAAGGAAG
Organism: Lanistes nyassanus; assembly: GCA_004794575.1. Taxonomy (NCBI): domain Eukaryota; kingdom Metazoa; phylum Mollusca; class Gastropoda; order Architaenioglossa; family Ampullariidae; genus Lanistes; species Lanistes nyassanus. The sequence goes on along the minus strand of SMGT01011884.1, from coordinate 29,869 downwards.
AATTTCAGCAAAAAGAGAGAGAATTTTTTTTAAATTTAAAATTGTGACTGCAAACTGCAGCATTACAAATCAGGCAAGTTTGTGTTATTTAGACTAAAACAGGTTTGGTGTTTGCATGTGTGAGACTGAGAGAGGAGAGAGAGACTGAGTTCTTGCCCTTTGCTGGTCTTTATTTGTGAAGCTGTACAAAAACAATCTTCTAGTAATAAGTGTTTTCTTTTGAACAGAACTTGCTGGAATGCCAGTTTGACTATAATGTCAAGTTTAAAGAGAAGATCAATGAATTTTGTCCAGAGGAAATGCGTTTTCTTCCAGCTGGTCGAGACAAGGATGGGATGACCTATTGGTACCTATTGGTAAGTTACTTTCTCCCCTTGGGCTTTAAATGGTCACAAAATGCTATAGAGAGAGAGTATGTGTGTTTGTGCATGTTCATGCATGCACATGCATGTGTGTGAGAGATTCATTTGATGTATTTTCTCTTGTTCCCAATGATCAGTGGTTAACCTTTTTTTTTTTATTCCTTATTTTTAGGACAGAGATCTCAATGTTTTTGTATACAGAGAAGAGCCGGACGATGAAAATGCCGAATCATGGAAGCTAGTTTGCAGGTTAGTGGCCAATTTAAAACAGATGGTTTGGATCGTTATCTCCCTGATCAATCATGGTCAGAAGTCAAAGCAGCCAGCTGTATTAAACCTTTCATTTTTCTTATCAGTAATCATGGCAGAGACTTTTGTGTTTTCTTTGGAACTTGGGTGGCCATTCATTGGTTTTATTGCTTGCTCCTCTAACAGGGTTTGTACAACTCCTGGAAACTCCTTGAAATTTTTGTTGTGTTTTCCAGGGTCCTTAAAACTCCTGGAAAATCAAAAAGTCTGCATTTAGTCCCGGAAAACTCCTTGGCTTTTGAAAGAGTAAAATATAATTTTGAGACCCACTTCCTGAAAACTTGCCTCTTTTTTAAAAAAAAATAAAACCCTCGATGATCCCGATTGATTTCCCATCATGCATACTTTGAAAAGTCAGGTTATCGTTACTTCTCTTACCGTTTCTGGCAAGCACATGATTATCGGAAACACACGGTTGCTTGAAGTATCAGATCTATCCTTGATTCAAATTGTGAATATTTTGCGTTCAAAAAAATGCCAGGTGGAAAGTGCATTCTTAGCAATGATTGGTTAAAAGATGATTTAAACAAATCATGGCTTCAGAAGGTCAGAAAAAAACCGGCATGCTGCTTACTGTACTGGCTGTGGAAAATCAATTGATTTTAGGAACATGGGGGAAAGTGTAATCAGAAATTACAGGAAAGGTAAGTTATTGAAATTACGTACTCCTTCCTTTTTCTGCCAAATTTTGATAGTGGGGCTTGTGGGAACCAAAGAAAAAAATCAAATGGATTTATTAATTTGAAACAAAAACCACCTTTTAAATCTGGTGTATATTATTTTTTAAATGGTATCAAAGCTTATGGCGATACTACCAAAGTCTGCGCAGACATGAGCAGACAATTTGAGGTTTAGATGACGAGTTCAAAATTGAAAATGTAAAATCAGCTTAAACTTTCATAATTTTTGAAAAAAAACCACTGGAAATCATGGCAGAAGCTGGCCAAGTAAAGAGAGAAAATTGCGATGCAGTCATCACACAGTATTCAAAATTCTGCGAGTCCATCCTTGGTGGTGATGACAGCGACTGTTTCCGAAAGTTTGATCACAAGGCAGAAGACCACCGAGTTGATTCCGTTGTACACAAGCACATGAACAATCATATAGAGTTGTGGAGTGTGGCGCAGCATCTCCTGTTGCTCTCACCTGATCAAGCCTCAGTTGAGAGGGGATCGAGCCTGCACAAACAGACTACAGAAGAAAACCTTGCAAAGAAAAACACTGAAGGGAAGAAGACATATTCTGCAGGCAGTTCATGCAGTTGGTGATGTTGCCAACATGGTTATCAGCAAAGAGATGATGTCCTATGCATCTGCTGCAAGGTCTAAATATCAACAGCATCTGGAAAATCAAAAACAACAAGAGGCAAGGAAACGAAATGGAGAAAAAAGTAAAGCTCAAGAAGAACTGAAGAATGCCTGAAGAAAGGAGGCTTAGCCGGATGAAAGATTCTGCATCTTTGGAGAATTCTGCAGACCAGAAAGCCAAAGATGCAGAAACACAGAGGAACTTTCATCTGATAGTAGAATCTTATACTCTAAGGGCCAAAGCCAAAGAGCTTTAAAAAGATGTAGAGGAGCTGGGCAGGTTGATTTCCAAGAAAGAGACAGAAATGAAAGCTAATAAAAAAAATGGTTCATGTGAGATGAAAGACTTTACAGAATTTTTCGCCAATAATACCGTTTAACATTGGTATAAATAACTTAGTATGTGTTTCTGTGTGAGTGAGAAGTTTTAGCATTGGATAGTGTAAATAGTGTGTTAATAAACTGATGATGTGGGAAGTCCCTGAATCTGCTGGTACTTTAGCATTGTGTCCTGGAAATTTAAAAAAATAGTCCTGGAAAACTCCTGGAATTATGTGGCCATTTTTTTGTACACACCCTGTCTCAAAATAAGGGATCAGTTAATGTGTCCACTTCCGAGGCAAATGGTTTGTGATTTGTGCCTCAGCCAAGTCATACCTTAGAGTAAGACTTATACATTTACAATCTGTGCCTGGCACCTAAGGGAACAGTAGTAGGAATGGGTGGCCCAGTGTTGGTATAATATGAACAGGATTGAAGCTTGTATAGCAACAGCAAACCCGGTATTAACATTAACTTGTCTCAGGCATCGCCATCCTGATATGCAACTTGTTTGTGACTAGGCCTTAAGCAGTAGACCCAAAAAAACCAAATCCTCTGAAAATTAAGGGGAAAAAACCCATAACTTTTTAGCTCATGCTTGCTGGCTGGCTGTCCTCTATATCTGCTACAGATGTTAAAGAAACTTCAAAACTTGGCCACTAGCCTTGTCCTGAAAGCATGCAAAACAGACCATGCCACACCTCTCCTCCGCAGTCTGCACTGGCTCCCCATTCAGGCTCGCATCGAGTACAAGTTGTCTACTCTGTTTTAATTTCTTCACTGGGGCATGGCCCATCTACTTTTCAGAACTTCTTACAATCTACACTCCACTGAGACAGCTCCGCTCCTCTTCAGACAATTGCATTCTCTCAGTACCCCACATCAGGACAAAAACATACGGACAGCGCATGTTCACCTTCTCACCATCCACCCAATGGAACTCACTTCCCCACAACATTCGCCACTCCCCATCACTACAGGCTTTCAAACAAAACTTATAAACGTACCTTTTCCGCAAGTACCTTGACTGACGCCGCAACTGCCTGTCTGCATTAATTTACATCTTTCTCTGTTCATCCTCTCTTATGATACTTTTCTATCCACCTGTGAATGGTGGATGATCTGTATACTAACCTGTTGGTCAGTGTTGCGTTCATCTCTCCTTCTGTGTGTGTGTGTGTGTGTTCGTTGTTTTTCATTAGAGTGTCCGTGTGCCTCTTCCGCACGACGTGTGCATGAAATGTGTTCTTGCTTATTAAAAATCTACATTTATTATTATTATAAGATTTGTAAAAGTTCTTTTTGTTTGTGATATTTCAGTGATAGACATCAGCTGGCACAGTTGGTTGATAGGCTAAAAAACAACACACAAAAAACTTTTGTGGAAGAAGGAAAAGATGACAAGTGCAACATCCTCACAGGTGATACTATTTTTTATAGGCTCTTGTAGATGTATGATCAAGCACATCGAAGACAGTAAGCTGGGATCTGTGCCTTTTTCTTGTTTTGTGGAGTTTTGAAGATAAAGTAGTTGAACACATCTTTGGAAGATGCATTTTAGTCCCTCCTTAGGCATAACCATTAAAGGTGATTTTATTCCCGGCACTCTCATTTCAGACGACTCAAAGTCAACCAGCAAAGAAGGGAGCCCAGTAACAGAAGAAAAACCAACAGACGTCAAGCCAATAAAAATCAAACTAGGGGAGACCACCACACGGGAAGACCATTCAGGAGCCAACCAGGTGCCATCAGTCACTGAGGTCAGATCAGAAAAGGAGCTGGCTAAAGAAAATGACAGTGAGAATGTCAGAAAAGAGTCTTCCAAGATCAGAACCAGTAAAGATGGTGGTGAAAATGACAGCAGGAGATACGAGGTGAAAATAAAGCAAGAACCAGTAGAGGTGGAACTGCCATCCAGGACAGCAGAGGGAGCCATGGAAACGGCTATGGTCAGTGTGAGTCAGAGTAGACCCAAGTCCAGAAAGGAGGCAGGTGACCCAAAAGAGAAAGAGCAAGGAAAAAAACGAAAGAACAGAGACCAAGAAAAACCCCCTGAAGAAAAAAGATCGACCAAGAAAGCAGAGAAGGAAGAGCTTGAGGATAAAGCAGCACCAACCCGTAAGGAATTCTGTCGAGAGGGAAAAGGTGCCCACAGAAAGAAACAGCAATTTGTTGCACTGGCAGCAAAAAACAACACCAAAGAATCTGACAGTGTCTGTCAAAGTGAAGGCAGAGATGTCAGCACTGGAGAAAATGCTGATGTAACTAAACAGACTGTAAAGAATGGTGAGGTGAAATCGAATGATAAATCAGCTGGAAACCAGGTTTTAAACGGTTCAGAGGTTTTAGATGAAAAGGACAATACATGCTCTGATTTAAAATCAACTTCGTCAGAGAATAACATTGAAAAAAACAGCCCTGTTGATCCTTCAGATCATCAAGCAAGAAACAGTAGCCAGTCACAAGAAGCTGTAGGGGACAAAAAGGAAGATTTTAAAGCGAAGACATTTTTATCCCAAGATGAACAAGAAAAGAAAGTTGTACTTAGCCATAGGGCTCAGGACAGTGTGAGTGAAACCCAAGAGCAGGCTAAACTCAAAACAGAAACACTGGTTGAAAATGGCATAGACTCCAGCATAGCATTGACAGATGCCATGGATTCCGCCAAGACAGCAAAAGGCACAGATTCAAATTTCTTGCTCAAAGGGACTGATTCAAATACAGCTGAAAAGAAAGAACAGTTGCTACAGCAAGACTCCACCAGTGAATTTTTAAGGACAGAATGTGAAAATCAAACGTCTTGTGTGCAAGGAAGAGAACCAGATACAGTGGAAATGTCATCATTGCTGGCACAATCTGAAATTCCCCCCAAAAATGTGCAAGCACTGGAGAAGCAGGATGCAAAACAGTCTGAGTTGAAAGTATCTTCAAATGATGAGAATGCACAAAATGTTCTGGTCAAGGGGAAAGAAAACAAAGAACTACAAGACTTAAACACATCAGAAACTCCCTGTGCTCAGAAAAAACCAGATGCAAAAGTTGATGAGCATGTGATTGAAGGAAAAGAGTTGAACCCACAGGTGGCAACAGAAACCAACAAGTTTGACTGTATTGTAGAAACTGTGTGCACAAAATCATCACATGCAGGAATAGAACCTTTGGTTGAAAACTCGGGTGGATCAAAGAAAACAGACGAAGATGAGCTACGTGAAACAAAAAACATAGACTTGGCACCTGAGATAGACCAGAAAGATGAAATACCTGTTCAGACTTCAGTTACAGAACAGTCTAGTGATTTGGATGACCAAAAGGACAAGAGAATAACAGCTGAGACTTCTTGTGAAAAGGACAAAGTGATGGATGACAGTTTTCAGCAAAAGGACATGAAAATACCTGAGAGTTCTTATGAAAAGGACAAGATGATGACAGATGAGAGTTTTCATGAAAAAGATCAAATGGGGACAGGTGAAAGTCCTTGCGAAAACTTGAAGGATTTAAAAAATGTGGACACAGAAAAATCAGAATGTGCCCAGATTAGCTGCAGACAGGATAGCAAGGACCATCTGAAGGAGGAAACTATGAAAGATGAGATTTTAACAGAACCACAGACTGCCAAGCAGGAACTGGAGTCAGCTGTGAACCTGCCTTCAGGTGATGGGAAGACACTGGACAGCAAATCCAGTTTGGGGACAGATGCCCAGCTAGCAAAAGATGAAGATCATAAAGCTATTGAAAGCAGCTCAGATTTTGAGAAGTCTGGTAACTTAAAAGCACCAGAGTGGAAAGTTTCAGACAAAGATTCTGTGCAAGAGGAGAAGGCAGATTCAGACCATGGGGTCAAGTTAGAGAGTAGAACTGACCTTGAGGAGTCTGTGGAGTCACTTGACCCGCATGATCTTGATAACTTCTCAGGACCAGACACTGCAGAGGAAGCAGATAGGAAGATGGCAGCAGATTTGAAGAAAGAAGATAGATCATCCATTGTTTGTGTGGGTAGTGAGCCAGCTGTTGTTGAGGAAGCAGATAGGAAGATGGCAGCAGATTTGAAGAAAGAAGATAAATCATCCGATGTTTGTGTGGGTAGTGAGCCAGCTGTTGTTGAGGAAGCAGATAGGAAGATGGCAGCAGATTTGAAGAAAGAAGATAGATCATCCGTTGTTTGTGTGGGTAGTGAGCCAGCTGTTGTTGAGGAAGCAGATAGGAAGATAGATTTGAAGAAAGAAGATAGATCATCTGAGGTTTGTGTGGGTAGTGAGCCAGCTGTTGTTGAGGAAGCAGATAGGAAGATAGATTTGAAGAAAGAAGATAGATCATCCGATGTTTGTGTGGGTAGTGAGCCAGCTGTTGTTGAGGAAGCAGATAGGAAGATAGATTTGAAGAAAGAAGATAGATCATCCGAGGTTTGTGTGGGTAGTGAGCCAGCTGTTGTTGAGGAAGCAGATAGGAAGATAGATTTGAAGAAAGAAGATAGATCATCCGAGGTTTGTGTGGGTAGGGAGCCAGCTGTTGTTGAGGAGGCAGATAGAAAGATAGATTTGAAGAAAGAAGATAGATCATCCGATGTTTGTGTGGGTAGGGAGCCAGCTGTTGTTGAGGAAGCAGATAGGAAGATGGCAGCAGATTTGAAGAAAGAAGATAGATCATCCGATGTTTGTGTGGGTAGGGAGCCAGCTGTTGCTGAGAAAGATGCTTGCTCTACAAATCCACAGAAGGTGCTGGAAGTAAAAGGAGACCATCGCTTCACAGAGACTTGTGTGCACAAAGAAAAAGACGTTGAATGCATGCCTGACTCAGAGAGGCCAGGTAAAAGCAGCGAAGTAGAGGAATCCCTCATCGTGGCAGGGATACAGCAAACTGATGTGAACAGCTGCATTGTGGTGGTGGTTGAGAAAGCTAACGTTCTTCAAGAGGCTGTGAATGGTTGCACAGAAAGTGTGAAGAATGTAGCTGAGAATATGGAGACAGGTGAAGGTAGGTGTGAGCAAGATAAAATTGGTCAGTCAGGAGTTGGCTCCAGCCAGAGCAGCAGAAAGAAGTCCAATCTTATAAGCAGAACTGATGGAGAATCGCCATCAACAGTTAGACCCACAAGTAAGGAAAGTAGTTCAGGTGTGGTTGGTGCAAAACATGTTGAGAAGGGTGGACACGATGAAGATTTAGAGGTAAGAGATGTACCACATGACATTCGTAATGAAAAGCGGCATTCAGCTGATGAGGAGGCATCGGTAGATCAGATTTGCAAACCATGTGTAGAAATAAATCCTGATGGTCTCGAGTCATCTGCTGTTGGTAAATCTACTGTTGAAAGTGCTAAGAGTGTAAACATTGGCACCAGGGATAGTGAGGTGAATGCTGTTGTGGCTGAAGAAATAATGGATGCAGAAAATAAAGTGACGGGCACCATTTTGGAGACTGAGGAAAAAAACAATGACGTTAAAGCAGATTTAGACTGTTCTGAAAAACAGAATGATGGCACAGGTGGAAAGGATATCTGTGTCAAAACAGGGTCTTCTTGCACAGCCTTGCTTGAGAAAAATAGCAATGTAGGAACAAGCAGTGTAGCAGAGGGAACGAGCAGTGTAGCAGGGGGACAAAGTGATGTGTCCAAAACAGAAAAAATGTTAGAACATGAAGGAAATGACCTTGATAAAACTAAAAGTGTGGATTTGGATGGTCCTAGAACTGCAGTTGACCAGGAGAAGGGTTTGCCAGAGACTGAACACAAGCCTCAGGAAGCCTGTGAAGCCAAAGGAAGGAAAGTCAAAAAGGCACGAAGAAGACCAGTCGACACGGGGAAAGAGAAAGTTATTTCAGATAAAGATGGTGGTGTTCAAAGTGCAAATGTGGAATGTGAATTAAATCACACTGAAGCAGTAGCATGTGTGATCGAGCCAATGCAACCTAAAAAGAAGCCAAGAAGACAAACCAAGCTACCTAAAAAATTTGTTGAGAAAGAAGAAAGCAAGGTGATAGGAAAAGATGAGGTTGGTGATGGTGAAAAGAAGGAAAGTGTGAGAGAAGATGGAGTGAATCCTATTACTCAGAATGCGACAGAGGATGATGGTGGTAAAAAAGGGATGGTAAATGGACATCATGAAGTGAAGAACACTGGGTCAGCAGAAATTGAAGCTAACCGTCCATCCTTGCCACCCATCAGAGGAAAAGGTGTTAAACGAGGTCGTGGGGGCAGAAGAGGTGGCGCCCAGGTGAGGAAACGGAGTGCCCCTGAAACAGTGAGCGATGACGCCAATTCGGAGCCCATGGAAAAACAAGCCAGGCGTGGAGGGGTCAGGAGAGGAAACACAGCCCGTAGTCGATCCAACAAAAAAACAGCCAAACCATGTGAGAACAGCAGTGACAGTGATATTCCACTCAGCCGTGTCAGCGGCAGGGGCAAAAAAGGGAGAGAATCCAGCAAAGGTGGTCGGAGATCCAAGAAGAAGAAGAAGAATGTTGCAGCTTTGGAAGATGGGTTTTCATCCACCTCTGATGACTCTCCTCTCAGTAGAGCTTGTAAGGTAAGCATGGTCCTATTTATAAACTGTTATGAAGGGGGAGATCTTTTAAAAGAAGGAATTTTGGCTTCCTGTTGTCCGCTTCAACATTTCTGACCTATTGCAGCAGAATGCACTAAGTCGGTACTTTTTGCCTTATCTGGATGGCTTTGGATTGTTACTGAGTTTAGACCACTAAGCAGTAGGAGCAACCATAGCTTCGAATCTATTAGTAATACACCAATAAGAGGTTCTTGTCCTTGACGTGGCCTTGACCCAGCCACCAGGTGGCGAAAGGGCTGAAGGCATTGTCAACCATTCATGCATGCACACACCCCATCACATAAAGGCTGTGGCATGTTCTTTCGTTCTCCTGAGCACTCTGCAGTCTCCACTACACAAGGGGGTTACAACACAACGCGTTTAAAAGTTCAAGACAGGACACCCTGTACTAATTTATTTGAATCTGTCTTGTTAATCAGTTTTACTTTTCCCTTATGCACACCTTAATTGATAACCACAGTTGCAACCTAATAACAACTCGGCCAATTCTACACAGAAGAAGAACTTAACTAGGCACAAGAGAAAAAAACTTCAACAAAATCAACCAATGTTATAACAAGAATCACCAAATACAGATAAATATGGCACAAGAGAAAACAAATTTACTCCATCATCACCAGTATAAGGCAAATGTGGAAAATCTTAATTCATTCTATAAGTTTTCCATTCATTCACCCTCACTCATACTTCTCGTACCTCATACACTCCTACAAACTTCCTCCAGTCTACCACAACATAATCCAATACACCAAGGCACTCACACATACACAGAAATGTTATCAATGTAATACACAAACCCCAGGAATAAGGAAATAGCAGAATAGTAGTAGTTCTTTGTGTTCAGTTAAGTTTTGCTTCTGACATGTGCAAAAAGGGTTTTTGTGGATGTATGAACAGTCTGTTACTTGATGCTCAATTGAGAACTTTTTTGTTTGTAATTCTGCTTAGGAACACAGAGTTGTAATTTCTAAAGCAAAACTGTTCACTACAGAAAAAGAAGATTGTTGGGGAAGACAGCAGTGACTTTGAACCAGAGGAACCAGTCGCACTGAAAAAGAAGGATGGAAAGATAGCAAAAAAGAAGGAAGCAGAAGTAGCGCACAAAGATCTAGAGACAGCTGAAGAAGCCACAAGCACCCGTCGCAGTCTGCGGATACAAAATATCAAAAAGAAGGAGCCAGAACCAGACCCTGAACTCACCAGTGACGATGATCGCACCGTTGGGGATGATTCGTCTGAAGTGTGCCTTTCGACAGAAGAGGATTCTGGAGATGAAGACTTCTCCCCACAAGGCCGAAATCGACTTCGACAAGCAGCTTTGAAGAGTAAAAGTCAGTTGCATTTGTGATGAAATAGAGAGAAAGAGAGAGTTTTGATCTATGGCTTTACTGTATGCTGAACAGGTTTTTGTTCTTGCCTTGCTAATGATAGTGTGGATTTATTTTGTTATTCAGAAAAAGAGGAAGAAGTCCCTGCAGACGACACCCCATGTCTCATGTGTGAAAAATGCACACATCCAGATATGGTGAGTATATTGGTTAGTGTCATCGCGTGCATCCTTGTAGAAACATGAGACTGATATAGAGAATTTTGTAATATGTTAACACCGACATGACAGACATAGATCACATAACCAGGGCCTGTATTCTCCAGAGGCATTTATGTAAAAAGCATATTACTTTCAGGGGAGGTTTTTTTTGGTGGTGGTGGGGGGGGGAATACTCTCCTCTTTTACCCAATGCTAGGAATTGCATAGGCTATCAGCACTGCGACCCACTGGCTTGTAGGATGTTGTCACCTCTCAGTAGACCTGCTAATTAGAAGAGAATTTTTCATCAGTGATGCTGGTTTAAGCTTCCTATTTTTAAAAGGTGCATGCTTTTCTTGCAACACAGAATTCCTGCAGTTTCAACCTGATGGCTTGGTGTTTGTAAATTAAACAGTTTGACAAGTTGTATTAAACGTGTCTTTTTTTGCAAATACAGCCTGATCATCTAAATAGTTCCTTATCTTGGCAGGGGACGAATGTATATGGGTTTTTTTGTTTGTTTTGGGTTTGTTTTTGTTTTTTTTTTGTTTTTGTTTTTTTTGGTGATGGATTTGAGCTTTGTATATGATATACATGTCCAGGAAAGCAAACCATGGCTTCTTATTGTTCATTTCAGATGCTGTTGTGTGACAGCTGCGACAATGGTTATCACATGGCTTGCTTACGGCCACCCCTGATGGTTGTTCCAGAGGGAGACTGGTTCTGCCCCCCATGTGAACATGTTCGTTACTTTATTGCTTCTGTGTGTTTTTGTCTAGGATACAGGAGCCACAGTGTTCTCTTTTTTTTTTATTTAGTATTTTTCTGTAGTTATGTTTGAGGTTAGCAAGAAGCAGCTACCTTAAAATTTTGTTAGCTTAAGTCAGAAATTGCACTGTTATCTTACTGGATGCAAGGTTACCGATGAACTACTCCCTGCATAAGTCATTTCAAAAAATGTGTCTCAAAATCACATTTTATAATAGGATGTATGATGAAGGTTATATACAACTACAAATACAAATATTTGGTGAAAACTAGCTGCTTTTCCTTATTATTATAGAACAAACTAATAGACAGACTTACAGAGTACCTTCATGTGTTGGAGACATCAAGCCGGAAGAAGGAAAGACTGGTTCGCAGGTAAACATTTTGCCACAGTCATTGTAGAGCTATGGTTTTCCCTTCCCCTTTTTTTCTTTTCAGTTTTGAGGATTATGTGAATCTTTTAGTATATTGTCGCCTGTTTTTATTTTTTATTTTAAAAAAAGCCCACAGGGGATATAAGTTTACACAAGGACTGCATAGACAGCTTCCCTTTGTTACTATAGTATAAACGGTTTTAAAAAAACCATGACCTACTCACCCTATTTTGTTTGGCCATATAACCTTAAAGACAAGGGGGGAGCTTAAGTGGGAACATTGTAAACATTTGTTGCTCTTGTTTGTGTATATGTATGTGTGTGTGTGTGTGTAAGAGAGTAGTGGCAGCAAAACCATGTCAAAACTAATTTTAACTCACTTTTTGGGGTCATTTTCAGGAGGGAGAGACTTGCATTTGTTGGAATAAGTTTAGACAATATACTAAAAGAGGTAAGAATCTTGTTAGCTGTCAGTATCATTATTAGGTTAGGTGGTGAAGTAAGCATCTAAGGCTGTTTAATAGATAACAGACTGGCTTGTATTATTAATTATAATAATAAATGTAGATTCTTAACGCGCGAGAACACATTTTATGCACACTTCGCGCGGGATGAAGATATCACAATGAGACTAAGCAAGATGTATGAGAAAAGGTTTAGGGGATAGCAGCTCCACATAAAATGCAGTCTTAAGATGAATGATGGAACATGGTAGTCTTCTGAAGTGTGCTTTGCCATGAGTAAACAGTTTTAACCAGAGATGCAGTGCATAAGCTGAAGTGTGGGCTATTGAAATGCTATATTACTGACAGTAGAAGAATTATGTTAGTGGGTGCTACTTAGATATCTGGTCTTGTAGGAGAAGAGGCCGGTCAAACAGGAGTACCTATCAGAAGAAGAAGAGGAAGAGGAGGAGGAAGAAGAAACATTTCACCATCAGGCAGTCAGGAAAAAACTTTATAGTTCTGGAAACAAGCACAAGAGACATAAGAATGACAGTCGTGAAGAGAGCCCCCTGCCAGAGGAAGTGTATGCAAAAAGATCATGTCGAACTCGTAGCAATGTCAGCTACCAGTTCAAGGAGTTTGATGAGCTCATTAACAGTGCGATAGAGGAGGATATCAAGCTGCCAAAGCCACCTCGACCACCCAAACCCCCAGGTAGGTGTTTGCATGTATGGACAGGTGTCGGCATTTTTGTACTCGTCTGTTTGGAATAGTACATCATAGACTCGGGACCAGCTTGTGTTAGCCCTTTTGTGTTATAAATGCTTAAAAACTTTTGGTTTTAGTTGCAGCACATTATCTTTCTCCTTGACAAAAAAAAATTTTCTTTAGAGGAATGCTTAGCAGTTTGATGGTAAAAATTCTTCCACATTACTTGGATTCAAAATACAATCCTTAAATGAAATGCAAAGTGTTTGTATGGGCTTGTTGCAATGTTGGCAGGAATCAGCAGAGGAAAGGACATGTCCAACATTCTTGGGATGGACAGTGACGAAGAGAAGGAGATGCTGAGAAAGCAAAAGGAAGAACAGATGGCTTCTGAAGGAGGCGATGGCCGACCACCTCCAATCATAAAGAAAAAGCCGAGGCGACGATTGACCACCCTTGACAGCGATGACAATCAAGAAGAAGATGATGACAGCGAGGAGTTCAAGCTGTCTGAGTGAGTTTTTGGAAATGATTTGCCAGCCAGTCTATGGTTTAGATGCATGAGAAACCTGTTGTTCATTGGTGTCGGTGGGCAGGTACTGTACACAGAATTGTTTCACTTTAAATGCAGCAAACTTTTGTGAACAAATGTTTGACAGGAGTGATGAGGACTCGGAGGCATCTGTTGAACCTTCTCCAGAAGATGACGTCAGCGATGACTCTGGAGACTGGAGGCCACAGCGGACTTGGTACAACAAGGCTACACGCAAGAGTTCACGCAACAGGGGCAAGCGAAGCATGTGGTCTCGTTATGATGAGGATTTTGGTATGTCGATTATATAGTTCTTTAAATATTTATTGGTCTTGATTTTGGTACATACAAAAAACTGTATAATGCTGAATAAAAGATCTGCTGGTTCTAACTCAGGGCATGACTTTTTTGGAAAAAGTAAGTTAGGCTTACTACTCTGCCATCTTGTGGGCAACTAGGGGAAGGTGGGGTCATGGCATAGCATGTCCTGCTAGCCTTAAACTGCATTTAAATATTTAAAATATTTTTATGTCCAGATGGTTTAGACTTGAAGCAGAAGTACTGAAATGCATAAAAATAAACCATTCACAATACTGAAAGTTGATCCTATGATATACCCATACTTTTAGCTAGTAGTGGCAACAGTAACCGGATCTTCACATACACCCACACAAACCCACTTAGAAATACAAAAATGTGCAACTTTCATAGGCCACATGATTTTGATAATGCTTATCATCTCAAATGGAGGTGGGGGGGGGAGTAGGTTTTTTAAAGGGATGATGATCAAACAATAGTCAGGAAAAGCTTAATTTTTATATAGTATCATTGAGCATCTTGTTAGCTTTTTTATGCCACCGATTTTCCAGACAAAGGGTTGGTACCTTCTGCTAGGTTTTGTCTTGCTTTCCTATGCAACCTTTTTGCACCTTTTTAGAACAGTTACATCCATATTTATCATGACATCAACAGGGGTTTATTAATCTTTCCAGTGGTGGACGATGCATATGACAGTGATGAACTAGCTAGCAAGCGCCGCTCAACTAGAAATTCTTCCAAGCGCAGGATTCACTACAGAGACTGGGAATCAGAAACAGAAGAGAGCATGGAGACTGACGATACGGAAGCTAGCCTTTCCTCTGTTTATTCGGATGATTCTGCTGCGAAAAAGAAGAAAAAAGATAAGAAACCCAGGAAAAAGTTCTGTTCTGATAGTGAAAGCTCTGGGTCAGAGTACATGGTTAGAACAAGCAAGAAAAAGAAGAGGCGTGTGGAATCCTCGGATTCGGAGGAAGAAAAAGAGACTGGCAAAGGAAAATCTTCACGTGGGGCAGAATCCGGGAAAGCTTCCAAGGTACCACAAGTGGCTGCTTCAGCTCAGAAATCTAAGCCTGGCCCTAGAAAACCACAATTTTCTGATGATGATAGTGAGACGGAAATTGAAAAAGATGAGCAGGAAGAGGGATTTGTTCCACGACGGAAGAAGAATGTTCTTCGGGATTCATCCTCTGAAGAAGAAAAGGCCGCGTGCTCTAATAATGCTGAGGATGAAGAGACCGAAGTAGAGGAAGAAAAGGCTAAGCCAGAGGAGGAGAGAAAGAGTCCAGAGACGAAAGAAGAGCCAGTCGCAGTCGTTGAAGAAAAACCTGCAGAGAAGAAGGAACAAGTTCCAGAGGGTAGTGTAACTGCAGACAAACATGAGTCATTTGAAAATAAAGTGCCGGTGGTTAAGCTGGTCAAGGTTGTGACTGGACTGGAAACTACAATTGTTGCTGAGAAGAATGAACCAGTTTCCAAACCAGACAAAGGTTCTGCAGAGGAGAGTGAACAGCAGTCACAGGATGCTGAAAAAATTGGTAAAAAGGTCACCAAACCTAAGCCCAGGATCAAAGGGAAAGCAACAGGTAAAAGCAAGAAATCAGAAGTGCAGCAGCCAGAGGAGCGTCAGGAGGATGGCGTACAGAACAAAGCTGCTGTGACTGGGTTACCTTCCACAGAGAGATCTGAAGCAGCCGCCACCACCTCTGATTCTGGTGGGTCCCTTCCATCACAGGCATCACAGGCAGCTTCAACTGCCAAGTCAGCTGTACCTAACTTCTTGAATGTCGACAGCGTGAAGGACAGTCCACAGGCGGGTGTGGCCCATCCCCCTCCACTGCCCTGTCCACCTGAGGGAGTGCTTGCTCCAGGTGATGTCGGGTTCAGATACCCAGGTGGGGGCGAATTCCGCCATTCAATAGAAGGAGGCTTCCAGTCTCCTTCATACAGTCCTAGGTTCCAGTCTCCAGAAGGCCAGGAGTTTCGATCCCGAGGATTCCAAGGACCTTTCTGTCATGGGCCTTACCCGCTCCTTGGGGAACAGTTCCGAGGACCTGGGCCAGAAAATTTTCAGCCCCCAGCACCTGGTGAGTACTTCCGCCCACAGGGTGTGAACACGTTTGGCCCTCATGGCCAGGCTGGCCAAGTTCCCAGGCCTGAAGCCTTCAAACAAATGCCACAGAGACAAGAGAGGTTTCAGCCATGTGGACCTGAGGGTTTCCGTCCAACCCATCCAGAAGGTTTCCACCCTGGGGGGCCCTATTCTCCATTCCATGGATCACCACAGCACTTCTATTCTCCAGCCGCTCAGCCGTTCCAGGGCCATCCACCTTCAGCATATGGAATGTACCCTCATCATTATCCTGCTGGTCCAGTCCAGGGTCCTTTTGGATCTGGGCCACATCCAAACACAAGCAACTTTCATCCCATGGTACCACCGTTGTCTCAAGTGCCAGGAGTGTCCCCGGCAGGTCGTGGTGGTTTCATGATAGACAATCTGCTGCGGAGCAACACCAGTGGCCATTCTTTTGCAGAAGAGATACCACCTCCACCAACACAGTCCCAGATGCCCCCACCCCATATGACTCCCCCTCATGTGACACCCCCTCAACAGTCTCTACAGCAACAGCAACAGCAACATCCACCATCACAGCAGCAGCCATCACAACGACCACTCCATTCTCCCAGATCACCAGGACAGGATGACGATGATATGGGAGATGTTTCTGACATAGTGAGTTATGTTATGAATGATGAATTCTTCAAGCAGCAGACTAGTTCATAACATAGTTGTAAACTATGTTGGGTAACAGAAGAAGATTCTGCACATACCTTATCACTTTTTGTGTATATTATAACTTGCGTCACTTATAAAAAAATGTGTAGATTTCTATTTCAAAAACGAAGAGGTAAAATTTTAACAGGGCATTTTATTAGTGTTTCTATTGTTTTTACTGTGTGATAATATGTCAACAGGCAAAAAACAGACTGGAATGATTTTGTATCCAGAAACTTTCATTACAACTATTTTTGTTCGTTTTGAGATCATGTCATCAAGCTTCGGTTATTCTATGTCTAGCACAGTATTTAAATGTTTAACGCAACTCTTTCTTAGTATTACTGATCAGATTAATGTAGTAGATGTGTCCTGATACAGCAATGAAAAAGAGAGCCATGCATGCCAGTACATGGACACACACAGTGTGTAGCGACACACATTGTGAAGAAGAGCTAGCTGCTGCAGATCAAGAAAAGCTTGAAGTGTATGTGCACATGCGTGCAAGCATACAAACAGGTGCAGGTGTGCAATTTTGCGAAACACTGGTGACAAGTAACTATAAAAAGAGAAGATAGAAACTCTGCCGTGATCCAGAGGAGAGCTGCATGGATGTGTGCATCTCCTGTTCATACGTAAAGGTGTACGTAAAATACAGAGAGTGAATGGGCCTTACAACTGGTGTTATAACTGGATATGCAGTATACAAATTCTTGTGCAACCCAGTCCAGGCTTTTTCAGTTGTAGCTAATGTTTTGGGTTGTTTTAATCCTTAATTTACTGATTAACAATCAAGACAAAAGACTGAGGTGCTGTAGTGAGCATGATATATAGTCTGGTTCATTTCCTAGCATCATTTGTGTTCTGTTAAAAATTGTCGTACTGATCTAAGGAATGATTAATTTAATTATGAACTAGTATGTCTATTTCATAGATTAAATTTTTAAACACTGTATAATTACATCTGGTCATTGGTGTTTTGGGATTGTTTTCAGTGCAACCCAGGCATTTAAACCAAGACATTCTTTAGCAACCCGTAAAAGAAGACCAAGGAATGTTAAGACATTCAGCAGTAGGGATGAACTTTGGAGGGGATGGTGTGCGATAACAGAGGCGGCCTTTTTCCTTAAAATGTGTCGGAAATGCCTTATTCTTCTATGTTGATTTCTGTTAACCATTTGTGTGTAGACTGAACTATTTCTTTTTTTTTATTTTGTAAAGAAAGGTTGTGTATTTCTTTCCTGTGATGCAGGAGAACTGGTTACTTGTGTCATTTATAAATTATTTGAATGCTATTTTTTTACTTTAAGACATGTCAACATGCATGCCATATTTTCAATTTTTAATGATTTATTAGCTTGTCAGTGAGTTGTAATTTACACTTTGTGAAGAAGATCCCATAGTATGTGGCCCTTCCAAGAGTTGTATTACCTGAGGCATAACAGATGGACCAGTGTTTGGATGCAGAATGGTTAATTGCAGACCATTATTATCTGTCTTGACCTGTAAACAACAAAGTTACTGACAACCAATCCATGGTTACATAATTACCATTTCAAAGAGAAGGAAATGGCTTTGGCCTTAGAAGGAACAAAACTGAAAGATAAATATTCTGTACATCTATTATGAGGTGGTTAATTTATTGAATATTGTAAAATAAATTGCCCTTTTCTTGATTGATCCTCAAAACTGCATCATTACCTCATAGAACCTTTATGACTCCTGATGTTTTGAAATGTGTATGAGCTTACAGTTTCAACTACAACTGACCACATCAACAAAAGCTTTCAGTCTTTAAAACATTTGGAATGAATTGATCTGATAACTTGGCACACTCCATGCACATATGTTTGAGCTTGCATCCATCCATCCACATGTGTAGTGCACATGTTCTAGAGCATAGGCTAATGCTAATGTTTACTTGTCAGTATAGAGAATGTGTGTGTATGTATGCATGCATGCATGGTTGTGTCCACTTATGTGCAGATTCATGTGTGTGTGGAGTGAGAGAAGGCAAAAGAGACTCTGTGTGGAGTGTTATGTTGAAAGTCATGCAATGAGATTATAAATGCTGACAACTGTGAGAAAGGCAGCTAACTCAGGACTCACGTACCATGCAATCAGAAGTGAAGGTTTATGAATTTTTTAAAAAGCTGAATATAGTCTGCTGGTTAAAGGTGTTATAATATTGCAGTTAGGACAAAACCTCACCTTTGGTTACAGAAAGTGAACTGAATTTAACTTGTCTGATAAGATAAAATGTATATATTATCTTCCTGTTGATGTCTTTTAAACGACAAATTAAATCCAGCATTTGTTGTTCATAATCAGTGTTTGTAGACATGGTCCCAGCTTGTGCTATATATAAATATCACCATTTTTTGTATTGTTTCGCACATAATATTGTGTCTTTTAAGTTTCAGTTTATTTTAAACAGTATTTTGTCCTTGCATTTTTATTCTCTCATCATCGTCATCGTCATCAGGGAAGGTGGCTAGATGTTCGATAGTTGTTGAGTTATTGTGAGAAAATCAGTAGGACTTGAGCTTTATAAACAAAAAATTAGGCTTTTTCCCCCTCCTTTAAGAAACCTTTGTCTTCCCATGCCAAATTACATTTTAAACAGTTAAAGAACCATGGTTCATCTAGAAATAAATTTCTTCACTTCGCTGTTTGTCGTTCACTATGTTGCAGATGACTGTCAACCAGTTTGTAATAACTTCATTCTGTCAAAGCTAACAAGGGCTTGCTCACATTTTAGGAAAAGTATTTTGTATTTAAAGCAACTGTTTCCTGTGCCTTATGTTGATATGTATATGTGTGGGTTTTTTTCATTGAATCTTGTAATAAGTCTGTATGAAAACTATCCACTTATCAAGTGTACATTAATTAGCTTGTGTGTCAAATCATAAGCACATCTAGTGATTTAATTAAAATAGACTAGCAGTATAAGCAATACAAAGAAAGTTGTAGGCTAATGTGTGCTTTGTTTTTGTGTTAGTCATGGTTTCAAAAAATTAAGATCAGCTTCAGAAAGTATTCTGTTTTACTGTTTAATTGCACTGGCTAACAGAAATAACAAAGGTAGACATAAATTTGCAGTGAACACAAGCATGACAATAGTATCTGTTGCGGGTGATACGGAGATTAATATGAGCATGGGCAATATTCCAAGGAGTGTTGTCTTGTTAATATGGTGCATTTAGTCTTTTTAACAGGTTATATAAGAGAAGAGAAACTCTCTAAGTCTGATAATTTAAACACAGTATGACTGGTGATTAATCTGTCTTGGCTGTCAAATTAATTTGCCTGCTGTTTCAAATTACTTCACAGGCCGTTTACTCATGGCAACATTTAATCTTATGGCAACATATCTTTTCTGGACACCCTCGTTTGTTAATGTAGTTAACATTTAGAAATAGTGCAATGTTTTGCAGAGTGGAAAGACAAAGTTATGGTTTTGATAAAAAGTGCTGGATTCTAAAAGCAAATACTGTATACATACCTGGTGTGAAGGCCAAGGGGAACAAAGACTTGTTTAACAGTGTGTGTCCCTCGAAATCAGAGAGAGATTTCTTTGCAGAAATGCTGCCTGCTAGCATACAGTAATACAGCAGTATCGCTTTTGAGTTTTCAATTGCAACAAAGTATTCCCCAAATGGACGATTTGCAGAAAAGCAAATGCATGTGTGTTTGTGTTTGGGATACAAATTTCCATATAATATATAAATGCAGCTTTGCATTGTTTTGGTACTGTGTTTGACTTACTGGTACCCCTGATTAACAAATAGTCTAGTTGCTTAGTTGGACATGGTATATTTAGTTTTATTAAGCTCATTCTGTCATTACCTTCTAATAGTGTTTCCTCAGATCTGGACAGATGCTAGCATGATTCTTTACATGTTTATAGTCTAAGACGCCGATGTCCATCAGCTTGCAGTCTTAAAGCCTCACACCTTTCGGTGACCCAGTCTTAGTCAACCCACTGTTTACACCTCACATGCTCACTTGGCTAGTAATACCGTTTTGTCAGTAGTTAGCAAGAGAAGAGGTTCCAAGGATGGGTTGACTTGTGCCCACAGACTTACATAATACATCTTGACATAGGCAGAACAAAGAAAACGATCTTGCAGATGTATCCTCTTTTTAGAACAAAGAAAACTACCTCACAGGCACATTGTTCTAATTTTCAGCTGTAGATAAGCAGCACATAAATGATTATGTATTTATTAGCCCTATGATGCACATGTACAACCATGTGACAGTGATGTTTGTTGTGTTTGCAAGAAAGAGGGATCATTAGCCAAACTGTTTTTACACATCATCCATTCATCAGAAGTCATTGGCAAATGATCTGGTCTGCAAATTGTCCAAGAGCCCTTCTCAAAACTCTAACATCTTTAAAAGAAAAATAAGACCGGTATGGCCAATGTCAGCTGGTTAACTGTGTACATAAGATGTTTGAGGTTTAAAATTGGTGAGATGGCTTCCTGCCTCTCACAGACTTTGAATCAATTTATAGTTGATATGCTGTATTCAGTGCCACAGCTGGCCGTGTAATATTAAAATTAATCTATAGGAATTCTATCTTTGGTGGTAATATTCAGGTGCATTAGTAATACAAGTATAAGAAGTGTAACAACTTAATTGTGAATGCAGTGGGCAGACTTTCATTAGTGGTATTTTTAGAGGAATCATCACACATTAAAGGACCTTAGTATATGCAACCTGAGTAAGGCAAACAGAAGAAGCAAAAAGGGTTGTGTTGAACTTTTTGCATGAAAGTAGATATCTTCTGTACACAGTAACTGTTCTGAGACTCTGAACTGTTTCTGATTTCAGAGCACTGTTCTGTTTGCTGTTGATAAATCGAATACTATGATCTAAAGAGGGATAAGTATCCACAATGTTATAATGTTAAACATTAGTGGTTCATCCTGGCATTAACATTTCTACTAAAGATCTGGCATACTTGTAAACAGCCAGCACTCAAATGCCTCGTATATATGTATTTAAAAGTTCCATGGGTTTTCTTTAACATACTCAGCATTCTCACATTTCACCTGCTCAATTGATCTGAAGTAAAATATAGACTTGTTCAATGAGATTCAGATGCCTTGATATGTTCATCTTCAAGACATGTTGGGAAGGAAATGTTTCATTCCTGCATGCAGTTAACATGCTGGCCATGAAGCTGCAGACAGGATGTTTCAAAAATAGACATGCCTATGCCCTCGGTATAGTGACTAGCAGAGAATCTTTTGGATCAAAGTATAACATTGATGCTTTAATTTTTTTCTGATTATAGCCCTTTTGAACAGCCTTGCCTGCTGTTCTAAACAGATAGCTGCTGTATATCAAGGGATTAATTGTATCTTTAGTAACAGTGTTTAATAAATATCTCTAAATGTCCATGAAACACAAAATGGAGATAATGAAGAAGTTTGGTTACAATCCTTCACAGTTTATGTCTCGACAAGAATGACTGTAGCCTCTTAAGTGTTGTTTCTGTGATAGTTTTCTTATTTTTATTCTGGAAAATTAGTTTTTTCAGGAAAACTATTTGTTTTGTAATCAGAAATATCCACTTAGGCATCAATTTTCATTAGTCATCCTAGCTGCAGAAAAGTTAGTGGTCAGTACAGCTCATTTGCTTCTAATACTGAACTCTTTTTTTTAAATATGTGTAACTACATCTAAGAAAATGTTTATTTTATGCAGGAACATCAAATATGATGCACAGGGCTGTGTTTGGAGCAAGCAGTAATACCAAATGTCATAAACCAAGATTCAGATGATCTAACTAGGTCAAATAAAGGCATTGTAAGGCCCTTTCATAACTGAATAAATGTGCACACTATTTTGCCAACAGTTAAGAAGGGTCATTTGAAGGTCTTACAGAAATAATCTTATCTAACCATCTGCCACAAAGATTTCCTTCAAGATTGCAATTAAAGGATCCTTCGAAAATCGTCCATGCTAATATTGCTACAAATGTGTGCAAATGTTGCATTTGTATGTGCGACTTGGCCCAAGGCCCCCATTTAAGGAAACGAAATATTTTCTTGCATATGGTTAAATTGGAGGGGGGGGGGAGAGGGGGGGGCCTCCTGCATTTAGTAAGCATGGATGAACACCGAGTTTCATCTGAGAGAAAGTTTGTAGGTTCTGATATGTGCTGGTTTGGGTCGTCCAGTCCCTTGTTCCTTGACACCCTTTCAGCCAGTGGCATTCGCTGAAATGTCTGTTGATACTTTTTTGCTACATGTTTTGGATAAAATTGTATCACCTTTTTTTCTGTCTGCTCCACTGATGTTCAGCTGGCCTGGTACTGTAATGGTACAGATAGGATTTTGTGGTACTGTACACTTCCAGAGTTCCATACTGCCTGCAGATATTCTCCCAGTTTGCAAGGAGAGGCAGTGAGGCACTCCAATAGGAAAAAACTTTTGGTAGGTAAAAATGGAATGCGCCAAACTTTTTCTGCATTATGGGGTCACACTAGAAATTAACGGAAGTTTAAAATATAGTAGCTAACAGATGTTGTGTGCAGTAACCACTGTGACAGTAAAGGAGATATACATGTATATGATGCATCTGGTAGTGAACTGTACAGATTCCTTGTTAAAAGCCATCGTGGTTGTACATGTATGTTTCAAACATGACTTTGTTTTCATAACTTTCAGCATGTTTTCATGACTCGTGTATGCTGAGTGTTTTTCCTCCCACAAGTTGAAATTAAAGCCATATATGTAACTTGTGTCATCAAGTATATTCATATTTCCTCCTCAGTAAAGACAGTTGGAACCTGTTGGCTTGTGTTCAAGACCCTTAACATATATATATATTAAGCACATCCTCACTCACAAAACCGTTGCCCCATGATTAGTACCAACATTTTTCATCCTCTGTATGTTTTGCCCAGGGCATACACCTGCGCAAAGCACCTCAGTGGTCTTATGGTTAAAGCATCTACTGTGTGTATATGCATGTTTGGGAGTGGAAGTATGCATGCATGATTTCACTTTACCAAAAGAAAAAACTTGCCTTCGTGTGTACTCGCAAAACCTAGGGGATTCTTGACCCTTTACATTTTGGGGATTACTGGACCAAGTTGGAAAAAAAATTTGTAGGTCTGGCCAAGAAAAGTCTTTGTAAACTAGCATAAATTTCACAACTTCCAAAGCCTTCGATGTTCTTTAAAGTTCACTGGTATTCCAGAAATAGGTGCTGTACATTTCTTTCAGATATACCAGTGTGTTCCAGCACTGCATGCTTATAAAAAATTTTAAATGTTCAAATAAAATCTGCCACATTCCAGACAATTTTATGTGTACTAAATAAAATTCTAAAACTTGACAGTCCCCCACATTAGTTTCAAAGGCAACAAACTAGATATTGTGGTTTTTCTTTAGCAACATCCTCTATCAGTTAGGGTTATGGTACAAAGAGGGTTTGTCATTTTTTTCGTCACTTCTGAGTAATAGCAAGTGTGTCCTACTGGAGTAGGACCAGTGTGCTGGCGCTGAAAGTGTCTTTCGATGGCTGTCAACAAAATACTTGATCTGTAATGTTACACCTGTGTTTCTTCTTACTGCAGTTTCGCTTATCTTCTTGATCATGCACTTCATGTTGGGTGGTTTTGAGCTCGCGCGTGCATGGTACCTGTGAAATGCAAGGATTTTTTTATTGGCGGGGCGAATGACCAAAATGCACAAGACATTATTTCAATATTTGGTACGCTACATTAGTACGTCCGTGATTTACGGCCTTCTGTGCATCTAAAAATTAAATTTCTCGCAGAACTTACAGGGGAATAAGGGAGAAAGTTTTTTTTTCTCTCTCTCTCTATCAGCTCTGTATTGTACGAAAACGTTTATGGTTGGTTCGTCCATTTGGGAGAACTTTGGTAAGGTGCTTGCAGAGGGTGGGGGTGGGGAAGAGGGGTAACGGTTAACCTAGGAATTAAAGGGTCGACAATTTAAAAATAAAGCGTAAGCTTCCGCTCTGCGTCTGATGTGTCACCCGTGAAAGTAGCAGCACCAACCCTAAACGCTTTAAAATGTGATCACACGCATACTTAGGAAAATCTCCCAATGATCAAAAATTGGACGGAAACACATGTTTTCCAAAATTCAATCGCTGAATCGGGGCCGATTCGTTTTCAGTTGCTTAGATCACGGTCAATGCTTAAGGCTTAGATCAATTAAAGTTCTCCCTCCTAGCTGTCAAGTGATCGCAAGACGACGGGCGGAAACCTTTTGAAGCTGTGCCAAACGCACATCTTCACGGTGGTTACGATTTACAACAATAAAACCTCTGACGAAACCTGATGAAACAAATCTCGTTCATTCATGATTATCTGCAAGAGCCACTGTAGTTTCGGGAGTTCCGAGTTGGACCAAAAGGCTTAAATTACATATTTAAATCAGATGGCGTACTACTAGGACAACCAGTCATCCGACAGAGAATGGTCCTAAAAGGCATTTACAAGCGCACTGTAGGGCTTTTGCTCCAGTTCTACGAGTGAATTAGAGCTTCTACGTGCTGCTACCTCCTCAGCTTCGAACTCATGTTTAGTCATGAAGTCTCGCGAGATACGCATGCGCTCTCAGCTGTTGCCAAGATAAACGCTGCGTGATCCGAGATGTGGGATTACCTCGGTCGTTACGCAGGACTCATTCTAAAAGAAAACACAAGGTATGCACGCTGTATTTTTAAAACTCATTCTTTATAAGCTTATTTTACACCATTTTTGTTTCGTTATTTGCTCTCACTGATTTAGAGAAAATTTACATTTGAGCTCCCTCGGGGAACTTAACTGAATAGCATTTATTATTTTATGTAAGTAAAGTATCAGTATACAGTAACTCATACATAGTATGATAATTTATAATTTCAATTATATCATGCTTAGAATAGATACTGTGTATCTATGAGTCATACGTACACAGTATATCTATATTATATTTAGATATAGATATATGAATGTAATTATTAACATCCGTTTACACTCCGAACAAAATATGTTTTGCAACACGTACAGACACTGAGACAGTGATTTTTTAAAATCAGATTATGCTAGGTGGAAGGAAGTGATCCCTGTTCTTGCTTTTAGTTCTAGTACTACTAACTATAGGACCTGAAAGTGTACGAGCCAAAGCATAGCAACCATTTTAAAACTTGTTTCAAGTTCCTGCAGCTAGATGCCGAAAGAACTAAGTAGGTGCAATGTCGAGTAAAGGATCTACGGCCGGCTCCAAAGCCGGATCGAAAGCAGGGTCCAAAGCCGGATCGAAAGCAGGCACCCCTCGCAGCTCGAAGGCGTCAACTCCAAAGGGGGGTTCCAAGGCAGCAACCCCATTGCCAGTTGAAAACGAGCACGTGAATAAAGCAGGAGACGAAGTAGAGCAAAGTTCAGGTACATGATCAGGAACAGTTTCATGTCTAGCAATTCATATTTCAAACATTTGATTGTTTTGAAGCAGCTTAATTCTTACATATTCTGGTTTTCACTTTCAACAGATTGATATAGTAGGGTTTTCCAGATCAAGATGGGCGATCTAGCTCCTATATTTGATAACATTTCGAACATTTTCCCTTTTGTTTTATGCTTAATTTTTCTTGCACACTATAAATAATAAATAAATAAAATGTGGATTTTTAACGCGCGAGAACACATTTCATGCACACTTCGCGCGGACGATGGACACAGACACGCTAGTGAAAACAATGAACACACACAGAGGGAGAGATGAACGCACCACTGACCAACAGGTTGGGAAACAGATCGTCCTTCGGTCACAGATGGGTGGAAAAGTATCATAAGAGACGATGAACAGAGAAAGTTGTAAGTTAATGCAGACAGGCAATCGGGACGTCAGTCAAGGTACTTTCGGAAAAGAAAAGTTTTTAAGTTTGACTATATCAACATATAATAATTGTTATCTTTTTCATTGGCAACAACAAAATAATGAAACAACAGTAACATCGATAGTGATTTGGAGATGATGTACTTAACACTAATTTCAAGATATTTTGAAACAGTTTTACTTTGAGATGAAATTTAAGTATTCTTGTTTATATATTTACTAAGTCTTTATTTTTGAAAGTTGATAGTAATACTAATAGTGTCCTGATTGTGCAGTTGTTCCGCTTAATGGTGAAGCAGCCCCAGCAGTAGATTTGACCACAGATGTGGTGATTGCAGCTGCAGATGATTCAGAAGTCGGTGACCTTGGCCTGCAGGAACAGCTACCTCAGCCTATCACAGTGGTGAGTGCATGTTGAGCATAGGGGCATCATCTGACTTATTTGATGCTGCGAATGATTAAAAGGAGCAGTTCAACAAAGGATGAGAGGATGCATTTACTTTTGGCTGCAACAGCAAAATATTTTTTTTACATGGGATGTACAACCCAAGAAAATTGTGATTATGAAGATGTTGGTGTAAGCAGGATTTTAAATCTTTGCTCCTATAATAGAAGAAAAAAGCAAATCATATAATATAATTTAATATAATATAAACTTTCTGTTTACTGAAAACAATGTTGATTTTTATAGTCTGCACAAAACCTTCTTGGAAACAAAGACACGTATGTTAGTAGACACAAAAATTAAGAAATAGTAAGTTCAGTTGTATTTGTATTGTTGGTAAAAGCATAACTATATGAAGGACTGGTAATACTTTTCCAAATTAACAATTATTTGTTATTTAGAAACTAGGTTATGTTCAGCATGAAGAAAATATGTTAGACAAAGAAATCAGTTGCTTCTAACAGGGTAATGTTAAAAATGTCATGCCTCTCTATTGGCTATAGTACTCCTTGCCGCTGATTGGTTCAGCACACTTTATTTCCTTTGCTCTGCCTCTCTTCCCCACACAGGGGCCTGGTTAGCTCAGTTGGTAGAGCTGTGGACTAGCAGATGGAAGGTTGCTGGTTCAAATCCTGGTGTGGCCAAGGATTATTTCCTGGAGTTGCACATTGTCCAAACTCCGTTCAGCCATCTCCCCACACATTAAACTGCCTGTCCGCACTGACCACCTTACTGCAGCCATCAGTCTGGTGGTTCTTTCAGTGGATAGTTTAGTAATAGGACCCCATCCCCCATAGTGCAAAATCACCGCAAGGTGGAAGCACTGTCCCTCTAAATAACCACCACTGCCACCACCACCACCACTCTTCCCCACACTCTCCTTTTGTCCATCGACCGTGCATGACCAGCATCCTTGTCACCTGTGTATCTGTTTATGCCATCCTGAATAAGGGGCTATGCCCTGAAATTTCGACTTCCCGTCTGTCTAAGTCTCAGTTGGCCAAGTTCCCTTTGTTGTACTTTTATTACCCCAAGCCACAATCACCTGTTTCTTTTCTCTTGAAAATGTCACATTAAATGACTTCACTGCTAGGAAAAGACAGTTTGTCTATGTTTTGTTTTCAATTAGACTCAGCTGATCAAGGAGCGGATTGTGTGTACCAGCCTGAAGGAAGGAGACTGGAGGGAGGAGCATGAGGAGATCATCAACAACTTTATTGCCGATCCCAATGTGCGCATGATGGTGGGATTCAATGATGGACATCGGGGATTTTGCCTGGAATATAAGCTGCCTACTTTTCAAGTGGACCAGATGTGCTATTTCATCAAGAATCAAGGTGATAAAGTGGTGACTCCTGAAAACTTTCTAAAGACAGTCCAGTATGGTACAGTGCGGGGTCCACACATTGAGAGTTTGCTGCGTGTGATGTTGGGCGTCTATGCTCCTGTCTTCTTTGAGAACACTTCCTGGCCAGACAGTATCCTTTATAATCAGCATAATGCAATTGTTGGTTGGCTTATAAAACCAAAAGAGATCAAAGTTGTTAAAGCAACAGCATGTTTTTAAATCTTGTACATGGATTGGGATTTTTATTTTTTACTTTGGAAGCAGACGTCTCTGAAATACTCTCATTACTAAAAGCAGAAAACATAAAGCTTGTATGTGTGTGTGTGTGGTGATGTGGGGTTGGGGGGTTGGGGGGGAATAGTGGCAGTAAGTGTTAGACAATATTTGGGTCAATCATTCAGGATAAAGCACACATTACATCCTTGACCTTTCACAAGGCATCAAAAATGACTTCTCAGCACAGCTTCACAAGTTTCTGGCCAGCCTGACAGACACCCGCTGGAAGTTGGAGGGAAAGACAGTGCTGTATGTTCCAAGAGAAGGCATGCACATGGCACTAGAAGAAGCATCAAGAAACAAGGAGCTTGTGCAGAGGCTAGAGAGTATGTCATGAAATTTTCCTCTGCTTTGCTGATAATGGATTCTCTATGTTCTAGATTGACATATATTTCACCATCCTTTCTTTTCAGGTAAAACCTAGTAATTGAAACTATAACAATTCAAAGTTGCAAAAATTTAACGTCCAGTGGTTACGGTACCTTTAAATAGACTGTTAAGACTGTTAAAACAAACTGTTCATTGGTGCTCTGTCTAGGAATGCTCAGGGTGGTTACATAACATGCTACACACTACACAGGTAACATTTTTCTTAAAGGAAAACTTAACCTTAGAAGTAACCTGTCTTGAATTGATGAATATTGATGTTGTGAGTCTTTTTAACCCTAAATTTCAAGCTGCAAAAGAACTGTTCACTTACTACCCAGCTTTTAATGTCGCTCATCGGCCTTACATGGAAGCCACCATGTTGCCTTGATGAGTGACGTCAGTTACCCAGGCAGGGAGAAAGCTACTGCAGCCCGCAGCCGATAGCGCTCAAAGCAGCATCGTCACAGATATCGGGCAGACACTTTTGTTAGTGACATCGCGAACATTCGCAAGATAATTTCCGTTATGGATCTGGGAGTTGTAGCTTACACTTATGACCCAGAACACACGGATGAAGAACTACAAAACACAGAAAGTACCGATACTGAGTAAGACGAGTGCTGTTGTGACTAGTATATTTACATAGGTGTCCTTTGTTGTGTGTACTGGTGTGTCCATGCACACATGCGTTTGTTTTCAAGTACTTTGTAGGCCATACATATGGCATATTTTAAAAAATCAACCATATTGTATGCATTATTTGTATATACCTATTTAAGTATTTTCTATGTTTACTTATATAAAGTAAATAACACTTCATACAAATTATATCATGATTAAAAAAAACCGTCATATTTTATATCATTACCATTAGTTGTTTAGCAGTAAAAATGTGAATTATTTTATTTTACCCGCGCTGTCTGTCTTTTCGCTCTCAGCTGTAATCGTCTGTTCTCACTCTCAGGCTCAGCTCCCGTCTGGTCTAGCCTTACTGCAATGCCTTTTTCACTGGCACACTTTGTATTGTCGGAATGGCTCCTTTCTTTAACTTTTTTTTAAAAGTCTCAAAACCAAGCGAAGCAGCCACATCATTTTTGTAGGTGCCTTCAAAGCACTCCCTTGTAAAATGGTCCTCGCACACGAGGTGCGATTTGTGCCATTTATACTCCGCACGACGAGCCAACTTGGCGTTCTTTAAATTGTAATCGGTACACACCAGCGGTGAATTAACACGCTAATGTATACGTCGCCTT
>SMGT01011883.1:36384-49426 GCA_004794575.1 Lanistes nyassanus | reverse complement strand
AGTAATTATCAAACCACAGCAGGAAGTGAAAATGTGACCAGTTCTCCCAAACACCGCCTGCGCTGACATGCTAGACAATAGTCACGGTCAAGATAGCACCCAGGCCATAGCTTGCCAAAAATCCACATCATCTTCCCACACAACTCAACTTGCTTTCCCAGCCAGCCAGAAATCCACTGCTAGCCACACCTTAACACCTATGTAGAACAGTTGGACAGTAAAGTGTTCCCTCAGCATGTGGGAGTCAGCAAAGTGTTCACTCAGCATGTAGGACAGTCAGTAAAGTGTTCACTCAGATCATGGGACAATCAAACAATAAAGTGTTCACTCAGCATGTGGAAGTTAGGCAGTAAAGTGTTCACTCAGCATGTGGGACAGTCAGTAAAGTGTTCATTTGGCATCTGGGATGCTCGTTAAAGTGCTCATTCGGGATGTGAGAGTCAGTAAACTGTTCACTTGTCACATGGGACAGCTGTACAACAAAGTGTTCACTCAGCATGTAGGACAGACAGTAAAGTGTTCACTTGGCGTGTGGGACAGTCAGAATGTTCACTCAGCATGTGGGACAGTCAGTGAAGTGTTCACTCAGCATGTAGGACAGACAGTAAAGTGTTCACTTGGCATGTGGGACAGTCAGAATGTTCACTCAGCATGTGGGACAGTCAGTGAAGTGTTCACTCAGCATGCTGAGGCTCAGGTTGGTGCAAGTGGAGAGACCATCATTAGTAAAAACACCGAATTGGACCTGAATCGGGCCTGAAAACACCAAATCAGACTGGAAAACATCAAATCAGACCTGTGTGTATGTGTGTGTGAGCGAGCACGTGTTTGAGTGTGTGTGTGTGTATGTGCACATGCATCCTTTTGTGTGTGTATATATGCTTGCATGTGTGCGTGCATACGCATGCGATAGTATGTGGTGTGTATGAATATGCATGGGTGTTCGGGTCCGATTCAGCATTTTCAGGCCTGATTCGGTGTTTCAGAGCCTGATGTAGCTCCGATTCAGTATTTTCAGGCCCGATTTGGTGTTTTCAGGGCCTGATTCTGTATTTTAATGTCTGATTCTATGTTTTTACCAACTGGAAATGACAATGTATTTGACAGAATATTTAGAAGAGCAAGATAGTGGTTAGGAAAGCAATGTAGATGATTAACCTGCCACTATCCTGGCAAAAGGAGCAGACTAGGCACTACCAGACATGAATACTGGTAGTGTACATGTTCACCTGAACTGGTATGGTTGTACGGTCACTGATAGACTTTCTACTGTCACTACAGCAAGCAGCCTCAGGACCTGTTACCACAACACAGAGTTCCAAAGGCAATGCACAATCATTGTGTTTCACCACAATGAAATAAACATTAACAGAAATAAATACAGGTGTTCACAATTTTTACAAATATAATTTGTTATCTATTAAAGTCTAATGTATGTCAGAGATAAGAAGGCAATAAACAGGTGTGTGCTATTGCCTATACTTCAAGAACGATGTATGTCGGATGTAAGAAGACAATAAACAGGTGTGATGTGCTATTGCCTATACTTCACGCCTGATGTATGTCGAAGATAAGGCAACAAAGACAATCTACATAAGCTGAAGAGGATGTGGGTGGGGGAAGGTTTATTAGCGTATGATTCAAACACGAGTATTCCAGTCAAGTCTAATGTATCAGGCATAGGAAGTGCCCAGCTCAAAAATCTCTGAAAAATCTCAGACCGCTGTTTGGACATGCAGCAATAACAATTAGTGTACATGTATCAAACAAGTGAAAACAGTATTAACTAAATATTGAACTTTATTAACATATATCCAAAAGCAATCAATATTATTAACTCCTGCTCGTCTTTCTTCAAATTTCCACTACAGTACCTCCGTAGTTCGTCATCAAAGTGTCTCCTCTGTCAATCCCTTTCACACTAGCCATTTTGCCATCAAGTGAACCATGCACTACTGCTTACAGTAATGACGGCCAGGTGAAAGTTCCAGGAAATGAGGACTGGCACAGAGACTCTGCATAGGTTAACCTCAAGACTGATGGGGGAAAAAAATTTACAGCATGCAAAACATTTTCCTTGGAAAAAATTTCTACTAGGAAAAAAACTCAAAAATCTTGGAATATGGAGAATCCACAGAGAATTCCCATCCCTGTGTAAGCCAGAGGTAAGAAGGCAATATAATGGTGTGATCTGCTATACTTCAAGTCGGAATGCATGTAAGAGGACACACATTGTAAGTACCCCCTCTCTTCATGATATAGTCAAAGGTACATCAGGGGCAGGACACAAGTGAAGTCAGAGGGCAAGAGACAAGTGAAGTCAGAGGTCAGGAGACAAGTGAAGTCAGAGGTCAGGAGACAAATGAAGTCAGAGGGCAGGAGACAAGTGAAGTCAGAGGGGAGGAGACAAGTGAAGTCAGAGGGCAAGAGACAAGTGAAGTCAGAGGGCAGGAGACAAGTGAAGTCAGAGGGCAAGAGACAAGTGAAGTCAGAGGTCAGGAGACAAGTGAAGTCAGAGGTCAGGAGACAAGTGAAGTCAGAGGGCAAGAGACAAGTGAAGTCAGAGGGCAAGAGACAAGTGAAGTCAGAGGGGAGGAGACAAGTGAAGTCAGAGGTCAGGAGACAAGTGAAGTCAGAGGGCAAGAGACAAGTGAAGTCAGAGGGCAAGAGACAAGTGAAATATGGTCTGTCACCACAGCACAGGTGAAGGCATGCTAATTTTGAAAACCAAAGGCCTAGGGGATTATGGGACAATCTCTTTCTCTCATGTTCGTAAGTCACAAGCCCACAAGTAAACTGGTTTCTTCCTCCAGTGTCGCGCTCAGCTGTGTAGTATGTGAAGAGGCAATCAAATGCTTCCTATCTGATCTACTTGTTAGGGCCCATGCATTCAAACACAGATTATCCACATGCTGACTTACTGATAAGGGATGCTGAGAGGCTCAGGGCCTGAAATTAGAGTTTTAACTGCTTTTTAAAGTAAGGAAGCACCTCTCCTACACACAGAAGCAAGCACAGGCACACACAAAACCACTCAAACACAGATGTGTGCCTGTACACATGCACAGGCAGTCAGATGCAGGAATGCATGTACACGCACATACAGGCAGCCAGACACTGGCACACAAACTGATGGCAAACTTTTTGGCACTAACAAACACACATACAAACACACATGCATGCACGCACACAAGAACTCGGTCCTGGAAATGCACCTATGGCAGGAAACACCAAAGAGGAGATAAGCCCAGCTGGCTCAACAATCCTAGATTTGAAGTTAGACACAGCTTGCGTTTGCTGAACATAGTGCCAGTCTTACCCTACAATGGCGACATTCTAATCGTGTTACATTTTACTTCCCCACCCATCACCCACTACACAGTATATGGCTGTCACTTTTACTAGAAATGCTGGTGCCCAGAAATGGTGCTTTGAGCTCTTGTCCACTAGATCCACCACACCGTGAGTGTTAGATCAGCAAAGGACACACCCTGCGCTAACAGTAGCATAAGACATGCTGCAGCAATCACATCTGGCTTGTGTAATTATCACTGTCAGTACACACTGAAGGAAAGTACTGAACTGATGCTTGTACAAGTATCTTCTGATTATCACCACAGGCTTGATCACATCACCCCCACCCATGACAGCAAGTGCTACATTGTGAACATTCGTTTGTGCATATATACACTCTGTAGACTGTGGGCAGTATTCACTTGAACTCAACTGGCCTTCTGACCAGGGTGATATTATTATTATTATTTTTTTTTTACATTTATATAGCGCATCCCCACGTTAAGAAGAAACGCCCTCTGTGGACTTCACCAACAAGTATGTATAGACATAAACGGTTCAGAAAATACAAACCGAAACTACACCAAAAATACAACAAGAGCAGGAGACTAAGTTACTGAGAAACAAACAAAATATCTATGTACGAGCAACACAGGATAAAAACAGCGAAAGAACCCCCACCTACCTACATCCTACATTCATACATCCGTACACATACATACACACACATGCTTCCATGATCCCAAAAAGTGCTCACAGCAGCATTAGTTCCCTAATAATTTGATGAGATTATAAATGTTTACAGTGGAGTGAAATGACAGGCAGACTGGCAAAGCAATGCTGAGACTGAGAGTGATTTGCTGTACATATGCACTATCTGAGGAGGTCTGATCATATGCACATAACATTAACAACCAGGAGGAAATGTTTGAAATCAAACAATCTGTTTCACTTTCGTCAGACACAACAGCAGGAACAGTTCTGCAGAACGATGCTCCCGAGAATGTGCAAGCCTATGATAAACTCTTAATGTTCTCAAACAAATGAACATCAGACATTGCTCTACACAAAGGTGTTTCTCAGACTTCATGCTCAGCAAGTGCTCTGAAATTCATGTAAGGTTACCCCACAACAAATTCAGGCACCTAAGCTAGGATTACTTTCACAATACTCAAGGATTTCCTTGCGTACCTGGAATTCATGTGTGGTATTATCTCATAATCTCTTGTCATTTTTAAACTAAAGTGTTTCACACCATATGCTACTGGTTAACCTACCTTTCTCTCCCCCCTCCCTCCCTCTCCGCATACAAGGCTACTGTATCTGACTACATCTCTCTGTAAGTCATACTAGTATTAATCTTTCTTCCCCTGAAAAGAACATCCTATTCCTAGACTGTTATAACAGTAATCCTCTATTAACCACTCTTCCAGAGTGCCAAGCGTGTCAGTGCTTTATGTGGATGATGGTTTCATGAAAGTCAAATGTAGATTAAATATTTTACTTATACATACAAAAGCATGCATGCATGTGCACTTTCACACACTCTCTGAGTCTCTCTCATACACACAGCCTGCATAAAGGGTTCTGCATAACGCAAAAGCACAGCTTTACCCATACCACCTGTAAGTCACTCATCTCTTGCTGACTAGAACCCAACAACACCAGTCAACCAGAAAACACCAGTGCTGATCAGACAACACAATACTGAACCTGACGACATCAAGATAAAACTAACAACATGACTGTCAACATGACAACACCAGTGTCAAACAGTATCAAACAAGTACAATACATCAGACTCAATTAGACTAGTAGGAACAGGGTTAGATATATAAAGTGAATTGCAAATGTATACATGTAATCAAATCCAAGTCACACAAGTTTGGTAATCAGTGTGCTCACATAAGCAATATTATGTACAGGTGCATGTGCAATACTGGTTAGTTTTGTCAGCTTCCTATGTAAATCTGTAGGCCACGTGGCACTGATGCACTCACTGTGCTCCCTCCAGATCTGAAGGTTCCTTAGCTCTAAAAGAAAATAAAATCCTTTTACAATTATCCTATTGCACTGTGGCAGAGAATACCATGAAATCGAGTTCCGTTTCTCCTTCAGGGAACTCAAGCCATCAAGGCCTGCAACTCAGATCTGTAGTGTTTTCTCACACTGAAACAGGCACAGCCACAGCTGTCTGGATTAGTGACACTTCCCTTAGGGATGCATTTCTGCGTATTGACTCATTCTGTATTTCCACGTAAGGAGTACAGAACACATGAGATCACTACAATCCAAGACTAGGCCATACCAGCCTCCATAAGCCCAAACTGTTTCCCACGTGTGAAAGTTTGAGGTATTCTACAACAACTGATTTTTTTAAGTTTGCGTGAGAGGCAGAAGTCTAAGATATTCTATGTGCCATGTTATAGCATTTCACACATTCTCACTTAACAGCTCATGTTCTACAGTAGTATCCTGATGGCAACCATGCTCAAATCAGCTGCAATGCACGACACACAGCTGTATGAAATATATGTAATTGTTTACATACTCTATGTACACTGTAAGGGGGGTTGAAAGAGACTTCCAGGAATAAACAATGTAGCCTACGGCCAGTGCCTGATGAAGTGGCCAGGGTTTCCACATTACCACTTGTCACAAAACACACAGCAGGAAATCACTCCTTACCACTCTTTGACCCACCCCCACTGCCCTGGTGTGACCTGATGCCTGGCTCCCTTTGCTCATGAAGAAAGAATCAGGCAAGCACCACACTGTGGTGTCAGTGCTCAAAGTGCACCCCCCCCCCCCCCACATTTCCAGTCATCCTTCCTTGCAGCCAATAATGTGTCTATAATGATTATACCAGATTCTGAAGATGCAACCTTACCTCCAAATTAATCAGCACTAAGGCCTTCTAATTCCTGTCACCAAACTGCTGTCGAAGTATTACTCAGTGTTAGTAGCCGTATATCACCAGCCCTGTTCACTGGATGCATTGTCATCCCACATACCTGGTAGGTATCTGGATACATCAACCCACATACCTGCTAGGTATCTGGATACATCAACCCACATACCTGCTAAGTATCTGGATACATCATCCCACATACCTGCTAAGTATCTGGATACATCAACCCACACACCTGCTAAGTAGCTGGATACATCAACCCACATACCTGCTAAGTAGCTGGATACATCAACCCACATACCTGCTAAGTAGCTGGATACATCAACCCACATACCTGCTAAGTATCTGGATACATCAACCAACATACCTGCTGTTTATCTGGATGCAGCATCAGAAAAGCAGAAAACCTTACCTAACTGGGAAAGGGATACTATTTTAAGTCTGGAGCTGTGGCAGTTGGTCATGTGAAGTGACCTCATTACTTACTGTAAGGTACGGTACTACAGAGAACTATAATGGCACAAGATCTTTAGTCATATAATCATACAAAATTACAAGGCACATGTACAACCTTTGGACACCACTACTCTCTGCATTCAGCCCTTGGTCTTGCTTCGACCTTTCAAAATCAGTCAAGTTACATACAACAAGTGGAATAACTCCTTATTTTTATATCGCATTGTGCAAATAAATCTCTCCATGTCCGTCTCTCTGACCAAGATGCATGTTTCCATGGTGACTCTCCAGTCCAATATTATACTGTTATGGTTCCAGCCATTCTCTGACTTATTCATATTCCAAAATAAGCATTAGAAGCACAGGACTTTTTTTTAATTTTTGGAAATGATTGCCACTTAATTTTTACATTTGGTGATTTACATCTAGTGCTTCCTGCTACCTCTGTACATCTTTCTCTCTCACAATTGCTGAACTCGCATTAGTGGCTTCTTATCATCCTCATGCAACCCCCACTTTCACCCCCACTGAAATTGACACTGGTGACCAAAATGAAGTGCTCCCATATTCATATTGGCTAGACTTTTCAATAACACAAACCACACTGACTTCTGGCTATCAAATTCTCTGTTAGTCGGAGACTGCTTTGGTGGTCTTGATGCTAGACTCCTAAGACTAAAAACTTGGCAATCTAGTAGCCGCCCTGCCAGACGCCTGGCAGTATAGGGAACAGAACTAGGACTGGTTGACCCAGTGTCAGTATAATGTGACTGGGTGGAACTGAAGCCTGGGTGGTGACAGCAGTCCCACGTGTGACATCACATGAACTTTGTCTAAGAAACACTGTCCTGATATACACATAGTTTGCAGCGTGGCGTTAAGCAGCAAGCACCCATCCTGTTATTTGGAGAGGTCTTGGCAGACAATTTTTTTGCCATTTTTTAGAACTGTGGGAAACCTCAGACCCATGTGCGGGTCTGCTAGTGCTGGGTATGTTTTTCCTGTCTCTTTGCAAAATCAGCACCAGCTCTGTATCACTATATCAGTTCTTTACACAAATTACAAGCACACAAATGCATTGGAACCTGTCATGTATTAAATCCAGAACTAAAAATACTGTGGAAAACCATCTGCATAACATTAATTCCCAGGCTGACTTCTGCTGTTGCATCAAGTTATAGTGGTGCAGGGCCTTCATGGCTGGAGCTATGAATGTCATTGAACACCAACTTCTGCATGCACATGCAAAGAACTGCACTATACCATGAAAATCTTCAGATGCCAAGAACCACAACATTCTAAAATAATAAATGCACTGTACTCACTGTCCAACCTGGCAACGACCTCATCAATGACACACTGCTTTGTATAAGAATCCTCAATGGTTGGGTCATAGTCCGTGACAAAGTAAGACTGCAACACAGCACACAATCACAAGTCATCCGTGTAGATGCCTTGCTGTGTAGCTGCAATGCTAAGGATATCATTTATTCCTCACATCCAGTGGCTACTGAACATGGAACTAAAGTGCATGGGCATATTGCTTTAGGAGAAACTAAACACTGTGTACATAACATTGTAATAACGGAGGCAATGAAAGAGCAACCTATAGGGCTATACTTCCAAGCCAGTGGAACTAAAATCAACGGTCTTCCTCAAAACATTTTATAATTGCCAATTTAAAATGCTGCGGAACTCCTTTATGCCTAGAAAGGAAAGATCTGGGAAAAATACTTAAGCTTCTAATTACTATTCTATTGGCACTGATCGGTGATTGTAGAGTCATCATATCTGAATGAATGTTTACGCTGCAAATGCAACATTTACACACTTTCCAAGTTCAACATTTTGACAGCTCTAAAAGCTGTGCCAGGTAGGCATGATGTTTATTTGTAACGTCACCTCGCGTGTCAGTACTCTGTCTCTAGTAATGCATGAAGTAGGTCTGAAACACGGGTTTTCCGGCTGGAGCATTAACTCCAACTTGTCTGCTGCTCTACTTCTTTACAGCATAACTAAAGCGAACAGCACACTTTACTGATCGCCATACATACCTGAATAAACTGAATCGTTAAGGCACTTTTTCCAACGCCTCCTCCACCAACTACAACCAGCTTGTAACTTTGGCTGTAGCCTCCAGCATCATTTGTTCGGGACATTATGCACCCACCCAGCCGAGTTTACTGAATGAGTGTTTTCAAGTCGAGAATATGGCGAAGTGCGAAACTAACAAAAATATTCCTAAACCCATAAAGGTTACAAACAGCTATAAAAATGTATAAGTAATTTTGTTTTCATGCTGCTGCACCAAATGTCACATATGTATTGATTTGATTAATACAGTAAATGCCAGCTCTTCTTCATTAACAGGAAGTATATTATGATTGGTTAATAACATAACACACAAACTTTGAATGGCGTAAACCTCTTTGCATAGAAGGTGAGACCACTAGTACTACAAGTTTTATGGTATAATTGACCTGATGCAAGCTAATATTTTAATATGTTTGTGGTTCTGGTAATAACGAAGAGCAGTGATACTTTAAACATGCGTACCTTTAGGTTACGTGCCCGCGTCGCTTAGATGTCCAAAAATTTCATACTTACTACTAATAAATATGACAGGTAAAACTGGAGCGTATGGCGGACAACAGTTGCATACTTAGTTTTAACGGTTCACATTGCTTAACAGTTACACGTGAGAAATGTCACTTACGCTACTTACATTTTCAAAGACCCGTGAGAATTTGGAAGTGAAGCGATGCAGTCTGTAGCACAGGTAGCCAGTTTAGGTAAACACTAAAACAGACCCTGCAGTCGTCAAAGGAAAGCCCAGTTGAGTTAGTAAAGTTACTGAGATCAGTTTTAGATACGAAGAGTAAGATAGTCACCAGACAGTCGCAAGAAATACTGTTGCAGTTTAAAGTTTCTGCATACATTTTATTCCTCCCCTATGAAACACGGTCTTTAAAAATTGTAACTGAAGTCTTTAGTTTAATGCTCCATTTTGATTCTGTGTTCTCATCTCCCTTTCGACGGACCCAGGATTTGCTTTTCTTTCCAAGATTTGAGACGCCAGACGTTGAGAGAATCATTATGGATGCCACCACATTGCCTCACAACCTGATTACGCTGTCAGAATCCAAAGCGTTTCTGGCGAAGATTTTTGAAAAGATAGAAGATGACTTCAAGTGGCTTGAGGATATTTTGACAGAGTGCAAAAAAACATTTACCACGTAAGTCTTGCTTATTCTGTTCTTTTATAGTTTTAGTGTTAAATATGTAAGACATCTGATGGTCCACAACACCCAAAACTGACCTGCACATACCAGATCAATGCTTATCATATGCAAGCATGGGACTGGGCCATCATTTGATGAATTCAGTTTTTTGGCAGTTGCTTCCTCCCAAAAGAATTGGGTGCTACTTACCATGTGGAGTTGTACTACCACCATTTGCAATCAACGTCATTGAATACTAGTTGTGCTATGGTAACATTGCCAGCTGTATTAGTGTACACTATCACCTGTGTTTGAATATTGAATATACCTTTTTTTCTTCTTTTTTTTTTGGAATGGAAGGGCTGGCGTACAGCTTCTTCCAAAAACACCTGCTCGGAAAAAGCAGCCAGCCAGAAAAGTTCGGCGGCGTGTCACTGAAGAGGATGAACAAGGAGCAGATGAAAGTTTTACTATTGTCAGGTAGTAACAATACCTCATTAGCATTCAGCATGCTAAATTAAAAGCATATTTTATCAGTAGCTGCATGTAACTTAGTACATCAGATGCTAGCATTGTCTGTGAAAGACACAGAGTTTCTGAGTTTCTTGAAATTTTTCATTTCTTAACTTTAAAATTTTTTTTTTTTTTTTTTTTTTTACCTTTTTTCAGTTGGCTTATTTTAGGTGGTGTGTAAATATGATGTAAATTCTGAAAAAGACAAAAAATAATTCAGAGACTGAGGCTCTACAGAAGTACATTGTTGATTGAGCTAAGCTTTGTGACTTTGTCAAAATAATACATTAGTATCTAATAGTAAACTGTTAATTTTATTTGTAGCTCTGTGCCAGGTTCCAACAAACAGTGTTTGTGCAAGCTGCTATGTTCAGCCAAAATGAACCTTTTATTTCTTTGTTATTGGTCTTTCAAAACCAGCTAGACCAGTAAGCTGACATTTACAACTGTTGTGTACGTCCCCCAGTGATAAATAGCTATCAACTGTAACCAAGAAAGAAAAATCTCAGGCATATTTCCCCAAACATTTTAATATTTTCCCAAAACATTTTGACACACACACATTATGCATTTTAGGTCTGTACAGTGAAAGGACAATTTTGTGCATATTATGAGAACCTGAATGTGGTTCGTCTTGTCTTAAGACTCGGACAGCGGAAACAAGCCTCAGGAGGAAGTCAGCATGCTTAAGGTTAAGGAAAGAAAAATGGAAGTTTCCAGCTGGAAAGTTGGATGGAGGGCTGGAAGCTCACCCCACCCCCAGCCTCCACAGGCAGGCGATGGGCTGAGGATACTTATGTCCTGATTGACATTTACTGGGTTTGTCTACAGAACACTGACGTTTGACCAGCAGGAGGAGCCACGTTCCTATCAGCTGAGGTCTCGTGCTGGCCCCCAATCTTCCTCCACAAGGGTCACTCGCAGCGCAGCGATGGCATCCAAGAAAGCTGAGAACAGAGAAAACGCAGCCCCAGGACCTGTCCTGGATCTCATGAAGGCGGGCAGCGTCGTGCTGCCTGATGTACAGGAACAGGAGGAGGCAGTCGTGAGGAAGACCGAGCACAGCTCTAGCTGTTTGCCGGACAACGGCTGTACTGTCAGACAGAGGGCACAGGCTTACGAGGCAATGCTGTCGAGCCGAGTGAGCAGCAGTCCCGTTCTCTCCCCTCAGGCAGGTGGCTGCAAGGAAAAAGAAGTGAAAAACAGTGTCGTCAACTTGGCACAGCTAGACAGCGATGCTAAAATTTCAACTGCAAGTCGTCTCTCTTCTTGCACAGGTCATCGCAAGTCACTGAAGGTGCTGGCCTCCAAGGCTAGACTGCGCTCGCTGCATGGACACCCAAGCCAGCACAGACCCCGCTCCAGCACTGGGCAGGGCACTGAGACATGTGCCCAGGACCTACATGTGGCTTCAGCAAACTCTAGCAGTGACCCTGCAACCAAGGTAAGGAACCTAGGTTTATGTGATAAGATGCTTCTTAATACATAAGTATTACCTATGCATGTTTTACACCTTGATAAGTGAAGTTGCTGTATTGTTCCAACATACCAACCCCAGGAAGGCCTTGGGACTTGATCATATAGGCGGCAGAGTTCTCTGGTCTTGAGCTGCTCATGTAACGTTTTATGGTAGACTCTTCTTGTGGTCTCTGTATGACTACATTTTCCCATCACTCTAGAATGTTTACATGTCTTGGGGCTAAATAAGAATCTGTCAGACCTACAGGATCACATACCCATGGCCCTCACAGTTGTCATATTGAAGTGCTTTAGACAGATTTGTTGTCAGGAAACTCACCCACTGACTACGGATTCACCAGGCCCTGTTCAGTCATACAAACAAATCAAATTGACCAATAATGCCAAGTTTTATTTTGAACGATATGTATTATCCAGAAGTGAGAAACTAGTAAAAGGCCCTACTCTTTTGTCCATATCACAGACTTTTTTTCAGGTATTAAAAAATGTCCAGCCCATCTGCTTTAAACTCCAGGTAGAGAGAGGGCTTGAAATTGCCACCGACAAATCAGGGAGCCATGGTGATCATTTTGTCACCGACATTTGAACTTTCTCACCTATTTTACTTACAATTTTGCATAACTGTTTTCTGGCACTTATTTCTAAAAAGTTCACAAGAGCATATTCCCAAACGATCACCAAATGACACACAACCAAGATCGATTTTTTGAAAACCAAACACATAGAGGTCAGAGAGAGTTGACTTAGTGCATAGGATGAAAAAGATTCTCTCATTTGGGAAGAAAAAGGAGTCCAGAATCCATGGTCATGTGTGAAACTCTCCTGACTATATACAGATTTTCAAATCTCACAATCAACCCATTTGGAATTTCCTAATTCTGAAAAAGTTGTCAAGAGTGGGAGTTTATCATCTGGGGGATGGTTTTCTGCCATTGGAATGATGCTCACAAGTGTGAGCTTACACTAAAATCGTTTGGCAGTTAAGAGTCAGTCTTTCAAGAAAAATTCTTTACATTTTTCCTATCGCTGACTAGATGTTATTTTAGGGGTTTACAGCCCTTTTTTAATTCTGTATTATTTAGAAATATCTGACATCTGGATGGGCATTTACTACTTACGTTGTCAGTTCCATTATGTATTGCCTTTTTTTGGTGGGGGGGGGGGGGGG
>SMGT01011882.1:50335-78328 GCA_004794575.1 Lanistes nyassanus | reverse complement strand
GACGCCTTAAAACTGGGCTAAACCGGTTCTGGTCAAACTCGGTGGAGCCGGCCAGCGGGGCTGACCAATGGCGAGCTTCCAGCTAGCCACTCAGTGTCCAGAAAGGGCGGAGCGATAGCCTGGTGATGACATATCTTCCCCCTACTAGCTTACAAAGGGAGGAGCTAAAAGGCTTACCTAGGAGTGACAGGTAATAGCCTAGGGTGACATGTGACAAGTATGGCTATGGTGGATCTATGTCATAACATAGCAATGCCCATTTGAACTTTCATCGACCGTGAGACAAAGAGCATAAAAGAAGTATTTTAAACTACAGATATTCATGAGGGCACTGCATCATTTAAAGAGGCGAAGATCATTACATTACAACACACCATTACAATCATCCCCAGTTCTACAATTCTTTTTTATCTTTTTTTATTAAGGGATTATGCAGAAAAATTGCACATGCTTTTTGCTCTTATCATTTTTAGAGAATGAAAGAAAGATAAACGTCAGTTAGGTTTGCACTTACTGCACACAATTAGTAGAAACAACTTAAACATTGAACAAAGTTGATAATGGCTTTGTTTTTAATATTTGTAAAACCTGCCTGATATTTCAAATTCAAAAATCGATTAAAGTGGTTCCACAACGCTCATATTCTTTCCTGTAATTTATTCAAACAAGTTCTACCTAGTTTGTGTTGCTTGATGACATCTGACTTATGCATCAAATCAATCCACTGACACCACTGAAGGACATAAATTAACCAATGAACAACAGACACGGACCTTGTCATTTGTTGTTGTTTTGCTTAAAGCCTTTATGGGATTGGTGCTGTCCCATTAAAGATTTCTTTGGGGGGGAGGGGGGCGGGGGGGATCCCAGTGAACAGCCCGAAGTGTATGCTAATTCTAACAAGCTTCTTTGTCTTTTCCTACATCAAGTGGGTAATGCTGTGATGTCCCTGTAGTCAATGGAGTCACTTCAATTCCATCAGACATCGGAGCTGCAGAGTGCATTGTACATTAAACCCGCTATCAACCACGAATAAGATCACCCGGATTTAAAAGACTGAGAAACGGCGAGACCTCGGTAGGATAAATGAGGCTTGCATGTCCTCAGTATTATAGGTGATAATACCTTGAGGTTCAATGGTTGTCAGGAACTTGACAGTGTTGTCATGTTTGCTGCTGGTGTATGTTTACAGCCTTGTTGCTTTTAAGTGTAGGGGGTTTTGATGGGATAATTCAAAACAATATCAAGTGTAACAATCACTCTGTTGAAAAAAATTATTAAAAAAAAACAGCTGGCATCCTGGCAGGCAGATCTCTTTCTGGGCACCTAATGAGAACTTTCAATTTCTTTTACTAAACATCGAGTGTATTATGAAAAACATTAGAGGTGGTAGCTTTCCACGTGTAAAAGGTATCACCTAGAACTATTAGGAATATCCATTATTTTCACCCGACGCGAGAACTGGCGACATTTTGATGTGGAGCCGTCTGAAGGTGGCGTTCTCCTGTTGCTCTAGGGCAGGACATTCGTTAGACGCTGTCAGCACACAGGGTTCGTCCGGTGTGTCCACGTCTCTCCTCCATCTTCCCACACTGATAGCGACAATAGTAGC
Source organism: Lanistes nyassanus (assembly GCA_004794575.1). Lineage (NCBI taxonomy): Eukaryota > Metazoa > Mollusca > Gastropoda > Architaenioglossa > Ampullariidae > Lanistes > Lanistes nyassanus. The sequence continues at coordinate 76,716 of SMGT01011882.1, read as the reverse complement.
GACGATGGCAGCAATGATGGCAGCGATGATGATAATGAGGATGGTATCGATGATGGTAGCGATAATGGTAGTGATGATGATAGTGATGATTTTAGCGATAATGGTGCTTAGTGATGATTTTAGCGATAATGGTGCTTTTCATTTAAAATCACTGTCATTATGTGCAACTATGTAAGGTGTACATTTGACTCATATTTTTAATGCGAATTCGATCACAAAGCTGTGTATTCCATTACAGAGTCCACAGTTATGAAATAAAGACTTGTAGACATTTATAGTAATATGTATCACTATTATTGCCTAAAGTTCTTAATGTTGCAGATTTACATGCATCATAGTTTCCTAGATGCTTACCTTCCAAGCTATAGTTGCATTTAAGCAAAATAGCTATCATTGTAATACTAAAAAGAATGTTAATGAGAACATAGATAAAATACATAGGTAATGAGCATTTTTATTAACGAAGTTCAAAGAATGAAAGAAATAAACAATTTTTTAACAAACTGAGAGACATCTATAGAATTATCTGTTTCATACAGCTATCGCTGGTATTTCTCTGGGTCTGCCGACTTTGCTGTCTGGATCCTGCACTCCACAGGGTTTGGATAGTTCCCCTGAAAAAGACAACGATACTAAGAGACCAGGACTTGCGGTTCCTTTTGACCTCTAATCTATTCTCTATTTCTGTGGCATTCAACGGTTGATGTAAAAATGCGTATGGTATATAAACTCCAAAAGTATCCCCTCAAGGAGCTGAGTAAACGAGCGATCTTTGGTGATCGATAAAATTATTTTTAAAAACAAGGGAACTGGACCAAGCTAGAACAGGACAAAGACGAATTTTTTTAATTTTCTTGCTATCCAGCCCACGCGTCACATCTACCTCAGCTAAGTCTTTTTCTTTTTCTTTATCGTTTTTTTTTCGTCGTTTTTGTGTCATCCTGATGAAGGGGTAGTACCCCGAAACATGTAGATTGTTTTCGTCTTTGTCCTGTTCTAGCTTGGTCGAGTTCTCTTGTTTTTAAATGAATTTGGATTTTCCTCCAAGCGGCAGTCACTTGTTTTTCTTTTAAAATTATTTTTAATTATTCAAATAGATTTTCAGGATCAGAAAGAAACATAGCTTATAACAAGAACTGATATGAGGCAGATTCCTTTTACCTTTTATAAAGTTGCGAGGGCAAACTCATTTTCTTTCTTCTAGTCTTTAGAGTTAAGCCTTTTCTGCCTATTTACCGACACCACTCCCTTGTCCCCTCTGCAGTTTGCTCTTTCCACGAATCCCCTTGACTTATAATACGTTTTCGAATTTTAAACAGAGCGAAATTACTCCAAATCCTTTACAGAACACATAATCTTCAGTTATTATGGGTCAACTATACAACTAAACAGATACAGTCAAGACTCCAGGGTAGACAGATGTTCGGGTTTGTTTTTCTCTGACATGAATGCCACAGCTGCTTGCTGGGAGTTCCGCCATAGTCGTGGTGTCAGCATAAATCCCTTAATAGCCTTCTAGGACCTGGTTCTGCTTGTGTGAGTTTTTTCATGTTTCCTGTAAGCTTTATCTTTAAAATGTGTGTGAGCAATGCAGTGGATCTCTTGTCAACAACAACTTTCTGTTTAACATGAGTGACATTGCTTGAGATTTATCCAGCAGTTTATTCTCCATCCACTTGACCACAGCAATGTCCAGAGTCTTAAATACTTCTCAAGTACAGCTGCACATACCTCCCTAATTCTTCTCTAAATATAGATGTACATTCCTGCCGAATTCTTCTCTCAATACAGCTGCACATACCTCCCGAATTCTTCTCTAAATACAGCTGCACATACCTCCCGTATTCTTCTCTAAATATAGATGTACATACCTCCCGTATTCTTCTCTAAATATAGATGTATATACCTCCCTACTGCTTCTCTAAATACAGCTGCACACACCTCCCGAATTCTTCTCTAAATACAGCTGCACATACCTCCCATATTCTTCTCTAAATACAGCTGCACATACCTCCATACGCCGCCGCCATATTGGCGTTTTCTGCCTGGGTTGGTCTGTTGCGTGGTTTGCCCAGTGGTCTTTATGTAGTTTACCCCGTGGTCTTTACGTGGTTTTCCCCGTGGTCTTTACGTGCTTGCCCCGTGGTCTTTATGTAGTTTACCCCGTGGTCTTTACGTGGTTTTCACCGTGGTCTTTATGTAGTTTACCCCGTGGTCTTTACGTGGTTTTCCCCGTGGTCTTTATGTAGTTTACCCCGTGGTCTTTACGTGGTTTTCCCCGTGGTCTTTATGTAGTTTACCCCGTGGTCTTTACGTGGTTTTCCCCGTGGTCTTTACGTGGTTTGCCCCGTGGTCTTTACGTAGTTTACTCCGTGGTCTTTACGTAGTTTTCCGCGTGGTCTTTACGTGGTTTGCCCCGTGGCCTTTACGTGGTTTGCCTCATGGTCTTTATTTAGTTTGCCCCGTGGTCTTTAAGCGACTTGCCGAATTCAAAGCGATTATCGCGCACCTGATTCCGACTCCACGAGCTGAATGTACCTCAGTAAATCTCCAGCCCATCATTTTGTCAAAGATCATGTCCAGTTCTCTTACTGACTTCGAGCTGACTGGAATGGCACTTCTTGTGATTACCATGTCAAATTTGATCTTAATTTTATCCTACATGCAAAAATACAAGAAGCATTTCATCCTCATTTATCTTTCCATTCGTAGTTCTATTTATAGTTCTAGTCAACTATCATAGTGCTTAGTAAATAATGACAATTTGTAAAAGAATATTTGACCAGACGGGATTTTGCAGGACACTATTCAGTTTGGATGTGAACCAAACGTTAATTGAACGTATTGCATCGAAATGTTTAAATAAGTGAATGAGATTTTAACCCATATCGAATACACGATAGGACTCAAGATTCAAAGAGGTTTAACCGACAAGCCTCGAGTTCCCAGAATGATGGCATATGCTTGTAACAAACCACCGAGTTCTGGGGATAAGCGCTTGCAGCGACTTTGATTATTTAGTCATAAAGATGACAGCCATGCCTTTACTGGCCATAGCAAAGACATCGTCATGTCTGTACTGATCCTAGCAAAGACATCGTCATGTCTGTACTGATCCTAGCAAAGACATCGTCATGTCTGTACTGAACATAGCATTTCTCTTTCTCTCTCCATTTTATTCTCTCTCCTTTCTCTTCACGGTACCGTTTAGACTGAATCCAATCTTTGCCTCAAACACGGAGCTAGAAGTTGACAGGAATAGTCACAGACCTAGGCCAAGCCAGATGATATAGACGGGCTCTTGTTGATTGGAAGAAGTGGATTTGCCGATGATTTATATGTTAAGTGGAGAAAAGAATAAACCACCAACCATCCGGGTGTCCGGGGTCCGGGTGTCCGGGTGTCCCCCTACCCCTCCCAAGGGCGCCTTTGTACCCACTCAGCTGCCGGTAGTGGTGCGTGCTGCCAAGGATGTCTGAAAACTAGATGACAACGCCACTTCCGCTCTATACAGGCACTGATCTGCTCAAGGTGAAAAAAGGAAAAAAAAGATTAGCCACGAATTAGATCAGTTTGGTGTGCAAAAGCGGTTTGTAATTACATCCAAGTCCCCTTCCTTGTGCAGACATCTTTGTTTTCAGCCTCCTCCCCGGTCCAGACAGTTGCAGTCGTAAGGAACATGGCCTTCAGGGCCTGACGTGTCTGTCTGCGGGCCGGCCATAAACCCTGCTTCGCCTCTGTTTGCAGCTCACACAATGATAAAACACTGGTGGGCGGTGGGGGCAAGGGGGGTGCAGGAGAGGAGAATGGAGGAAAGCGAGGTTTTCTCTTTTTTTGGGGGGGGGCTGCATCCTGAAACACGTCCACGCTGATTTTCTTTCAAGACTAAGAGACCAATGGTTTGCCAAAAGATGACTCCAAACATCTGCCTGCAGAACGACGGCAAGCCAGAAATCCAGGTGGACGGCCATATGCAGCTGCTGCTGGGAGCCAGCACGTCGGACGATGCACTCCGCACACCTGCCGTTACGTCGGCAATCGTTCACGTGCTACAGCATGCACAGAAAACGTCTGTAGCCAATGACAAAGCGTTACGCAAAAATGAAAAACGTATGTCTTCTTTCAGCACACTATTTCCTTGGACCTGAAAACGTCTGGATGTTTTCAAAGGCAACAAGGCGAGACTTGCTTTATTACCTGACACTCTCTGATCGCCATCCATTTTTTTTCACACAGGGCCACATCCGTTTGCACCTTCCCATCCACTCTTACTTTGTCATCAGTCGTTACCTGGTTTCTAAAGCTTTACTCACGTTCATTTTCCACCTGGCTGACAATGGCCTTGCTCTCTGCGATCTGGCTGCTCTTGTCCGCACTGCTTTGTCGTCTGCTGCCGCATCTCACCTCCCTTGTCGTCTCCTTGTCGTCTCCATGCCTTCGATTTGGTCATTGCGGATTCTTAATAGTTCTCTCCCCTGTTTCCAACAAATACACAGGTCACAAAAGAAATGTGGTTCTTCCGACGATTTAACAAAAGAAATAAAGAAGAGAACTAAACTAAACACAGCGGCATTATTCTAATCTGTTTACCACTTATGGGTCAGAGACCACTGACTCGTGCTGAAACGGGAGAAAAACATAAGCAGACCGTTTCCCTGTAAAGCAATCCTGCACTTCACCCTCATGCATTGCAACTTGGTCCTTTTTATAATCTTCTTGCTACTTCAATGTTGCAAGTCTCACGATTTGTACCCGATGTCCAACAGTATACGATGTTAAGTAAGCCCTGAGGTTGAAATGATGATTTTCACTATGCTACTATGCTACTATGAGCTTACAGTACACTTACGTCATAGGCTACGGAAAGTGTACAATTACATAATAGGCTGAGATACCATTACGTTGACGTATTATGGTACGTTACATTGTTGTGCAATATGCCCAAGTGTCAGATGAGGACGCCTGGCTAAGAGGAATGTAGCAGATCATCGTTACATTGTCGTCAGCGTCTTTCACAGAATATCCACAGTGCCTTTAGTCAACACCAGACTAAGGCCTCCTCTTCCCCTCAAAACAAAACCCCTCTCTTTCTTTCGACTCTATCTCCTCCCTCATTTTCTCTGTGTGGATGTTTGTGTGCGTGTTTTGTGTGCGTGCATGCGTGCGTGCGCGTGCTCGCTCACGAGGGTAGAGAAAACTACAAGTTTCACATTCTGTGTATTTTGCCCGCAAGCATCTGTGATCAGCACAGACCTGGCACGCTGAGTGCTCTCTCCCAGTGACGTCAGATTTTATTTGCCCTGCCCTCTGATGGACTTGGGGGTTATTGTCCCTGCCTCGGGACCATGAACTCTGGCTGAAGGTGCGTGCACACAAGTACACACTGAGACAGTTTGAAGTTAAAACATCAGCATACTTGATTACTGCTAGAACACACAAAAGCGCACAAACGGACGCACGCATGCATGCGCCAATGCACGCACATAAGCACACACGCACAAGAGAGAAAGAAAGAATAAAGAAAGAGAAAGAAGGAAAAGAAAGAACCAACCAGGCCTCAAGTCTGGAAGGGATTAGATACCTGACAGTCCAGCCAGCGAAGTTTACTTGTACCTGATTTTGTCACGTAAGACGTTGTTTCGGTGTGTAGTTCTCCATCCCCCCCAACCCCTTCTCTCCCATCTTCGTTCCCTCCGGAGGATGGAGAGAGGTAGAGAGTGAGGTGCCACGTGACCAAGGCTTCCCCCTCGCCATCCAGGAGGGGGTGAGAGGAGGCACAGGATTATCCTAGTGTCTTGGCTGAGCCCGTCTAGTCCCCTTCAGTGCCTTGTGGTCAGTGACGCACATGAACCCTGGCTGTGTCCTTTCGTCAGCCAGAGAGCTTCGCTGGAAGACAAGAACGTTGTTCGTGAAGCAGACGAGAACGCAGACGTGTAGATAAAGTGCGACACACAAAGACGAATAAAGTACAAATAGTACAAAGACGTCTCAGTAACGAAGAAATAGTATAAACGCGATGGTGTTGTAAGCACGGGGTCGAAAACGCTGCAGCAAAAGGACGAAACAGCAAGGGTTTCCTTACCCGTTTTCTAACGGAAGGTTCGGGACTTTCGAAAGTCGACTTACCAAGCGTTTTGTGAATCGTTGTGGAGAACAACGTCCGTTTGGTGACCAGAGTGTGTGGGGTCGGCGAGGCGTGAGGAAAAACACCGTCTGAAGATGAACAGACGTGGAAACCCGACAGTTCTGGCTTGTGACCAGCATCGCTCACATACTGCCACAGTCAGCTTGAGGTGTATTCATTCAGTCTAGCACTGTCTTCTCAATTCCAGCATCGCGGAATCTCATACCTGCACAGTATTACAGTACAGTAAGGTAAGGGCGCTGTCTTCACTATCTGACTGCAATGTAAGATTATTATTTTCAAGAGTTGCTTCACAAAGTATGCAATCAAGGACAGTTTTTCATTAGGCAGGGATTCACTTCGATGAAACTTCTGCAGTTTTGTTGTCATTTTATGTCCCATGAATAAGTTACCCTTAGACGAAAGTCGGTAATGCAGAGAACATCGTTTATCGGTTAACACTAAGTCAGTATTTTAAAAAAAGGCTTTCGAGTGAAGGAGCAGGGCAGGACAAGGTGATAAAAGGATCCCGGAGAAGGGTTAGGCAACCAAAAAACCGGAAGCAAAACCCATCGGTTAGTCGGGTAAACAGGTGCCGTGTGCACAAACGTGCGCGTGCCGGATACAGGATCCAAACCCACGTCTCTCCCAGCCGGTGGCACTGTAATACAGAGCAAAAGGAAGAGGGGAGGATATGAGAGGAGACGACAAATGGAGAGAGGCGAGGGTGAGAGAGAAGTGGGAGAGGGAGAGAAGCTCATAAACTTAGTTTACAGTGTTAGAGCTGCGAAAGATATTTTCATAAGCTGCTCTCACCTCATGTCTATATTTTCTGTCAAGATGCAAAGGCAACAAATGTAACGATTTTGAATGGGGCACAAGGTGAAGGTCTTCTAGTAATAGTCCACTTTGAGGGATCACCTTACCTCTCCACTCACCCCCCTATGAATGATGCGATGGCAGTGTAGGAAGACGTTCACCGCCATTATAGCATACCACGGGGAGCAGTGCTTTGATATCCTGACATTTACTGACGTTAATTAGCACACTTATTATATTTGCTATTAGCTAACCTGTGGATGACACGCGGTAGTATGTACGTTACTTCAAATCACAATTATATATCATGTTGACGGCTAATCAAGCTTGTTATATCTTCAGCTGACAGCGTGCAGCAACTGGTAGACGTCTTGCTAATGTCTTTCAAGCATATCTATCACCACTTAGGTGTATCAAAATGGTGTATACACTCAGGTGTATCAAAATGATGTATACACTTGGGTGTATCAAAATGGTGTATACACTCATGCGTATCAAAATGGTGTATACACTCAGGTGTATCAAAATGATGTATACACTTGGGTGTATCAAAATGGTGTATACACTCAGGCGTATCAAAATGGTGTGTACACTCAGGTGTATCAAAATGATGTATACACTCAGGTGTATCAAAATGATGTATACACTTGGGTGTATCAAAATGGTGTATACACTCAGGCGTATCAAAATGGTGTATACACTCACACTTGGGTGTATCAAAATGGTGTATACACTCAGGCGTATCAAAATGGTGTATACACTCAGGTGTATCAAAATGATGTATACACTTGGGTGTATCAAAATGGTGTATACACTCATGCCTATCAAAATGGTGTATACAATTAATAAAGAACAAATGAGGACAGAGCGCTTAAATTATCGAAAGATAACTCCAACAAAGGTACTGGCAGCGCTCAAACATAGCCGTATGCAGACGTGTGTGCCCAAGGGAGCTTACCGTACCCAAACACGTAGCAAAGAGAGGGCCGAAAGAAAGGAACTTGGCAGATCTGCTGTATACAATCAGGTGTATCAAAATGGTGTATACAAACAGGTGTGTCAAAATGGTGTGTATACTCAGGTGTATCAAAATGGTGTATACACTCAGGTTTATCAAAATGCTGTATACACTCAGGTGTATCAAGCTATCACCTCTCTTGATGACTTTTTATCCAGCTACTGGTTTGTCGATAACTTATATAAACCATCATTTTCAGAATGACAGCTTGAAAAAAAGAGAAGCATCTGCAATCAACTGTATAGAAGCTAAAACTGATAATGTTAACTTTCTTACAAAAAACTTTAGCACAAAGATCACAAAACATTTCATATTAAGCACGGGTAAACACAGATGCCATAGGACTATCCAACTCAGATTTGCTCGGAAAGAGGGAACAGGGAGACATCAAAGCGGAAATGTGATAAGACTGCCACAGGGAGAAATGGAGGCACCCACCCACCCCCAGCTCTGTAAACATAGCTTATCTGGCAGAAGAAACGGAGAAATACGATCGCTGACAAGAACTAAAATACTGTAGTCTACTAGAGGTCTTAGGCCAACCACAGGCTACAGGCTGACATGATTTAGCGGCTGCAGCATCTCAATAGGTCTCTTCAGCTGCCAAGGCGTGTGGGTAGCGCTGATCAGACAAGGACAGACACAAGGACAGCCACTTGATTGTCTCAGCTGTAAACAATTACACAGCAATATGTGTCAATAACTGTCTTCTTGAAACAAATCGCGCAGTAAGAAGGACAAGACTCCTGTCAGGCAGGAACGTGTGGAACTGGAACCTAACAGAAAGAGTTCTCAACAGCCTCAAAAACGTGATCGCAGAAATAAGAACATAGTCTACGTGAAGGAATAACTAAAACCGAATAAACTACAAATTAAAGATTCTATTAGTGCTTTAGAAGACTCCGTGGCATATCTAGAGTTTAAAAGACAACAATTAGCAGTAAAGAATTCTACTTTTTTGTTATACGAAGGCATAATACAGGCTAATAAAATATTTCGGAATAATATAAAATAATAACATCAAAGCGATCGTTCAATAATATTGTTTAGTATCATTATTAGAAAAGGCACTTAGTATAGGGTTTATTGTTACAAAAACCTTCTCAACCCACAGCAGTGACTAAATGGAATTCCAAATTTGATGAACTTTACGAGAAATAAATAGTCTTCTCGTGTTTCAAAACTACGTTTTATCCTTCATTGCGATGGCTCTAAATAAATAGCTACAGTTTCTTGTTTTCGTCGTAATGCCTTTCCGTTATTATCCCACGCTTTGTCTTTGTTTAAGAGAAACACAATCATTAGCCATCTGTTCTGGCCTTGTCTCTTTGTGCAGACAGAATAATTTCCCTATTATGCACCCACACACACACACATTTTCTGGGGAACGAAAAATTGGGACAATTTAATTCGTCAAAATTAGATGTATTTAATACACACAGTCGAATAAGTTCCTAATTAATTTTATTTGAATTTAATGTAAATAATTTCATTTTAAACTAAAATTCTGACAAATGCAAATGGAATAAAATTAAAACATACTCTAAGCACCAGTCACAATGTAGAAAATGTAGGCTTACACTTTATTCTTGTTAAAAGTTCCTCACGTCCGCTAAACTGTGAACAATCGAGGTAATCAATCAATCAAACAATCAATCAATCAAACAATCAATCAATCAAACAATCAATCAATCAAACAATCAGCCAATCAAACAATTAATCAATCAATCAATCAATCAATCAACCAATCAATCAGCCAATCAATCAAATAAAATAAAATCCATATCGGGTTGATGAAGTCGTTAAATAGCGAATCCCATATATCCCAAGAAAATTGTGTTTAGAAAAGCACATAAGTACATAAAAGACACACATACATTTGAACAGCTGGACTGCCAACACACCCACACGCATACTTACATGTAGGTATTGTACACGCACACACCTCTAGCCATTCGGACTGTCCACACAACTACACCACACTTACATCATTCACGTACGTATTGTACACGTACACTTACATCATACATTAGGTATTGTATACACGCCCTTACACCATTCGTGTACGTATTGTACACGCACGCTTACGTCATACATGTACGTATTGTACACGCACGCTTACGTCAAACATGAACATATTGTACAGGCACACACCCCCTAGGCACTCCCAACACGTCACCAGTACGTGTCGCAAGAAGACACTTGTCCATAAGACTACAGGACCTGACCTCATTAATGCTCACAAAATTCACCCTCGGATGGTTGAGACCCAAGTGCAGCTACGCAAGAATACTTAGAAATACATTTAGAACTTTGCTTTATCACTGCTCCGACCTAGTCTCCAAGAGAAGCCTACCGTTGATGTCAGTATCCCTCGGTTGGTTAGTGACGATAAATCTTCACTATGCATCGAAGAGATTAATTTTTTTGTGTGGTCAAATAAGCAACTTTTTTAAAACATTGAATTTTCAGCCACTGAAGGTATTCTTAACCTGACTAATGTTTTGCAAACGTTAGTTGCAACGATCATTTCAACAAAGCGCTTTTCGATAAACATGGGGCAAATGTGTTGGGCTGTGATTATGTTGTCATCTTGTTCAGCTTTACTTCATAAAACTTGCGAGACCGAATCTGCAATATGATTGGTTCTAACATGGCGGCGACGGGGAAAAGTCTAAAGTTTGGAGTCTGAAATATAGATCAGGTCGATATTTTTGTGGCATGTAAGGAGAATACCTCATGACGTTTCATCACACAGTACCATACCACCACACCACCGCACGTTCAGCGAGAAATAAGGTCATGCAAAATCTTGCAGATACGTTTGCTAAAAGCTAGAATGTCTAAGTAAAATTTGTTTCGAATTCCAACATATACAATTTTCCAATGTCTTTTTTTGTGTAGTATTGAAAAGCACAAAAAGCACATCAAAATAAGAACAGGGGACAATGGCAAATAATGTATGCGTTCATGTGTTGGACAGTTCCGTTTTCTTTCTGGAATCCACGTAAGCGGTATTCTGGGTGAAATGCGAAGCACGAGAGCTTAGTATCTCTTGTTATTTTTTTTTAGGCGGGGGGGGGGGGGTAAGTGTTCGGTCAAAGTAGGGTGTATGGGAGTCCCCTTATTTTATAATCTGTATAACTCTGCACGATCTGCAAAAGTTTTAAGTAAATGTCCGTACAAAGAAAACTTTCAACTTAAGATCACTGATACAACACCAAAGAAAAATTCAAACTTGAAAAAAGGCATATGTTTACCTGGTATTTAGGGATTTTGTTATAAACTCAATAATCTGGATGTCATTGATATAAATCTCGGACAAAGCGGGGCAATGACTAATAGACGCTGCAGACAGTCCGTCCATAGTGGTGAGTGAAATACTGAAGCAACACTGACAACTTGACAAATAGCCATACATCAACTGGCCAGACTGTTCGACGCTCTAGCGATGTGGGAATATGCTTTTATGTCTTACTGTTCGGTCATAGCCAGGGTTCACCCACACTTCCCTCTGTGACTGTGGAGGGCGTTTGAGCCAGTCCCACATTGTAGACCACTTCCTACGTTTGTCCTAACTTGACTTGCCAAAACCGCTCGTCCAGACAAACAAGCGCACGCATAGATGTTTATACATGTACGTGCGTGTTCCGCTTACTAACTTAGGAGGGAGAAAAAAGTGGAAGTAAGAAAAACGAAGTGAATGAGTAAAGAGACAAGGAAGGCGAAGGACTAGAGGGCGGAAGGAAAGGGGTTGTGGGGGGGGGGAGTCTAACAAGAAGACAATAAAACGCTGAAACAGACGGCATTATAAACTATCGCATCTCCCACTCTAAGCCCTTGACATAAGAAACTGTCTCCCTTTCCCTGTTTTCACAATTTTATTGCGAAAGACAATTGTGATTCCTCGTAAGAGCAAAATCAAAACTGCCGTGCTTATACGATATCCACATCCATCAAAACATTGTTGCCGGCTGTAGGCGTGTTTTCTTAGTGGTTGTGCCTCTACATCCGTGTTGTCCGTCTGTCTGCCTCGTTTGTGACGCTCTGTCAGTTTCGATGTCTGTATGTATGTTCTGATACCATTCATGTACCACTCCGCAGTTTATACCAGTGGTATTTTGGTATTATGCTGTGCGCCGCAGATTACCCTATTTTCACGATTCTACAACGTTCTGAGGACACTGCTTATACGATTCATATTTTGCAAAATAATACAAGTTTACCGTATTTTGCAATAAAAGCTCTTCATTTTGCGTGCCTGGCAAAGATCTCGCGGAGGCCTGCAGCCAGTCGAGTTCTCTCGGGGCTTCAGAAATTTTTTTTTTAAACAGACATGAGCATGTCGCGCCACAGTCCCCTCGAACCTCCCACCCACCCACCCCCAACTACACTGCTCCTTATCTCTGCACAAACATCAGTTTTTATGACTGAAAACGTCTGACAGGTGAAAAAAAAATTCTACAAGATCGTGCTGTTAGCAGGACAGCCGCGACTGTCCGGGAAAATCCCTCCTTGCTGTCCCCCGTCGTACCGGCCTGTCTTGACAGGAGTCTTCAGGTAAGGACAACAATGCCGATCCAGGAGCTGAAAGGTTTTTTCCCATCCGTGCGTAATCTTCAGACGCCTATAGAAAAAATTCGTTTGTCCGTTTGTAGGTAGTAGTATACTATTCTGAGAAGGGGGTGGGGGTTGGATGTGCGAGGAGAGAGCGTGGGCTTGCGAAAGAGTGAAGGAGAGAGGAAGGGAGGGAGAAGGGGAGACTCGACACGTGACCGCTTATTGTCACTGACTATTACTCGTTACAACATGGGAGGGGGACGTACAACATTTGCTATAAATGTTAGCATGCTAAAGTACATCCCCCACGTGCGGACATTTTTAAAAGCTAACAATATAATCCTGTGCTTGGCCATCAAACCCACTGACTGGTACACTCTTACTCTCAGACATCGACACTGCCCCGTGTTTTCTTATCGATCCATTTAATCTGGATCCATCCATCCTCTCTCATGTCGCAGACAGCGAGAGAGAGAGAGAGACCTTCACACTGGTGTCAACCAACACGGGTAGTTTTCCACTTTTTCCATAGAGAGCATTTGAATTGTCCGTAGATGTTGACCACAGCACGTATCAACGCCTACGTAACAGCTCTTCGCATCATTGTGCGCAGTGAACTAACGAGGCCTCTACCCCTTCACCCTTCCCCCTACCCCGTCCACCCACCTCCGCCCCGCCCGACAACACAACGCTGTTTGATGGCCGCTGCGCAGTGACACTCAAGTGTCTTGCAGTAAAGTAATTGAACAGATGACCCGGTGGGAGAAAGTGGTTCTGGGACCACGCGATGTGAGTGGGAAACAGCCCTTTTGGGTCGGACCACGCGATGTGAGTGGGAAACAGCCCTTTTGGGATCAGCCCAATCCGGTTTATTCTTCGTTCCATTCGTCTGTTTCACAAAAAAGTAGGAAAATAATTTAATTTAGACATATATAAGTAAGACTTGCATGCAGACTTGCATATCCGGTGTCAAAGCATGGATGGTCCACAACAGACTAAAGTTGAACGACGAAAAAACAGAGGCTCTTCTCTTCAGTAAAAGAAATGCTGGAGTGACTGAATATCCCACAGCAGTTCGGATTGGTGATGTCGACATCCCTTTCGCCGACTCTGCAAGAAACCTCGGTGTTATTATTACCTCTAACATGACACTTGACAAACACATTTCCAACATCTGCAGATCCGCTTATTCTGAACTCAGAAAAATCAGCAGCTTCCGTCACCTTCTGTCCGATCAGGTTGCAAACACATTTGTAACTGCCTACGTTCTGTCTAAACTCAACTACTGCAATTCCTTGCTAGCCGGCTGTCCTCTGTATCTGCTACAGAAGTTACAGAAACTTCTAAACTCGGCCGCTCGCCTTGTCCTGAAAGCGCGCAAAACAGACAATGCCACACCTCTCCTCCGCACTCTGCACTGGCTCCCCATTCAGGCTCGCATCGACTACAAGTTGTCTACTCTCTGTTTCAATTTTTTCACCGGTTCATGTCCCATCTACTTTTCAGAACTTCTTACAATCTACACTCCAGTGAGACAGCTCCGCTCCTCTTCCGACGATCGCATTCTCGCTGTACCCCGCATCAGGACAAAAACATACGGACAGCGCATGTTCACCTTCTCGGCATCCACCCAATGGAACTCACTTCCCCACAACATTCGACACTCCCCATCACTACAGTCTTTCAAACGAAACTTAAAAACTTTTCTTTTCCGCAAGTACCTTGACTGACGTCCTGACTGCCTGTCTGCATTAACTTACAACTTTCTCTGTTCATCGTCTCTTATGATACTTTTACACCCATCTGTGACTGAAGGACGATCTGTTTCCAACCTGCTGGTCAGTGGTGCGTTCATCTCTCCCTCTGTGTGTGTGTGTGCGTGTGTGTTTCGTTGTTTTCACTAGAGTGTCTGTGTCCATCGTCCGCGCGAAGTGTGCATGAAATGTGTTCTCGCGCGTTAAAAATCCACATTTAATTTATTTATTATTTATCTTACAATCTACACTCCAGTGAGACAGCTCCGCTCCTCTTCCGATGATCGCATTCTCTCAGTACCCCGCATCAGGACAAAAACATATGGACAGCGCATGTTCACCTTCTCGGCATCCACCCAATGGAACTCACTTCCCCACAACATTCGACACTCCCCATCACTATAGACTTTCAAAAGTAACTTAAAAACTTTTCTTTTCCGCAAGTACCTTGACTGACGTCGTGACTGCCTGTCTGCATTAACCTACAACTTCCTCTGTTCATCCTCTCTTATGATACTTTTCTACCCACCTGTGACTGTAGGACGATCTATATCCCAACCTGTGTTTCTTTCATCTCTCCCTCTGTGTGTTTGTTGCGTTCATCTCTCCCTCTGTGTGTGTGTGTGTGTGTGTGTGTTTCGTTATTTTCACTATGTGCCTCGTCCGCGCGAAGTGTGCATGTAATGTGTTGTCGCGCGTTACAAATTCCACATTTATTATTATTATTACATATGAAGTCGATTTCCCGTATAAAAGCCAATTAGACCAAACGGTCATAGCTCTCAAATCTAATTTATCGCCCCTCAAACATGCAAATTGTGCAAACTTTGTCCCTTCGTCAGATCTCGGGGTTTTTGTTTTGTTTGTATGTGGGGGGATTTTAGAACATTTTGTGTAGACTGATAAGCACCTCACTGAGGATTTGTTCTAGCAACTTACTGTTGTATGCTTTTCTGGCAAGATATAAAACTTATTATCTCATTGCTTAAATGATTTCGGGAAGAGGACTTGAAATAACCGGTTCGCACAAGAATCTGCACGTCTGTCCGACTGACTAAAGAGTAAATAATTATTTGCTTCAATCAGTTAAACTCCTTTCTTTCACAATTCATTTTGCAAGCATGCAACTTGTCTGTATTTTACGAACAGTTTCCTTGTGCACGCCATCCATACAGAATACGTGCTGCCCGTCCCACGCACACTCCCCCACTTCCCCTCAACCCAGCCCATCCTGCCTCAAGACAATCGTTTTCAGTCTCACTAAAAAGAAGCTTCAGTGGAAACTTCGGATCCTACTATTGACCGCATTGTTTTCAATCGACTGACAAGAGTAAGGGCTGGAAGCAGTTTCTCCGTGTAGCTAAATGCTTCCTCTTTCACTGAGTGCCACCGCTTGGTTTAGGCCGAAGTCAAACATTCACTATAAGTGCTCGGATCCATCACTATGACTACATTCGCCACTCCCCCTACCCTACCCACACACCACTCCCCTCCCAGCACTACCCAAGCCACCCACACCGCAAGGCAAAAGCCTCACAACCCTCATCAACCCTACCATTATCAGCCGCAGACGAGCGAATGCTAGCAACACTTGACTGAAACCCGCGGAGGCGATGTCTTGCAAACAACGACAGGAAGTGCAGTTATCTGCCCACGCACCAGTGCCAACCTGAGGGGACAGAGGGGCGGCAAGGTGCTGCAGGTGATTTTGCGCTGCAGCAGTCGCTGTGCGTGTAGCGTGCAGCGCGTGACCCGAGCTGGAATGTGCGGCGCGTGGTGGCGATGTGCAGTTGGCGGCGCGGTGTGCACTTTACCGCGCGGCTGGCGTGACAGCGGGCTAGAGCACAGCGCGGGAACACGCCCCTCTTTACTGGTCGGCCAACAGCTGCCTGGCCTCCTGGCAGCCAATAGGAAAAGTAGCGAGAGATGCACCCTGAACGTCAAAAGTTCATACAGGTGGCCGACATAACTAATCTCTCTCCACTCTCGCCCACCTCCCTCCGTCCTTCTTAACGCAAAAGTTTCCGTCTGTGTGTTTGTTTGTCCGTCTATGTGGGTGGGTAAGGGTGTGGGGAGTGTGTACGCACTCGTTCCTGTCACCCGACAGCCACAGGTAGAAGGGAAAAGTGGGTGGGGAAATTTCCCCCCTCTGACAGCTTCCATTAGTGCCCCCCCCTCTCCTCCCCAAAGCTTCCATTAGTCCTACTATCGATCCCTGCACACCGGCGCCACACGTGAGCGGAACTGTGATTGCCAGCAGGTAGAACTGACGCCAAACACTGGCGTTGGACGGGGTAGCGGCTTAAAGAGAGTTGTAAACTATCACTTACTTGTAGTCTCACTCTAGCTCACCTCTTCTCAGCACGCAGCCTTTCGCCCTCCGCTCTCCGCCGTCTACCGTCTGTGTTTTAGTCTCCCTTGCGGAAGTTTCCATATGATTGTCTCCCCTGGTTATCTACACGAAGGTACGTTCTTCCACAGACGACGTCTGGTGCAAGTCTATCGATATCTATTGCATTTAAACGGGGGCAAATTTGAAACGAAGTTTTCTTAGCATATTATTTTTACAACAGGAGGAATCGTTTTCAGCCAGAAATGACAAAATTGTAACAGAGTGTTTCGTTAGGTCTCTTGTAGTGAAGAGAAATTAAAACAGAAAATGACACATTTTTGAAAGCGGGTTGTCTGAAAGAGTCGAAAGAACTGGTTAAAATTTATTTCATATATTTGGGACAACTTAAAACACTAGTCTAATTACTGTGTAAATTAAAATTATTTTTTACTTTTACTTGTTTTATTTTGCTTATTATTTTTCATTAATGTATTTGTTTCATGTTTTATGCATTTCAGATTATCATTTAGATGATGTGTAAGAATATTTTTTACTGGGAAAAAGATTGTGTGTTCTTCTAAAAACGCAAAATAATCTTGTAAATTAGATATATTTATGCCATGTGGTTACGAAGACAAATGTGCTGTGTTTAGTGTTACTCCAGTTACATGTTACATGTTTAGTGTTAATCCAGTTACATGACTGTCCTTTTTTAAGCTAATCCGCGAGAAACATTTACGCATGCGATGTACATATATTTTATGTACACATGCGCAATCAGATGTCAGGGAGTCAGACAAGGAAGATTGTTAAGGGTAGTAACTATTATAAAGGCAAATCAGACAATCCGTCGAACATTTACATTACTGTTTTTTAAGCAGATAATGCTGAGAAAACTGGTTCTATTTCTTGCGGGTCTTTATTTCATTACTAAAGATTTCTTTTAAGAAAATGCTGCAATATTTGTGCACCGATACAATAATATAATATGGTTTTCCGTAATTTTCTTTCTTATCTCACGCCTGTCTCATCATCAGTCACCAGGAAGAGAAACAACTATATACTACGCTTCCATGGGATCTTGTAGTGAGATTATTTTCTTTCACGCCCCCAAAGCGGATATAAATATTTCTTTTATGACATTTATTCTTTACAGACTTTATTTGTGTAAAGCTCCTGAGAAAATGTTTGTCCCTATGAAGCCAAAAAATCTAAGCATTAAATGGTACCTCGCTTGTTACAGATCACCTTCCAGTGGTACACTGCATGCAGCCACTATTATTTATGTGCACGTCAGCATCAGTGTTTGTAGTTTACTAACGACAGTTTTCTGTTACGAATACAACATAAAGTTGTAGCCACCATTCATTCTTTTACACCATAACCAACTGTCATCAGCATTGTAAAATTATAGTATTATATAAAATGATAATCTGCAATGTCTTCGTAAATAACATTAAGCCAGTAGATACATGGAACGCTGGCATTATCTTCTGAGCAGGTCTGGTAAACCCATTCAGCAATCGAGGCACAGCCACGACCTTGCGAACTGTGCTGTAAGCATCCGCTTTAAAAGAATCTGTGCATATTTCGCTCGTCGCAGTCACTAAGGGAGTCTTGGATAGCTCGCTGGTAGAACCTGTGACTCCTGTGTCCAGGATGTACTGTATTTTCGTGATGTGGCCTAAACTGGTTGCACGGCGTTAAGCCCCAAGTACCCATCCAACACCAACACCCCACCAATCCACCCAAAAAATACCGCCAGCAGTCAGCAAAACTTTCATCAACGGTTCTTTGTCCCATGGTTGATTGTGCATACGCATGTAAAGTCTCTTATAATCTCACATCTTAATCTTATATATTGTGGGTGTTTGTCTAGTAGTCTGTCCATCTAAAGCTGTTCTCACAGCCAACCCTGTCTCAGCTCCGTGTTTAGAGTGAAGTTCCAAACCCACTGATCTGACTTCGCAGTAGAAGATCGCCCAGTTAACAAGTTTTAATGAACTGAGGACGATTTGTGAAAAGAGATAACGTCGTGTTATTAGCACGAGCTTCTCGGCAAACTAGGTAAGACAGGATTTAGTGACGGGATAAACAGATCAGTCAGGCTCCCCGAGTGACCAGCTCTTTCTTGCCAGCACAAGCCTCGACAATGAGTAGCACACCTAGCAGTGAAGTCACTGACTGTGATTCTGGACTAATGCGAAACATTTACTTTCTACTTCTAGGCAAAAAAAGTACCTTTTTTAATTCATTGAGGTTTTCTCACGCACGCGCGCGCACACACGCACACACACACAGAGCGTGTGGTGAGTCATCGAGAAAAGAACAGGCTTAGTATCAAAAGACTAGGAGTGACATGACGAACGAGTGACATTTCAACGAAGTGACACGAGATAAATTATAAATAACTGGTGCAAATCTATTAACACCTCCCTGACGCCCTCAACCGCCCCCCACCCCACACACACACACCGTTTCCGTATGCCTAACCCTAAACGCTTATGTTGTCATGGCCTCAGTGCAGCATTTTGTTAGTCGTTTGAAGAAAACCTCAAGAAAATGGCTGCAGAGGTAGGGTCTTTGAGTATCGTGTTGATATCACGCAACCTCAACAATCGCTAGTACCCACGATGATGGCCTGTCATATTGTGTTGCCAGGCTACGGCATGCCGGAAGTGATGGGTCACGCCGTCATGTCAGCTGGCCTGACGCTGGATGCAATAGCTTGCAAGGAGGAGGATGCCGTGGTGGTTGACTACATTCTTAAAGGTAAGCTGTCAGTCACACGCCTGTATCTCACAGGTAAGCTGTCAGTCACACGCCTGTATCTTACGAGACATTTCCTGTCCTAATCCAACTCTGTATAATCACAATTACCGCACAAAGCGCAGAAACACCTTTATATCATCAAACGTAAGTAAATTCCCACAAAATAAAATCTCTATAAAAGCTTTACTTTCTTTTCTTTTTTCTTTCTTTTTTTCTTTCTTTCTATTTTTTCTTTCTGTTTGTGGTCTTTCTTTCCTTTCCTATTTGTTCACCTCTACAGTCTAGTAATTTTTCTCCTCAGTACCACAAGGGTATGACAAGCAGATAGCTTTTTATCTCAACCATTTAAACTTTCGATTTTTTTCCAAATGCCACAGCAAGGTCGATTACATCACCTACAAGTTCAGCGGATAGCTCCTTCGAGCTACCTATCGCAAAATTCAACCATTCTAAAATCATATGCTCACCTGGGCATAGAAAGAGCTCCAAATTCCAGACTGGAGTTTGTGGCTCGGTGTAGGTCGCAGTATATAATCAACAGTGCCGATAGAATTAGGTGTCTGAATGTACGACACTGACGTGTAGTTTTCTCCTCTGTCTGTGACAATGCTGATAAACATCAGTGGAAGGGGCTGGATGTGGCGACCAAGATGAAACTTGTCAGGTCGTAAAAGTCAACCATTCTGAGGTGGAGTTGCACTTGAGCATAACTCTAATACCGTTTCGGCCCCAGCACCATCTCTCTTGTTCTCAAATTCGACTTCGTGTCTTCGCGTCTTTGTGACGTGATAAATGATTTTTTGGCTCTGGCACGTGATCGCTGAGAGAGATCAGTGTTGGCGTACTGCCATGTCACGTGCCCAAACCAGACTTCCAGCATACTTTTCATTATTCTGCTGCTTAATTGTGTTTTCTCTGCAGAAGTCTCTTGAGTGTTTCAGACACAGAATGTTCTTGGAGACCCCCCCGACCCCACCCACCCCACCCCCATCTATTTGAGAGAAAGTGTGGGACATGCAGGTTTTCGTTGGGGAGTGACATTTATTTAAAACAATTTTCTGGGAGGGAAAGAGTAACAGATAGATCGGAACATAAACTTACATGACAGCATTTTCTTTAGCACGTATTTTTATCAGACAAACTAGTGCTGGATACTGATGCAAATTTGCTGTGAAGAGAACAGGGCAGTGGCATCAAATAATCACACCGATGGAAACTGATTAGTGAGACAAAAGAGTGCAAGTCACGGACTGTTTTATGATGCCATGCGGTGTGGTGTGGTGTGGTGCGGTGCGGTGCGGTGCGGTGCGGTGTGGTTCGTTGTGGTGTGGTGCATTACGGTGTGGTGTGATGTGGTGCGGTGCGGTGCGCTGTGGTGTAGTGCATTACGGTGTGGTGTGGTGTGGTGTGGTGTGGTGTGGTGTGGTGTGGTACGTTACGGTGTGGTGCGGTGTGGTGTTGTGTGGTGTGGTGCATTACGGTGTGGTGTGGTGCATTACGGTGTGGTGTGGTGCATTACGGTGTGGTGTGGTACGTTACGGTGGGGTGCGGTGCAGTGCGGTGCGGTGTGATGTGGTGCATTACGGTGTGGTGTGGTGTGGTGTGGTGTGGTGTGGTGTGGTGTGGTGTGGTGTGGTGTGGTGTGGTGTGGTGTGGTGTGGTGTGGTGTGGTGTGGTGTGGTGTGGTGTGGTGTGGTGTGACACCTGTTGCTCATCCCTGGCAAAGATAGCTACAACACAACCTTTCAGTCCAGTACACTACTACTCCAGCTGCTCGCTGCCAGTCCAGGGGAGAGGGGGGATGAATTTTCATGGCAACAGTGCACGCTACCGTTGTATTAAGAAATGCAAGCTTTGATCTTTCATCTGCATGATACGCAGAGAAGCTGGAAAATACATTTATGACGGCGCCACAGCGTGTCGACAAAACACTGTTCATTGATCGATGCTACACGGAGCTTGTGTGGAAAGCAAAGATAAAGGAATGCTAATGGCTGTGAGCTCTCTCTCTCTCTTTTAAACAATTCATGGTGTAATCTTAAAACTTTTATCCCAACCATTTTGCGGTGCAGCAGCCTTCACTTAGTTACAACAGTACACGATACAGGCACGTAATCACTGTGCGAGGACACCAAAGAAATGTATGCTCAACAATAAAATAAAACGCCGAGTTATGAATAGCATTCAGACCTTTTCATGACACTGTTTAAATAGGGACGATGTGTAACGCTAGT
Source organism: Lanistes nyassanus (assembly GCA_004794575.1). NCBI lineage: Eukaryota > Metazoa > Mollusca > Gastropoda > Architaenioglossa > Ampullariidae > Lanistes > Lanistes nyassanus. Next base: position 55,103 of record SMGT01011882.1, on the reverse strand, counting down.
GAGAACAATTATTCCAGCAGGAGGATGTGATATGGAGCCATCTTCTAACGTTTTCATCTTTCATCGCAGAGTAATTCAGAGATGAGCGACAAACATAAGTGTTCCATTTGCCTGCTTAGTGGGGGAAAAATGTTATTCTCCATTCGGACTGGGATATGGTGAAATCAGTGTTGATGCGTGTGGCGGACGAAAGCGTGTGTTCGTGTATGCGTAGGTCCGTGTATCCGTGACTGGATGTGGGTAAGAACTGTGGCGGTGTGGTATCCAGGTCGGGTTACTCAGTGGCTAGCAATGCAGTCATGTGCTGCAGGGTCTGTGAAGAATAGAACTGTATGACTGCACTAGCGCTTCGAGCAGCCAGGGTCTGGGGATGAGCAGCCGTGCTGTACACAATTCTCAAACATGTCCCAAGCCTGTTCTATGGGATAAAGATCAGGGGAAAATGGCCAGGGCAGGTGTGTGATGTTGTTTCAGGTTAAGCTCGTTCTGGACAACAGCGATCCCATGACTTCATGAGTTATCATCCATGAAAATGAATCCAGCACCAAGTTCCTTGCCAGGGGGCACCACCAAGGGTCTGATGATGTCATTCGAACATCGTACAGCGTTCACATTGCCTCTTCTGAAAACACTGAGGCCGTACGCCTGCCCCGCCAGATTCCAGCCCAAAACATGAAACCACTTCCACTGTAATGGTCATGCTCAGCAACATCATAGCGTTCACATCGCTCTCCACGTTGTCTCCAGGCATGGCGATGCCCATCATGAAAGTAAAGACAAAATCTGGATTTGTTACTGAAGACAACATGGCGCCAGTGCTGGGCTTCCCCCCCCCCCCCCGCAGAGATGTCTTGTACACTGAACTCAGGCCTGGCGCTGCCGCTGGTTTAGAGAAATGGTTCATGCTGGTCTTCTGGACTGGAATTTAGCACTATACGGTCAGATCCTGATGGTCTGTGTGGAAATATGAATGGTGGCTGCGTGCAGGTCGTTTTGCAGGTTTCTTGCGGTCATAAAAAGCTGTCTTCTGGCAGTTAGGACCAGAAAACGATCTTGCTGGGTTGCGACCCTTGGTTGACCCACAAGGCAACTCCGAGTAGTCCAGTGGCCTGGGGGCGATGAAAGCCTCTGTGGATGACGCTTCTGTGAACTCCCTAATGTCTGCTACCAGCTCTTTGTGAGACACCTGGCTGCACTATGTCCATAGAATGGGCGTCCTGAGCGGGTGTCAAATGTCAGAGGTTACTGCTATGTTCGACAGAAGCTGTGTCGCTTTCAGTGTGGTTTTACCGCCTACAAAGGACACCGTTTAGTCGGATCGGTGAAACGTCTAGGGTCAATGTGGCAGTGGGGTTTTTATGGCAGGGTTTTTTGTTTTGTTTTGTTTTGTTTTTTGTTGTTGTTGTTTTGCCGCAAGACGATGATGAGTGTCTTGCTTGCACAGTAAGGTGCGTTTCCATTATGCAGCAAATCCACCATGACCCAATTTTATCAGTACGATATGTGCGATGTTAGATGTGTTGCTGAACTTTTTGTGACGAGTATATAGGGGGTTTTTTTCCTTTTGTGTTTAGAGAATCTGTGTGCCTGTTAGACAAAAACAACTTCTTGTCTTTTCTAACATCCAAAACCAAAAATAAATCACTCATTCTGGATTTATTTTAGTAATTGGATTAACTGCTCAGCAGATCAGTTTTTCGACCGATGAATTAGAACAGGTAGACGATGGAGATTGAGGAGGAACTTTGGTGTAGCACTCACTGTCCTGACCATATGTGACCTGCTGGTGGGTTTGTAGAAGACATAAACATCAGCGCCAATAGATGTGTCTAAGTATGTGCAGACGAGCTTAAGGTCGCCTGTCCAAGGTCGCTCACAGAATACTTGACAGAGGGGTGAACACAACGCAGGCACTGCTCACAGTCCAGTAACTGCTTACTTTTCACTCCGTCAGCTTTGTCCAATCACTCTGGGTTAAATGATATGTGTGGTGCCTAGTTTGTGGAAATGGGCTGTCTTGTAAGGTGCATGACGTGATTTGAGCAAGTTAGAAAACTGTAGACTATGAAAACTTTGAAAACTGCCCGCTTGTCCGGTAAACCTCTGTACGTTATGGTTGTCTCGGGAATGCAGCCCGAAACGCTCTTCAAACCTCTACGTGTATTGAAACGATGGCGTTATACCGCAGGGATGCAGCAGGATGCGCTAAGCCAGCCCGCCTCGCCTGCTTTGTCTCGTCTAGGCTTTGCGTTTCACTGCAGCGCGACGAAGATGGCGGCTTCTGACGCAGTCCGTTGATTCTGGGTTGGGGTGGGTTTGGACAGTAAACACAAACCGTGGATTGACCAAGTCCTTAGGGCCCTTTGCCAAATGACGTCAGAGGAAATGAAAAAAATACTGACCTAGTCTCAACTAAACGCGACTTAATAAGAAAACTGTGAAGTCTCCGGATCAAAGTTTTTAATGGCGTGCAGGCTGACGCCAGGTGAGGTTTCCCGGCACAGCAGACTCAAGGTGTTTTAATCCCTGGTTTTCACCCTCGACTTTGCTCAGTTCTTGCGTAACCGTGGTGCTTTGCAGCAGGGTAGTACTGGAGCTTTATGTGATCCTCAACCATTAATGAACATATTCATACCTAGCTAAAAGAACGTTTGAAAATGTATTCACTAAAAGAGAGAAAAATAACTTTGCTGATCGTGTACAATTTCAAGACTTATTTGCTTTCTGGATTGGTTTACATCTGTTCACATATGCTGTACTATTTCAATTTATTTTCTGGACTAGCAAGTCATATCACAATTTAGTAAATTAATACTAAATTTAAATGAAAATCTAGACTTACATAAAAGTATGTTTTCACATGAATCGAAAACTTCTCGCGTCGGTGCTAAAGCTGGGGGGTGGGTGAGCAAAAGGAGTGGGAGGAAAAGAAAAACCAGGGCGGGAGGGGAGTCAACGAGGAATGTTCTCAAGGTGAGCTGCGGCTCCTGCTTACTAGGTGCTTGGCCTTAAGACGAAGGCATGTTGACGTCATGACACTGTGCTCGGCCAATGTTTGGTCCGAGTTTCACGAGCGTCAGTAGTGTTTGTACACACTCGGCCCACTGCGCGTCTTCAAACTTTGGGGGCGGCTTTCTTTGCCGGAGTTTGTCCAGCAGACAACTGAACAAAGTGCGCAGGAACCCGCAAAGTTACAGCAGCAGCAAATACCTGCAAGCAGGCCGCACTTTAAGCTGAGACAAACCTTACTCACCTGAGCGTTGATGACCTTTACAGACTAAGTGTTCAGATGTATGCCAAGCCCTCTGAACACCTTATTTTCATCGCGCTTGATGCTCGCAAGATGTCATGTTTTATAAAAGACGTTCTGCTATGTCCATTAGAAACAAGTTTACTTATGGAGTTAGATTTTTTTAGCTTCTCGCTGAGGAAGTTTTGGAAACAAGGTTCTTCTGCTTTTCAAAATCTGTTGTCTATAAGACACAAAGGTTGACGTTTGTTTCAAAGGAAGCAAAAGGCAATATAGCTGTGTGGTGCATTTGTACACAAGGCAAAGGTGTACAATACGGTATATAGTAAACAGCGCGTGCCTTATGCAGTAAGAAAATGGAGACGTGCACTCACCCACACATTTTCACCTTAACTTCATAAGGGGGAACTCCGGGAAAGCTGATATCACCAAAAGCTGCAAGACACCACAAAACATTAAAAAGCTGTAGATATGACCGCTTTTGGTGGTAAAAATGAACCATAACACACTCCATTCTATTCTGCTGATAAACGTAAATTAAACAAGTCGGGCAGCCTTGGCTAGAGGATTGAAAATGCAAATCAAAAGTAGTGGGAGTACCTGCTAATCCACTTCAGCCAGCCGGTCTCTGGTCTACGTTTGTTTCTTGCGAGGGGCTTGAGTCAGCTGCTTTGCTAGACCACCGGTCTAAAACAATCACGCCTCAATCAATCGATCCGTCCGTCCGTCCGTCCGTCCGTCCGTCCGTCAGTCGAGCAATTAATTAAACCGTATTTATTCCAATTCGCTTCATACTGCACAGCATAAATACTCTCATGGCTCTGTGTGCGTGCGTGTGCCTGTGAGCGTTTGAGTCTCCTGCATCCTCTACAGCCGTATGGAACAAAGCCGGGTTATCTGAACCTTCAGCTTTTTTGCGGACATCTCGAACTTCTCAACTCGCTGTTCTTTGGTACAGGTTAAAGATTTAATCCGCTCTGCCAGTCTCGGCTTGCACGTTGTACCTATGACGTATGGCACGAGAAGATTGCCAAGTATTGGTTGTCTGTACTAGCACATCGCCGTTTATGATTGCGATGTGAGCAGCGTACATAATAAGAAAATAATGAGCACAACTTGAGCTCCACTGAAACAACCACGATACCTCCGGTCCTCATTAGGTAGGCCAGCGTCCGGCGATCAATACCTGCCACGCAGGCTTGCACCTGAGTCTGTATGCTGTTCTGTACCAATCTGGACTTTCCGCACTCCCCCTGGTCCACCTTCCCATCCTCATTCTCAATATTACTTCCCCCTTCTCCTCTCCTCGTTAAATCCCGGGTGCGGCTTCGGGTGGTTCTTTGTGTTGTCTTTAAGAGGCTTACGGTAAGCGAAGGCTATCTGAGTGGTAAGTACGGTAAAACGTTCTGGAGGCTTGTTTACGCGCATTGAGCCTGGTAAGCGTTGGAAGGCTGTGTGCGAGTGTTGAGCAATTGATGGTTATTTGTGAGTGCTGAGCCTGGTAAGCGTTGGAAGGCT
>SMGT01011882.1:9575-50099 GCA_004794575.1 Lanistes nyassanus | reverse complement strand
TGCGAGTGTTAAGCAATTGATGGTTATTTGTGAGTGCTGAGCCTGGTAAGCGTTGGAAGGCTGTGTGCGAGTGTTAAGCAATTGATGGTTATTTGTGAGTGCTGAGCCTGGTAAGCGTTGGAAGGCTGTGTGCGAGTGTTAAGCAATTGATGGTTATTTGTGAGTGCTGAGCCTGGTAAGCGTTGGAAGGCTATATGCGAGTGTTAGGCCAGCTAGGCAATTGACGGTTATTTGTGAGTGTTGAGCCTTGGAAGTACCGGAAGACTGTTGGTGTGTGCTGAGTCAGGTATAAGCACTGGAATTATATTTGTGAGTGTCCACTCAAATAAGCACCGGAAACATATTTCTGAGCCAGGTGTGACAAGTGAAGCGGGTAGCAGTAAGGCGAGCGACGTCAAGGCCTGATAGCCCTCGGGCACAGCTGGGAAGTTGTTAGCTGACCAGAAAGAAAACCGGGAGTCATTTTCTATTATGAGCCTAGTTTATTATTTCCATCTGTAAATATATTCTATTTTCCTTTTACTGTAATATGGAGTTCGTGATTCTTTATTTTGTGGGGAGATTGTAGGTGGATGGGAGCTCGGGCAACGGTGTGCAGTGAGATGATTATATGTAATACAGTGAGATAGTTACATGAAAACCTTAAGAAATACAGTGAGATGGTTATATGAAAACCTGAAGTAATACAGTGAGATAGTTATATGAAAACCATAAGTTACACAATGAGATGGTTATATGAAAACCATAAGTAATACAGTGAGATGGTTATATGAAAACCATAATACAGTGAGATAGTTACATGAAAACCTTAAGTAATACAGTGAGATGGTTATATGAAAACAAATAATACAGTGAGGTGGTTATATGAAAACCTTAAGTAATTTCAACCTCACTACTGGTTGTGCTGGACCAGTTTGGTTTGCTGATTCTTTTCTGCCAGCCATCAGTGATTTTTCTGCTGATTCTTTTCTGCAAGAATAATAAAGGAATAACTGTTCCCGAGTAGTGGCTATTTGGATATAAATTTAGTACTGTTTACAAGCATACGATAATCTTACTGATCAGTTCCAGATCTCATTGATAAGATCTTATTGACACCTTACAAACCCTTTTGACAGCTCGCATAGCCTATGGAATAACAGCTTGCAGATCCTTTTGTCAAATTGCAGACACTGCTGAAAGTTTGCAGGACCTTACTGACAGCTTGCAGGACCTTACTGACAGCTTGCAGACCCAATCAAAACATTACGTCATTACCATCAGATGTGGTCTAACCCTAACAGGGATTCCTAGCGGTGCACGTTAGACTATTCATAGACTCGTATAAACCGAAACTAAATATATAGTAGTTTCACTGTATGACTGCTTGTAATGGAAAATAATCACATTTCAGTTGTTACTAATTGGTTTACTAGTACTAATTAACTGTAATACTTCTAATCACTCTACTCTAACCTTCCTGCTGAAAGGGGCAGGGCCAGACCCACGTCCGGTATGTACTGAACTACATGTGCAGAAGAAAACGGTTGATCTGGTACTTTAAAGCCGTTCTTATTAACGCTAATCGTCCTTTCAAATTATCTGCCCTCAAATACCCATGCCATACACATGCATGCATTACTGGGTGAAGTGCCTGGCTAAAACTCAGCAGATAATAATGGAGTGATGGAAGTAGCAAATACATTAATAAATAGAAAATAACAGAACATATTTGATAATAGCTCGATGTTGGGCACAGTTATATCCTAATCATCCTCCTCCACGTCACCACGATGTCCTGCCTGCGGACCCTTCTCAAGCCAGTAATGACCGAGTGAGGAAAGTCTTACTGTTATACTGTGGTAATGACTAAACTGCAAACAAGAAGCAGGTCACGCGGTATGTGACACCCCACCCCCCGGTGACATGGGTTTAGCGTGCCCGTGTGCCGGAGTCCCGGAGCACAGCGACACACAAACGACTGAAGCCCGCGCGGTGCGCCGAGTCTCGCCTCATTGCTTGCGCCATGCGCCCGTTAAGGGCTTTTCCCGTCTTAAGCGAGGCGTCGGCCACCCGGGCGGCGGTTACCTGTGTTCGTGGGGATCGCGAAGCTGATCTTCGTGCCGAAAAGAACACACACCTGAGCGGTCTACCTGACGCGAATCAAGACTCTCAACCTGCTGCTGCGTGTGTTGTTCTTCTATGCTCGGCAAAGCTCCTCTCTCGCGCACGCCCCAAAAAGTCAGTCATGTCTGACCTGCCAGTGCAATTTCTGTTGGCTCCGTCAGTACACAGCAGGCTGCTGGCTGTAATGTGTGCATAAGAAATCAACAGACAGCTTAGCATTACTTGTAAAACACGTGATTTTAATAACCTGCTTTCTGCTGTGCGGACTATTAACAGGGGATATAACAAAAAGGGGATATTTGAATCATATCTGGTGACACTTCTCATCCTGTTTCATCGCCTTCCCCACTTCATTCGCCTCCCCTCTACGTCTGGTTGATAGCTCAGTCGTCTTGTCGGCTTTCTCAGCTCCCTCTGGCGCCGGCAGTCCAGCAGCCGCCCGCCTCCAGAACTTAAGACCAATTACACAATGAAACTCGCAAAGCGTGGAAAGATCCACATAATCTTTACCGTGTGAAATCTGCAGGATATTTTTGTAACGCCACACAGCAGGAAATTACTAGGAAATCGTTTCTCTCGAGTAATCGACAGCTGCTAAAAACGCTCCTCGAAAAAATATCTTGAGTTCTCTTCCTTGCTTTTAACTCACCGGCGCGTGAAGGCCAGGAGGGTGGCAGCCACGTGACATCGCGTGAGGTCCGCGCGACTGGCCAGCTGCAACGACGTGCTCATGAGAGCTATGTGATTCTCATTATCTCCCTTTGCATCACAACAGGGCTGATGTACACCCTCTACTGGCGGCTTCTACTGCAAATGCCGGCCTTTGCATGTTTTGGCGCAGTTTCTGGGCGTCCCGATGTGTGTCGGATTTTGTTTCGCACGATCAGTATCATTATCGTGTTGTGTTGTCAAGAGAAGACTACTGCGCACAGCTGCTGTAAAAGCCGGATTCAGCTGTAAAGCTTTGTTTCTAAAGGCCGTCGTATAGCGTCGGTTGCGTCAGACAGAGTCCTCGCAGAAACCGCGACGACCGAACATCGCTGCTTCCAACTGCCGGAGCTAGTTATGACGTCACACACTTGCGCCACTGTCCGCAAGTTATGACGTCACACACTTGCGCCATTGCCCCCGAGCAACGAGTCAAAATGATTTCATACTATAGCCGCTCCCCTGAAGATGGTGGCGCTTGACACTGGTACACGATGGTCCTCAGACGTCGGCCTCACAGACACCGATTATTATAAGAGAACATGCTGCAAGTCTATGTTCTATGTCAGCGCGTGCATGTGCCTGTCTGCGTACACATGGATGTGTGACTGCTCCAGTTTGTTTATATCCTGCGTTGAACTCTTCTCCCTCCGTGAAATCAATGATGTTTATTATCTCTGGTGTGCGAAATATACAAGAAAAAAGCGTAATCGATAACGTTGTGGTGTGCGTGTGATGAATATCAACATGTGCGTGGTCCCGCTGAAGTTTCATGTGTATGCAGTGCATGCGGGTGTAAGTCTTGGACGGCAATATGCAGGTTGCGTTACAAGCCCAAGGAAAATCAAGAACTGGGTTCTTTTGCTCCTACACCTGATCAACCACCAACGTTCAAACAGACGAACGTCGATCATCTCTAAGAACATAAAATAACGGGACATCATTGAATGTAGTTATGTTTCCGTTCTTTCGTGAATGATTGTCGTGAAATGTAGCAAGAGTGATTTTTAATTAGATTAGGACAGTACCGTAATGGAAAAGTTATTAGAACAGCCAAAAGTTAGGGATATGAATGAGATCAAAGAATTATGAAGGCAGCATTTATATTATTTGAATTATGGGACATGTGCTTTACAGTCATGTATCATAGCTACTAATCATTGTCCTAAGTTCAGACATCACAACCTCCTTTTCACATTCCGCCCAGAGAACTATATTCTGAAGTCAATTCTTACCTCTAAAGGATGATCCACAGCCATCAGGTCGCCTCAGCAGGGAGAGTAGCGTAGCTCTCTCTCTCTCAACGGAATACAACCGAGGGGAGGGCGGGTTGGTTTGGGTACCTTCACGCGATGAAAGAATATCTGCAGTTTTTATATGCAAGTTTTTATGTGTAAGTTTTTAATGTAAGTTTTTATATGTAAGTTTTTTATGTAAGTTTTATATAACAGGTTGCTGCTGTTAGCTACCTTTGCTCAGCTGAAGATGGAAGGTGTCTTATTTGGCGACTTTCACCTGCGACTGTCCAGTATTTGTTAAATATTATTTTCTGAAAGAAATATATTTTAGGTACCGCAAAAAGTAGCATGCTTATAGGCGTGGTCCTCAAAGAGCCAAATTATGCATACAGCAAGCGGAGTTATGTGTGTGATACGCGCCTAGTGTGTACCTGCTAGCAAGGCCTTTCAGAAGGTGTTACAAAGGAAAGTTGCGAGGTTTGACCGACAGGCGGCGAGGACACTGATAGATCGCTAAGGTTTGGTTGGCCGTTGGCAGGTGGTGACGCTCATGGTGAATGAGAACTAGGTGCTGAAACTGAAAATTGAGCGGATGGCAATGAGCGTCCAAATTGATGCTTAGGTGAGTGTCACGGAGTGTCTAAATTGAAGTTAGGTGAGTGTTACGGTGTGTCTGAAGCTGAAAATCAGGCGTGTGGCACTGAGTGTCTGAAACGGAAAATTAGGCGAGTATCACGGAGTGTCAAACTGAAAATCAGGCGAGTGGCACTGTCTGAAACGGAAAATTAGGCGAGTGTCACAGAGTGTCTGAAACTAAATATTAGGCGAGTGTCACGGAGTGTCTGAAAGACTGTAGACTGATCGGGTTTGAATGCTAATCAAGCTGTAAGCCTAGTCTGGTCCAAACAAAACTGCTCTTATATTAATGGAATGTTGTTGTTACCATTATTCTTTCTCGATATTTCTTGCCTTTTCGAGAATATAACGCAGGTCTGCGTGATTCGCCAAAGGCTATTTCGGCGTGCATTGTGGTCTTTGACGTGTTGCCCACTTTATGAGTTGAGCCTGTTTTCCAGCGTGTCATCAAGTCTAAGAACAAATAAACATTTTTTGACTTAACGATAATAAATGTCGAACGTAAAACAAAGAGTCTATTGTCTATCTTTATTTCTATAATGAATCATTTTCGCTCTGTGTGTACGTGCGCGTGCGTGCTTGAGAAAGAGAACGAGAGAGACTCGAGTAAGTAACAGAGGTGCATGATTGTCACACTTTCTGGAAAGTTCCATCCTGTTCTGAAACATCTGGCTAATTTCTAAAGGGTTACCGTGGTAACGAGAATTGCGAAAATTGCCAGCGAATCTCGTGATTAAAAAAGTACGAAGCTTGAAATGTCTACAGTGTTCCTGATGTTGCATTGGTGGTTTATTTCTTTCTGCTAACTTAAGAAGCTCTTCCGAAGTTGTAGACTTTTATGTTGTCAGGGAAACGACCCCCCTCTAGCGTTCCCCTGACAAGAAGATGGAAACTTTTAACTACAAAATGGCGACATCTCCATTCACTGTCTCCCACTGTTGCCATAATGTAGCAAGTCTAGTAGAACAGCATTGTTAAACACAGATTGGTTCATTCATTCAGAGGTTGTGGTAAATTCTCATGCATTTTACATGCCACACACGATCTTTCATTGGGGAGCTTTCTTTTAATCAGTAAGTTCTATTAGCTCAAGGTCTCGCATCCTATTTTAGTATCAAGGTCTTTAGTGACGCAAACCTGCTTCGTACTTTCGCGCCAAACTCACTCAAGGACATGCAAGCTAAGCAGTTTTCTTCTAGAACCTTCTATGTCTAGAAACTTCTGGAGACGACCAGACAAGTACACCACTCGTTACACCCAATCACAGATAGGCACGTGTCCACGTGATCGCCAAGACGCGTGGGGAGAAAGCGTCTGGTATCGCCAGTCACAAGAGAACCATCGAAGTGAAAAGACGTAGCTTGTGATCTCCTGAGAGGCATAGTTTTCGGCCTGAAGCATCAGGCAGTGTAGTCTTCGTAGTGTCCTGCTTGCCCATGTCAGGGCAGTTAGAAGTCCCCTAGGGAAGGGGGAAAGTCGTTTAACAGACTAAGAAGAGTCTGAAAGTCGTTTAGCAGACTAAGGAGAGTCTGAAAATTGTTTAGCAGACTAAGGAGAGTCTGGAAGTGGTTTAGCATACTAAGGAGAGTCTGGAAGTGGTTTAGCAGACTAAGGAGAGTCTGAAAGTTGTTGAGCAGACTAAGGAGAGTCTGAAAGTTGTTTAGCAGACTAAGGAGAGTCTGGAAGTGGTTTAGCAGACTAAGAGAGTCTGAAAGTGTAAACAGACTGAGGAGAGTCTGTGTGTATGCCAGAGGGCATTAGTTCTCCCGCCAATGGTGGCGGAACGTATGTACCAAGGAGGGTACTTTGATATCGATATCAAGACTGTCGTCTTGAAAGCTTGGCTTTGTCGGAACCGGTGTTAGAAGACCCGGTAAATCGTCGAATCGTTGCTGTCTTGCCCTAGGAGAGAAACCTACGCTCTGTGACTCCAGGCTAGTAGAAGTTCCATCAGCCTGTAAAACTGTGATATCTAAAGATAACCTCGCCCGTCAGACGTTGTCCAGGAACTTGTTCAAGGAAATCAGAATCCGCATAGATCTACACCTCCCGCACCTTGGGAAATGAACGTTATCTAGAAGAATTTTACCAGAGACTCGCCGAAGCATTTATCCCAGTGGTTTGGTATGAACTATAGTGAAAGGACTTGAATCATACCGTGGATTTGTTGTGCCTGTGTCAACGGATCTCAGTGGTGAGTGAGTTAAATCTTATACGGCTTAAATGTCCATCTGAGTGAATGATTGAGTGAGACTGTAAGTAGATCTCGTTGACACTTCTCTTCTGATCTATCTGCTAGTGAATACTCGAACCTAGTTTAGTGGAAGAGTCTATTCTGTTCTCATCTGTCATGTATTGTGGTTTCCGGTATTGAAGACTCTTTATTTAATAATATTGTATTGAGGAGCTTCATTACTGTGTGGTTTTGAGTTTGTTGAATAACCGTCAGAGAGCGAAGTAGTGTGAGTGGCGGAGTGCGCACGTCATTCCCCTATCCCCCTGTCTTTCCCTCACATATGTATGTGTCTACACTTCGTCTCCCACATTTTAACTTCTTATAGATGGTTCAGGACAGTTCCATACATTTCCACTGCTCTATAGAGACTAATTCTGACAGTTAACAGTATAGTCCAAAACAGGCGTCTCATCAATCTTCCTAGAAAATTCCCTGGGGTTTTTTTGTTTGTTTGTTTGTTTTGTTTTTTGTTTTTTGTTTTGTTTGGGGTTTTTTGGAAATATCTACCGAGTAGCAGAAAATTAGACTTGTTAGCCAGATTTCGAAGTCATGGGTGTGTTTCTATCTGCACAAACCTGTCTAAAAGTTTCCACATTGTTTCTGAAGTTCCTACATCAGTCCCAGAAGAAATTAAGGGATTGTGTTTATCTTTAAAGATTCACTTTCCAGAAAGCTCTCCTTATTTCTGCTTAGTTCTGTCAAGTGACAGAAAGTTTGGTAATGATCCCAAATTTCTGCTGCACAGTAGACTTTCCAGAAGCTACCACTTCACCATTTCCTAATTGTCACGCTGTGTGGCCAATTCCAGGATATTCTGGGATGTAGTTGTTGCCGGAATTAGCCAGTGAATTCCTAGCAGTGGTGGAGTTCTGGTTGGTGGGGGCGGGCATGCGATGGTCTGAGGCTATTCCCTGCAAGTCCAGTCTCTGTAAAGGAGCAGGGTAGAGTTCCCAACTGGCCTTTCGAACACATTCTAAATCATTAATTATATGGAATCCTTAACCTAAACATTTACTTCCAGCTTCTACAGTTTCATAATTCTCTCTATACTTTTACCAAATTCATTCCTCAACCATAGCGGCTGCAAGCCATTGGCTTTTTTCGACAAGACTTTCCTATAAAAGCCTTGAATATAAACGTGTGCGTTCATGTGCCTGCCTGCATGTATGTATAAAACTGTGTGTATATATTAATATTACATAGTTATGAAAATAATATGTGCAAATGCTTGCTGTAATATCGTTAAATATTATATAAAATAAGTAATGTAAATCATAAATAATCCAAACTAATCCTAGATGCAACGCAGCAGTTCTCGTGACCGGAAAAAGTTTTAGCTATGCTGTGGTTAAGATCAATCGTAGTAGCAAGACGCTAGATGAAGCAGAAAAAGGTTTGCAGTTTTTGAGCAGTACTGACAGAACTCCTAAAGGTTTCTTAACGAAGACCAGTATGGATTACGGGTATAACTTCATTACCATGACTACATGGATCAATGCCATCAGTACACGTGTCATTATCACCAGTATATGTGTCATTATCATAAGTACATTATCATAAGTACATATCTCCAACAGTTTTAAATGCAACATGTTAAATGGACAACGTCAGCGTCTCCGGCAGGAGTTTTTCTTTTGGCCTGTGCTACTCAATGTGCGTGCGTGCGTGCGTGCGTGCGTGCGTGCGTGCGTGCGTGCGTGCGCGCGTGCGCGCGAGAGAGAGAGAGGAGAGAAATATGAGATTTTGCTTTATCTGACGTGACCAACTGTTTGCATTTTCAATACTAAATCACGTCAGATAATATATCATTTTTTATTTTCAGTATACGTTTTAATAGTGCCCGTCATCAAGGTTCATCTCAGTGTTTTTATCACGTGGGTTGTGAAATGGGGTTCACTCACACTTACTTTTGACTGGGACATAGTAGCGTGTCGAAAAAGGACTTTGCAGTACAATTTATATGTACTTCGCATATTAACAATCGTGCCAGCAGGACTGCGAGGTGTTGGAACAGGAGCAAAGGCGACTCCAGCGCATGGCCGACAGGAGATGTGATTTCCGCAGGTGACCCGTCTCGCCAGAGCTCATGCACCTGGTGACAAGAAATCAGCAAGTGACGAGTCATTAAATTTAAAACAAGGGAACTGGACCAAGCTATAAAAGGACAAAGACGAAGACAATCTACATGTTTCGGGGCACTACCCCTTCATCAAGACCACACAAAAACGACGAAAAAACGAGAAAGAAAAAGACTTAGCTGCAGTAGATGTGGCGCATAGGCTGCATGGCAGGAGAATGACCAAGGGACAGTGAGTAAGAGGGGTTAAAGAGGGGCAGCCAATCGCAAGGTGGGTAGGAGAGGGAAGGGAAGGGTGGGGGTGGAGAGTGGGCGGGGAGAGAGAGAGAAAAAAAGAAAGCACGGGTAAGGGGGCGTCGGTGTGCGAGAGAGAGAGAATGGGAGGGAGATGAGAGAAAAAGTAAAAGAGAGAGAAAATGAGGGGTGAGGGGGGTTAAGGGAAAAGGAGAGGGAAAAGTCAGTGTTTTAGGTTAAGTCCTGTGGGTGCCATGGTGCCAGAATGGGTAATGAAGTAGGACTCCATATTCCTACGGTCAATGGAGTCGCCTTTCATTTTCCAGATACCGCAGACCCTCATGTTGTCAGCTGTGTGTGGGGGTGTACTGAAATGCCGTGCAACTGGTGTGTTTCTGCAGTGTTTAGTGTCGGCTAGATGTTCTGGGAAGCGGGTGTTAAGTGTGCGTTCCGTCTCATCGACGTAGAACAGGGTGGGACAGAGGGTGCATGTGACGAGTCATTATTTTACCTGTACCTATTTTACCTTATTATACCTCTCTCGCTGACCCTGTCTTTCGGGTAAACGTACGTGGGTCACAATGTTGTGATCAGAGACACTCTAAAGACCTAGACAACTTCAAGTAGCTACATCCCAGACAGTCGATTGTAGTAGCACCGTGTGCAGACCACACAGAAATAAGTAATAGCACAAATAACTTTTTTGCTGAATCGCTACCTGGACAGAAGTAGACCGGTCTGGCTTGTACTAAACGGCTTGGTGTGAGGGGAGGCATATTGTGATTATTCTCTATAAGGAAAGAAGATTCCATCTGCTCAATCAGCTCGTCTATATTTCCCCTTTGCTTCTGACAGTGACAGCAGATAAATGAGAGAACAGACTGCAGCAAGGATTTGCTATGTCAAATCAAATCAGAAGTGTCTCTAGTATCACGCTGCATGATAGGTAAGTATGTAAAAGAACAAGTGTTTAAGCTTAAATAAGACACTACGTGGTTTTTCGGGAAAATTAAGAAAACCTTTACAGATTTGTTTCAGATCAACTCAAAGACTTCTATACAATCTCGAGAGTACACCCACCTGGCATTTCAGGCTGGCGAAAAAGAAATATCTATACTTGGGTTACACTCACTCTAATAATTAGACACAACGGTGGACGCTCAATCTAATCTAGCTCTGTTGGATGGTCAGAGCAGAGACAGCCCCTTCTCGCATAGTCCCCCAACCCCCGACCATAATCAATGAGCGCCATGCTGCTTGTGTGTTTGGGAGAGGAGAGGGCATGTGCATACAATACGTGTGGACGACCTGGGCTTGTCTTGAGAAGTGCAGCTGATCAGCACGGTGTTCACAGAGGAAACGCTGCGCCCGAGGAAACACTACCCAGACGTAAACAAAAGTGTATTGGCAGAGAACCTATTTTTCTCCGGACCTTTCTACTCTAGCTATTGTCTCAGCTGCTCTGAGAGAGCCACGCTACGCTGGGTCTGTTCTGTTACTGACGTCCGATGGCGTCTGCTCTGTCCGTTGGTTCCTATTGATGCTGGCAGATGGAAAACCCAAGGCGTCCACCAGAGGTCACTTCACAATGCTGTATTGACTTAGAGATGAAACCAGCAATGAAAGTGTCTCGTGTAGCTTGCATCGGTTTCCCTGTGTTCTAGCCAAGTGCTCGACACAGCTGGCGAGCAAACAGCAGATGATTGCTGCCCAGCATAAAGCCTGCCTCTGATTCTAACCGAGGCACACGCACGGTATACGAGCATGCACGCATCTGTACATATGCGTGCAAGATGCATGTACACTTAAAATAAATGTGAGCGATTGCGTAAGACAGCATTTGAAAGCGCCCAAAAACACCTGGTGCGATCATGACGAAGAGACAAAGGGAATGAGGGATAGAAGAACAAGAGACGAGTTGTTTGGCAAATAGCGTGCTTATCTGTCTTAATATGTGTAAATGAATCACATAGCCCGAACAGTCATTTATTTCTATGTTGACTTGAACTGTGGCCTTTAAGTACAGACGTCATTATTCGATGTTATCAAAATGGAGGTTCCAAAACAACGTGTCGGGGACAATTTATTACATCATCGGTTAAAGTTGAAGTATAGTTTTGTCTTGGAAACTAACAGCTTACACAGTTCACAATTGGTTTGTAAGGCCCGGTAGGAAGATTTCATAAACTTTCATAAACAGTGTTCTGTTCGTTGTTTTCTTCTAATCGCTTCTTGAACACCCGTGTTTCCATTTCAAATTGGTTTTTTTTCAGTCAGCTTTCTTCAACAATAATTGTAACAGATAGCTGTATACGTTCATATGCCCGCACACACACACACACACGCCGAATACACACACACACACACACAACTGCATGCGCCCAAGGAGAAAGAGCCCGAACCTGTCGGATTTCTCTCCGAAGCTTGTTCAAGGGAAATAACCAGTTGAATCTCACGTAATTAAGTATCTGTGGTTGCTCTTCTTGACTACGCTTTCGTCTGGCCAGAGCGTTTTATTTAAATTCTCGGTGTGTTTGAAGACTGCATCACAGGTGAGAATGAGTTTTTTAAAATGCGCGTTTTGCATTTTATCTCTGCGTGATCAGTATCAAGATTCAGTAGGGATCTGTTCCTCCTCCCCCCCCAAAAAAAAATTTCGTAGGTGGAGAGGGGCTGCATATCCTTTCCTCCTAAAGAAACACTTGTCCAGGGGTTATTGTGCTGTCGCGATTGAATGGAACCTTACAAACTCTACCAGATTAATATTTTAGCAAAGACTGCGAAGTCACATGTAGAGAAAAACAAACTGTAAAATCTTTATTCCAGATCGTGTAGCCAGTGTTCTCACTGAGGCGTCCTGCATTCGATCTATTGTCGGAATCACAGAAAATGTCTCTGGAAGAATGTAGCAGTGAGAAAGAGAGAGAGGGGGGGGCGGGTGTGCGTGACGTGTGTCCATACATTAAAAAATATAGAACATAAACACAGAATAGCAGAGCTGATGGAAGTAGTCCTACACCCCACCATGAGTACTGCGTGCGTGCGTCTCCTTTATGCTTTGTGTCGTCTGTCGTGTATGAAAGCAAAGGTTGAGTTGCGACTTTTCGAATCTGCGATTACCCTGACAGCACTCGATGTGACTGTTTTACTAAAATCTTCCTCTTTGGTGGAGCACGCACAAACCAGGACCAGCGCAGGTACCCACCTGCCCTCACACAGACACGTACACACACGCGCGCGCGCGCACACACACACACACAAACACACAGAGATACATATATTTCATATAACATAAGTTGATACGGTATATTGTGTAGACTGGCGTGCCCTTCCCCTCCAAACCTGTTCCTTAAATGTGTTTCAATTCTTCACATCTGGTCCCTAGATGATGATCAAGCTAGATAAGAAGTATATGTTGTCTACATGCGGAAAAGACTCTGTGCGAAATATTTCGCTGGATTAGTCGCTTTCTTTGACAACTCATGTTAAATCGGACTACAACTGCAATTTAATACAATTTTGCCAAATGTGTACTTGAAACTGATCTAATGTAAATGTTAATGACGAGTTAAATTACTGCTCTCCATAGGGGCTAGAATACTTCGCCTGTACGCTAATAACGTCTATCTGTTCTTTGCATTGCCTCTGTATTGGATAAGTGTCATCATCCGCTGTGAGCAGACATGCAGCAGACACGCAGCAGCAGATGCTGGAAAACAACATGCACCACACCGCACCCCCACGGATGCTGTGCTTCACAAAGGCTTAGCTTTGAACGCTATGGCGGGGGAAAGGGGGAACATTACTACCACAAATATCTTTAATACCTGTAGATCTCTACATATGTCTTAGGAATATCCTGATATGTAACGGGCGGAGGGGAAGTAGTGCTACAAATATCTTTAATACCTGTAGATCTCAACAATGCCTTATGAAAACCTGCCCGGTATGTAGGGAAAAGGGGACACTAGTACATGTACCACAGATATCTTTAATACTTGTAGATCTCTACAATGCCTTTTGTCTGATATGTAAAGGGATAAGACGTGGCAAGTAGTACCACAAATATCTTTAATACCTGTAGATCTCTACAATGCCTTTTGTCTGATATGTAAAGGGATGAGATGTGGCAAGTAGTACCACAAATATCTTGAATACCTGTAGATCTCTACAATGCCTTATGGTAAGCCTGTCCGATATTTAGGGGAGGACACTAGTACCACAAATATCTAATACCCGTAGAACTCCACAATGTCTTATATGGTAAGCCTTCCGATATGTAAGCGGGGACACAAGTGCCATAAATATCTTTAATACCTTGTGAAAATGCCTGTTAAGACCTCGTTAAGATTTAGAATCAGCAACCGGATTTGATTGCAAAGGTGAAAAAAATGATTCTAAAATATCGAATCTGTACTCACTTTCTTTGAAACTGAAAATCCGCGAACAGAATAGTGTTTGAGAGAGTTAATTCTTCGGTTGTTCGGACGAACAGTGCTCCGGACAAATTAATGTGATGTTGCAACCTTTTAAAGCTGATGCATAGCGTACTGAAGTAGTATGAATGAAAGACTTTGCATCTTTCTGCTTGAGGTGCAAAGGGTGGGTTTTTTCTCCTTGTTATTTCATGGATTGCGCACCAGGTATACGGTTTTTATGTGCCATAATTGCCCCCTAGCCCTCCACTCATCTATTTTACGATTTCTAGGGGGGAGTTTGGTTTCTTAATGATCCTATGATCAAAAATATACTAATGCATGCTTTTGCTATGTATTCATCCCAAGATGTATCGGCTGATGGTTTAAAACCGTCAATTATAGAACACTGGTCAGCATATTTTCCCGTGGATGCTGGGGGCGATCTTCTATTTTATGTGGCCAAAATGCATCCAGTTACATGTCAACTGAAGTGTTGTCGACTTGAGTATAGCATGGTGCGTGTCCAAGGGATGTAATAAAGAGGACACCATTTAGTTGTCCTGTGTGTTGTTGACATGCCACAAGAAAAGATGTCTGAGGTGTGCATACATCACTGCAGCTTTGATCCACACACACACACACATGTGCGCGCGCACACACACACACACACAGACATGTGCACACACACACACGCACACATGTGAACACAGAGAGAGAGAACGGCACACGAGCATCGTTATACTCTAGGGCATTTGCTTATATCCACTTATACAGTCATTTCTTTACCTTCATTTTTGTAACAAAAATGCTTCGAAGCTGTCATGACCTTGTACAGTGCCATAACCCATTCAAAGAGGCACTAGAATATCATTAGGTACCTTTCGGATGCACCACGCCAGAATGCATGTGTGCAAGGATCGCGTTACAGCTACATGTACTCATGTATATCGCCATTATAGAATGTTTCAGTTATAACCGCATATAATCGCCCATAGCACAACTATATACTTATAGTGACTATACCAAAGATTATAGATCCATGATCTTTGACTATATTCCAACTGAAAGCGTGGGAAATGGAAGCCGCTGTTGGTCCTGCATGCGGCTGACATGCCGTGTGCATTGGCATGAGCCACATACTGATATCAGGTGGCATGGACCACATGTATCGTATGCCCTTCGCTTGTTTTGCTGTGGGTGCTAAAAATAGATTAAGGTTCTCCGTAATTGTACAGGCAAAGATGTAGCTGTTTTGCTTCCTTTCAGACTGACAGCAATAAACAGCTCATGAGGATCTATGGTGAAATACACTTCAGTACGTACTCCTTATATAATACTGTCAGATTTCATGAACTTTGTATCCAAAGCACTGCTGTTTCATATGAATGTTAATACCTCTGTGCATGTGTGGTTTCATATCTATTTTGACCTACTTCCTTGCAAATTACGCATGCGCAGCTATGCTCGTCTATTTTCTGGACGAAGCTAGGTTGATGGCGAGCCGACGGAAAACAGCTGAACTGGTGTTTCGTAGAAATCAAGGTCGTGAAATCGTCATACCCTAAAATTCTCAGTCCGTCGGAGAGAACACAGCTTCCATGGGTGGCGAGAGGCCGCTGTAGTCTCCAGGAATGATCGACTCGGGAGATAGTTTGGATTTGTCCGGCGAGCACTCCGGCACTACTGGCAGTGCTACAAACACTCTCTCTGCCACCGCCACCACCATCATCGCTAACGATTTCAGCGATGAGACCGAATCATCGGTCGGTGGAACTAGTGGTCATGCCCCCTCGGCGAGACCACCATCTTCCGCAGTAGGAGTTGACGGTAAAATAATTACTAACACTGTGTGTGTAGGCGTGCGTAAGAATGGATCCATGACGATCATGACGAAGGCTATAGTATATACTTTAGTAATAGCATAAAGCTTCGTGCGTGCGAGTGTATTTGCCCCTCATGATTTGAAACTCCAACCTAAACCCTTCATCATATGTGCACTCCTCTACGTGCATGGGTAGAGTCCTGCCGGCAAGCACTTGCCCTTCCATCCACTCGCCCCCCCTCCCCCAACCGACCCATGCAAACATACACAGCGTACATACACGTTGCTGGAGAAATTATAGGAAACAGACGATATTATGGTGAAGATACTATCACCACTAGGAACAGGTTTACCCCAGTCACATATTTCAGAATAAGAGCTGATTTGTCTTGTGTGTGTGCACATGCATGCACACTGTGTTTTTGACTGGAAGGGAAAAAATATTCTGACATATAGAAGAAGTTATAGGTGCAGATATGGTAAAGAAAAACAGTAAGTTTATGCCATTAACTACAGATGTGGCAGGTATTGATGTAAGCCACTCTGGAGCAAGCCCTCCATGACAACAATTGAACGCCAAGCAGTAATAACTGACAGCCATTGAACAGTTACGTCTTGCCAAAGACAGCAGCAGATAAATCTCAAATCCCTGAAGGAAACTACTTTGGCACCTCATTGATTTGTTAATACTACAGACTGAATACCAGACTGGTTGACCTCTTGTCCATCCTAAGAACTCCTGTCATGAGCTTGCAGAATCACAGTAATGTGTTGTGCTAAAGTTTGATTGACTGCCCCATTTATGTGGGGTATAATAACTCACAAAGAAATCAGGCTATAGCTTTCTTGCAAGAGAATTGATGACATTTCATTTATGGCAGGTAGGTTTTGGCTTGGTTTAAACTGTATGGGTTTCTTGTTGTACGCAATTGCCGTCTTTCTCTCCTCTCATTGTTTGAAGGTGCTATTGAGAGAGATGGGGGATTCTAGTACATGTATTCTGCTTAACTAAATGGATTCTTAATTCTATATTTTCTGTTTTATTCTCTCCACTTCATTGATACAAAATTTCAGCAGAAAATAACATCAGTTTTACTTTTTAGTGGTTTTTTTCACACTTTTAGTCACTGCTTGGCTTTACCATTAGTGTACATGTTGCTTCATGTGTCTTGTGAAGTCAGCTACACATTATGGGGTTTGTGCCATAATGTTTGTAGCTTCACAGGATACGATTAAGAATAAGGTGGTGTCTAACATGCAATAAGCTCTAATTAGTCTAATACTCCAGCTTCTAGTCCTATGAACCCAGCTGCAGACCACTTTTGAGAAGGAAGGGCTTCTGTAAACAGTTGGGACTTTTGTTACAAGAGTCTTAACACCGAAGTTAACAACAGAGGAACTGAACCAAGCTATGAACCACACAAAGTCAATGTTTCGGGGCGTTACCCCTTTATTGTGGAAAACACAGACAAAGACTGAAAACAGTGAAGATGCATGCAACATAGTTCTTTATTAATCACTAGCACCTGGTTTGGACTGGAAGAGCATTTGTATCTGCCGTTCAGGTCTAATTAAAAAGGTCCATTCATCTTGTGTGTTTTACATGCACCTTCACATACAAACAGGTGATAAGAATGCCTGTGCAAACTAACCCTGAGGTGAATAGAAAGGAGATTATTTTGAAAATTATCAAGAAGTTTTGGTGGATAGTCTCATTTCACATCATTGCTGTAGCCATAGGCATGGAATAGGGAGTGTGATACGACACTTTGGAAAACTTTGTTAATGTTAGTTACAAGTGCATCTGAATTAAAACATTAGTAAAACTTTTTAAAACTCATTGAAAACTACCAAACATTGCAGCAGATAACATTATGCAGGAATTAATGTTATTCGATAATCATGACTTTATATTTTGTAAATAATATCACACCTCTCTCTTTCTCTTTCTTTTTCTCTAACACACATTGATTGTATATACAACACATATACATCCCAACTCACCATCAATTTCAAATAAATTTTTGCAAATTAGTGTCATGGTATACCTGTATATTTACGACCATCAGTGGGTGAAAAGGAACCCGTGTGCTGAATTTGTTGTGGATAGGTTCAGGCATATATTTATATAGGATTTGTATAACAAATGCACCCAACCCACCCACAAACTTTCAGCTTTATGTATTAGATTGAGGATGCTGTCTTCAAGAATTAGATCTTACATTTTGAAAGAAGCATGTACATGTATATTGTTTAATCCACCTGTTAAAGTGTCGTACAGTTTATAATCTACTTTCCTGACACTAGTGACAGTTGACCTACCCAACTAGATGGACATAGGTGGAAAAGGAGAAGCAAATTTTAATTTTAACCATCAAAAAAACAGGAAAAACTATGGTTTTTAATGCAGGTTTGTAGTTTGGTTTTTTTTTTTTACTTTTTTTCTGATGATGAGTTCACAGCATTGACAAGTTCAACATTGAAGATTTTGATTAATGATACACGATAGGCAGAAGTGTGCAGTGGACCTTGGTCAGTTGGCAAAGTGTGCAGGATCAAAGGGGAAGGCTGGGAGGCGTAGATGGGTCATGTTGCACCTGTGTTTTTGCGCATGCATATGTGTGTATATGCATGTGCATGCATCCATAGGCACATCCACATGCAGATAGATTGGCAGTTTGGGGGAAGAGGGGAAGGTTTCTGTAACTTTTTCCCCTCTGTGACAAGCTTGCCATCAGCCAGCCATCAAAGGTTTACTTAATTAAGCAGCTAGCACCTTTCCATTATGAAAACACACCCCTGTGAATGTGGATCCATTGTAGTACATTCCATGTGTCATGATTTGTCAGGAGCTTTCTACTTCCAGTCAGAGACATATACTGCAGCATATATATATATATACTAGATACATGTGTATTGAGTAATCATGTATATTATCATATGATGATAGTATGTGCATGCTTGTTGGAATTTTGGGGGGGTTTATTAGGCTCAGTGGCTACAACATTTAGCTATACAGTGTAGATACAATGTACATTGTTTTATTTTTAATGCATGCACTGTAGGTATTTTCCATCCTTTACATTACCAAACACTGCAAAGTGAAGCACCTTATAAGTGTTTTTGTGTGTGAGGTTTACAAGCATCATATATGTCAATCGCTTGCCACCGGCATGTAAGTTAAGCAAAAGCCGATTTTTAAAAAAAACTGGGATGTCTTATTGTCTTCATAAATGCACATACGCATACGAAAACGCTATTGCGTCCTCTTGCGTGCTCTCGCGTTTGAAGGTAGAAAGCTTCGTGCTGGATTGAGCGGAAGATGGCTGACAAACATTAAACTCGATGAGGAGCAACTACGTAAACAGAAACAGCTTGGTTGTTACCTTGGGTGCTGTATGATGCATTCGATGTACATATTTCTCTGGATGTCTCGATGATGACGAGTAAGACAAATATGTTCTTTAAAATGTATCAATCATATCGCGTGGGTGTTGGTAGGCCATGGACGAATGTTGACCTCGGCTGGACACTCGCATTGCTATTGCTATGAATGAGCAGTAGGGGACTCTTGAGTCGCCTATCGAACAGTTGGGGCCGTCATACCAGTGATAAGGATTTACGCCACTATTGACTGCGACTTAAGTCGTCAGACTGTCAGATTTTGCATGGTGGATACTTTTGCTTTCCACGTTTTAACTGAGTGGCACAGAGTAAATACTAATGGTAATCTACTATCTAGTAGTAAATATACAACAGATGCTTCCGGTCGTCGTGACTGTCTGAGCTACTAGCCCCCCTGTTTTCAACTTTCCGTGTCTGTTGCTAGGTCCACTGGGGTCCCAAATGGGCTATTGAAGATGCATTTAAGTCTGTCGTCGCTGACTAGTTGAAACGTTTGATTGTTCGCTTTTTTTGTGGGGGGGGGGGGGTATGCCTAGACCGCAGCATATTCAGTGCAGCTGCTGAGTTGCACACAACATATAACCCCTGACTTCAGTCAAACAATAAATCAGACCCCAGACCTACATAAAACACATTCACCCCAGCCCCAATGTAAAATTAAATGTACAAGATTTTCTAAATCTTGATTTGCAGAAATATTCAAAGTCCTATTTCTGTCCTATAACCCCCCCCCCCCCAGTTCCCTCTAGGTGACCTATTTCCTGCTCCTGCACTTCTGATACAGACAGTCTTTCCCTCATCTGCCACATGTACTTTCTCTGCACGTTGCAAATGTTTACAAAGTACAGGGCTGGCCGTCAGAGGTTTCCTTTGGGGATTCAGGTTTCCTTCCCTGTCCACTTCCCCACTACACCTCACCAACCTCTTCCATTCTTCCCCATCATGAGGTGATCTTCTTGCTGACTGAGGATGATATATATAGATATGTGTGTGTGTGTGTGAAGTCCAAACTTTCTTATAAATACTTATTTTTGAACTTGTTTGTGTGTGTGTCCATGCTTGCAGCATCCAGTTCCAACAGTGAGACCCACTACCCTCCAGATGTCAAAGCAGGGTTTGACGAGCTATGCCCTGTGTGTGGGGACAAAGTGTCAGGTTATCATTATGGGCTGCTCACCTGTGAAAGTTGTAAAGGTAAACAGTCTTAAAATCATAACCGTAGTAGTAGCGGTGAAAAGAATAATAGTTAATATTGAACTTGAGCACTCATATATTTTTATGTTCAGTCAGAACCTTATTTCAGAGTCTTCCTTAAATTTTTCATTCATGTGTGTCTTTTTTTCTAGCTTATATAGCCAATAACAGCCAGAAGTCATAAAAAGGAGACCCTTTTTTCCTGGTTGTGATCAAACTTTGCATGAATACTGGTCAACTAATTTGTCTTCAAATTGTTGGAATGGTTTTTAACTGTTTCACATTGTCATCTTTTTAAAGGGATTGATCAATATCACTGACTGCATATCTGTCAAGGTGTATGGGTCCTGTTTGGGAAAAGTAAAAGTTTGGATGAATGGGTACAATTGCTTTTTGTAGGGGGAAACAGAAAATGTAAGGGAAGTTTCTTGTTGTCAATAAATGCATAAAACAACTATATTTCCTTTGATGCGCATAGCAGACAATTCAGATTTGTTAAGCTTCCGACCTATAAGGGTGGCTTATATGAGTGATCATATCCACTCTTTCAGCCATAAGGGCAGTCCTAAGGCCTGTTCACCCTGTGTATTTTACATGCACCTTTACCTAAACAGGCCATATGATTGCCCATGCAGCCTGATGCAGGATGCGTGGTCATAGTACCGAAATAACATCAGTGTGCATACTCTACTTGAGGTATTTCCATACTTCTGGCCTCTACCACAGAGAGACTTTTAGATGCCAAATTATGTATCTTCCACAAAAAAATAAAAGACTGTCAATGAACATAGAAAACATGAACAGAATGGGAACTCTGACCTTCCAAGATGGAAAATATGCAGTGTGGATATCAACAATGGGACCAAATTATTCTTCCTATGATCCATGCTGAAAAAAATCAAAATTTCAGCATCAGGTTTTTACAATCTGAGGACTGAGGAGTCCTTTTCAGACTAAAAGCCGCAAGAACAGTGTGCCACGAATGGACGAACATTTCTAGCCCACTCGAATGAGCCTTGCCACCTGGGGTTCTTACTTCCTCTTAGGTATATCCCTGACATTTTCCAGATACCACAGACCTTCATGTTGTCAGCTGTGTGTGGGGGTGTACTGAAATGCCGTGCAACTGGTGTGTTTCTGCAGTGTTTAGTGTCGGCTAGATGTTCTGTGAAGCGGGTGTTGAGTGTGCGTTCTGTCTCACCGATGTAGAACAGGGTGGGGCAGAGGGTGCATGTAATGGCATAGACGATGTTGCTGTTGGTGCAGGTGAAGTTGCGCTTGATGACGAAAGTGGTATTGGGTGTGTGGAATGTTGTGGCAGTGTTCAGGTAGGGGCAAGTGTGGCAGCGGGGGACATTGCACGGGGTGGAGCCGCAGGAAGGGTGGTCGGTTTGAGTTTAGAATGTACTAGAAGATCTCGCAGGTTCTTATCCCGCCGAGATGCTAGGAGGGTTTTTTTTTTTGGAAGAGGTGGGGTTCAGACTTAGACAACAGGTGCCAGTTGGAGAGGAGGAAAATGAAGGGCAACCCCATTGATCGTAAGAATATGGAGTCCTACTTCATTACCCATTTTGGCACCATGGCACCCACAGGACTCAACCTTAAACACTGACCCTCACCCTCCCTCCTTTTCCCCCCTCTCTCTCTCTCTCTCTCTTACTTTTTCTCTCACCTCCCACTCTCTCTCTCTCTCTCTCGCACACCGATGCCCCCTTACCCACGCTGCTTTCTCTCTCTCTCTCTCCCACCCACTCTCCACCCCCACCCACTCTCCACCCCCACCCTTCTCTACCCTTTCCCACCCACCTTGCGATTGGCTGCCCCTTTTTAACCCCTTTTACTGTCCCTTGGTCATTCTCCTGCCATGCAGCCCACGCGCCACATCTACTGCAGCTAAGTCTTTTTCTTTTTCGTTTTTTCGTCGTTTTTGTGTCATCCTGATGATAGGGTAGTGCCCCGAAACATGTAGATTGTCTTCGTCTTTGTGCTTTTCTAGCTTGGTCCAGTTCCCTTGTTTTAAATTTAATTTCCTTTTTTACTTAGGAAACATTGACTGCATAGGTGGCTATACTTCATTATCTGAAAGCTAGATTCATCATGTTAAGTCTTACTCTTTTTATTTATCCATATGTCATTCTTCTGTTTGTTTGTATGTAATTAAACTTTTCTTCGATCAGCTATTTTCTCACAATATGTACTTGATACACAACACTTTTGGCACGTATCTTCATCCTACCTTGCAGCTATTATTTCCTCTCAGGCTGACTACTGACAATGACAAAATTACACCTGAGCCCAAGACTAGCCGGCAAGAAACCACAACAAAAACTCATGTACAAGCCACGTGTTGTCAGTCACGGGCCAATCGCTTTAACACAAAATGACATCATTGTTTAGCCTCTACCTTTTCTGGTTTTTGTCCTGTCAGAAGAGTAGCAGCAGCATTCACTTGTGCTAAAAGGCTCTGCCGTAGACCTCAATAGAAGAAGAACACACTGCTGTTGAAGTTATGTTCATCTGCTTCTTGGAAGAATATAACCTCTCACCCACCATTACCGATCACTTCACTGATTTGGTGACAAGATGGCTTTTGACTCTAAAGCAGCTAGGATACTTTTCTAATGTCATGCTCTTTCTGATAGATAATATACACAGATATAAAGCTTGTGAAACCTCGATCTAGTATACAAATTAATAAAGCCTATGTTCCACGTGTCACTAGTGTCCCAGTGTGCATGAGGACAGTACAATATTGGGAACTATTGGCTGTGTGTGTGTGTGTGTGTGATTCTGTTTCTCTTTAGGACTTTGCATGTAAACGAACCAAAACAACCATGGTAGTAAAAATGTATACAACTTGCACAAACAATGCAGATGCTTATTATTTTGAGCACTGCAACAAGGCAGTTTGGCTGTGTCAGGGTTTACCTCAGTTTGTAAGTACATCTTCTTAGCTTGGTGTAAGGGCTAGTTGGTCCAGGGGCTGACAGGTATATAATTGGTTCTTGTGACGGACTCTAGATGGACTGCTTGCTCATGACTATTCGGTTATATTTTCAAGGAGCTTGCAACCCCACAAGGTTAAGGAATCAGTCAGGTAAATTTTTACCAAAAAAAGTATTAAGTTAGAAGTTAAAAAGCACAATGGAAGAGCTATCTTGGATCAGACAAAGTGTGTCTGAATTTTTTTTCAATGGCACTATATATTAACAGGCTGCAGTCCCCGCCACCCACCCCCAACACACATGCACCACCACCACCAACACAGATTTCTATTGCAAGAAACTGTTTAGACAAAAGGGGAATATGTATACTTTTATCTTTTACCTTTTAGTCACATAATACTAACTTTTGATTTTGATTGATCATTTTGTGGCTGGATATTTTATTTTCCTTATAGTGGCAACACACTTATCACAAAGACGGCATATGTCACAAGTGTGGATGTAGTATCTTGCATATATTTTCCATTTGGATGCCACACCTCTTCCTAGAGCTGCCTGTTTGTGTTTGGTGTGTGTGTGGGGGGTGGTTTCCCTTTCCTTGCCCCTCCCTCCCAAAAACCCCCACCACTTTCTGTTCACTTTTTCCTAACTACTCCATCATGAGATGGCTGTTGTTGTGGTGTTAACAACAATCTATATCATATACAGAAAATTTCATAACCAGACTGGTCCTAATATCATATGGAATAGTATATGTCAGTTACTGAACTGCATGGTGAAATTAAAATGGCTCCCACCTGTAGAAAAATCCCCAGCAACAGAGAGGCTGCTTCAGTGTAGACTGGTGTGTGAGCATCTGTTACTATTACATATAGCCAAGGTCAAGCTTGTAGAGATGTGTGTGATTTTGATAGACTACAATGTGCATGTGTGCATCTGCTTTGAACAGGCTTTTTCAAGAGAACGGTACAGAACAAGAAAGTTTACTCGTGTGTGGACAATCGAAGTTGTCATATTGACAAAAGCCAAAGGAAACGCTGTCCATACTGTCGATTCCAGAAATGTCTTAATGTTGGCATGAAATTAGAAGGTGAGTGACATTATTTTGTAGTTTTCTTTTGTCTTTTAACTTTCAAGGTGGTACTAACAAAAATGGATACCGCACAAAATTTTGAAAAAGAAATAACTTGCATATAACACAGCCTATTTATTCTAAGTCTTTGCTCTGTTCCATTTGCATCCCCTTCTTTCATTCTTCACCTCTCTTCTGCCCTGTTTTCTTTTCCTTCCCGTTCTTTCTCCCTACCCAACTAGTTCATACAGTCAAGTGATGTTTGTTCCATAATACACTTTGTGTTTAAGTGTCCAATTTATAGTGAGAATAGTCATTGCTGTGGGATATAACAAGTGTTTTACAGCTTATACAAGACAATTTAAGTGAGGTAGGCTACCTGAGTGACTTTCATACAACTTAATTTGAGTCACTTTGTCTTTGTGATGAGACTGTGGACACACTGATGACATTACATATTCCTGTGCTAGCTGTCAGGCAAGACAGGATGCGAGGTGGGCGAAACAAGTTTGGGCCAATGTACAAACGAGACCGTGCCTTGAAACAGCAGCAGCTGCGACAGCAGCAGCACATGTTGGCAGAATGCGAGATGAACGTTGGTTGTGGGCCACCAGGCTCTCCTGCTGATGTCAAACCAGACCCTGCTTTGCTTCAGGCCAGCATCGGCATGCCATACAGTCCCACCACGCTTGCTGCCAGTGTGCTACCTTCTGCAGCAGACATTTCTTCTGTGGCAGCCGCTATGGCTGCTGCTGTAGCAGTGGCAACAGTAGGTAATGGAAGTCAGACGACAGCTGCAGGAAATGGGTATGCAGCATTGAGCCATGGCACTTCATCCCCAGCTGGTCGTGCAGCTGGTTCGCAAGCAGCCAACAGTGGAGGCAGTCCTGTTCACTCAGAGAATGGCAGAACTACAGCTCCTCACAGCCTACATGCGCCTCATTCTCATCATCAGCATCACAGTCACACCAGCAGCAGTCTCCACCAAAGCAGCAACCACAGTAACAGTCACTTGCACCAACCGCAGCAACTTCCAGAGGGGACCTACATCCTCCAACAGCCTCATCACCCACCCTCCAGTAGTAGTGTCAGCTTCACAGGGCAGAGTCTGAGTGTGAATGGTAGCTCCACTGCTACTTTAATGGCAAATGTTATGGACAGCTTACAAGGCTATGGCATGCCTCCAACATCAGTTCCGGCCTCTGTGCCACATCTGATGCGAGAATTAAAGGCTAACTTAATGGAAGAAGAGGATGTCAAGCAGAAAATGCTGAATTTTCTGAGAGACTCGCTGCGTCAGTTCGACACGGTTATCCATCCAGAACAGTTGCTTCCGATTATGTGTCGCATGGTTGACCAGCTCCTTTTCTTGATGGTTGAGTGGGCACGTAGTTCTCCATTCTTTAAGGAGATAAAGGTGGGATAACAGTTTTATTAAATTTAATTATAAACTGTAATTTAAAAAAATCATTGGCACAGTAGTACTATTGCCGCCTTGTCTTAAAAGTTTAGTGTACTAGAATAATTAATGCTTTTGACACAAAGACATGTCGGAAAAGAGTTTTGAAGAGCATCAGCTTTTTGTCTTGGAAAGATAAATATGTCTAAACTGTACAAATTTAGTGGTATAAGGTAAGAAGCTGATGATTTCAGTTAGCTGACTCTCTTCACAGTGGGTTTTGCTTTAGTTAAATCTAACATCGTTAACGGCTTCCTTACAGACTGATCAGAGGTCAGAATGATATTTCCGCTGAAAATGTGATTGAGCTGTTGCAAAAGATGAACTTGCACTCTGGTAGAAGGTTAAAAATATATCTTTAGTTGATCTGACAACACTTAAAGTTAGAACTAGTAGGTGGAAAGGGCAAATATTACATGACAGCCTGTTTCATTTATTTTACATTGTAATGTAATTATTGATTATGTCCCCAGTTCATTCTTGTGATGGACTTGGGTTAGATTTTTTGCTCAAGATGTTTCAGGTATATTTTTAAGGAGAGGCAAACTCCGAAACTAAATAGTAAATTTATGGAATCGCTTAGCTAACTTCCCTAGACACTAACTTTTTATGTTTCAAATGATATGTGAATGAAGTTTGTGTCATATGAGGTTTTGTTTTGGTTTTTTTTTTCAAACTCGCCTAAAATCTTCCAAAAGTGATTAAAGACTGGTAGCGATTATGGTGATAATGCAAGACTGAGCTGGGTTAAGCCAGTTTAGAATTATTTTGTCTTTGGATGTCAACTGTTATACTTGTCTTATGACCCACATGGGACAAGCTAGCCTAACTGCACTGTTCTGTCTTGAATAATATTTTCAAAAATGCCTGTTGAAATAGATTTCTTGTTTTAAGTAATTTACTGCCGCTTTCAAGTCTTTTTACTTTCTGAGTTCTGTACACATAAGAAATGAGTAGACCTTGGCATCAAATTGTATGTGATGGCACAATCAGATTGTATAGATGGGAATGGGAGTGTAGGTTTTGACATGAGGCAGATATGGTAACGTAAAAACTTCAGAAAATGGAATTTCATTAATAAACATTTTTAATTTTGTGCTAGCTGTGCTAGAATGAGATATTTTGATGTGAATAGCAAGTTTCTAACAGCATGGGTTTTTGAATGTGATACAGGTGGAGGACCAAATGAAGCTGCTGCAGCACAGTTGGAGTGAAATCCTTATCCTGGATTTTGTCTACCGCCAGGTGCAAGAATTCTGGGGAACGGAGCTTGTTCTGGTTAGTTGGGCATGGAATAAAATGCATATATCTATGCTTTACTTTCATTGAAAACAGTGCTTTTTTTCAGAATATTCTTTTCTCTCTCTTTCTTCCCATCCTCATCCGCTACCCCCATGCTGACATTTGCAGGTTGACCAAAAAAATGACCCTCAGACTTCAAGCTTGGTTTTAAAAAATTCCAGAAGTACTGTAGCTCTCAAAACCATCAAGCGAGTCTGATTAACTCATCCCCCGATAGAGATTTTGATCTATTGACAACCATTCCATACACTGGGGGACACAGAGATTTCAGCACGTTTCGAATAAATGCTGCTTGCGAACTGCTACACTTGCAGTAATCTAATTTATGCTTTGAAAAGATCAGTTTTGAACATAAAAATAATTAGAACATTTTGTTTAAATATGTTAAATAGTACTTACCATTTGGTGTTACCATTTTATGTAAGAAGGCCATGACTTCCCTGTGGTCTCTATGTGTCTTATAAAAAATGTAGAAAAAGTATCAGCAATAAAAACCAAATTCCAATGCAGCTTGAAAGAAAAATTGAAGAAAAATAAATTAATTCCTACCTGAAATCTGCTGTAAATTCTTTGTAAAAGACCGCATTGGAAAAGGTATCCAAGTAAATGCCATAACATGGTGGGGCCAGTTGTCCTACACTTCTGCCAGATGTTGCAAATGCTTTGTTCCCCGTAACATCTCTTGTTGTGGTCTAAGAAAGATAACTCTAAAGAAAAATGGGTCGTATCTGAAAATGTGAGTTACTTCCTTTCCAATTGAACCAGCTTATGGCCCTTTCACAAGCTGCCGTTAAGATCTCTGCACTTCATCAGCATATGGCAAGTATCTGCTGCCTTACTGCTTACTTGGATGACTTAAGCACTACTGCCCTTCTGGCAGTGGGAGCATTACCAATGCTGTGGGAGCATTACAAACTAGTCAGAATATGTACAATTACAGGTTTCTGTTAATTTTCGAAGCCATAAATTCATTGCTTTAAAATAGTATTTTTGTGTTTGAACACTGAAAAATAGCAACAAATAAAAGAGCATTTTTTTCACATGTTGTGCATAAAAATAATTGATGTTGCCTATGTGCTGCTATACATCCTTTGTGAAATATCCCATCTTCGTGTCCTTGCACTACACTATGGCTTCAGATTTATGAGGGCTCTGGCAGGTCTGCAGTGTTCTTTTCATGTGTTGTTTTTGTTAATAAAAGAATTTTTTCACTTTGCACAAATTACTATATATAATAAATGTTTATTGTTACTTATATTAAATGAATTAGGATAATACAAGCAGTGAATGGAGAAGAGCACGTTATTTTCTTACATAGTATATGCTTCAATCATTTTATTAAGTGTTGCTTTGAGCTGAGGAAAAAATTTACATTACATAATTTTTTTTAATTCTGTTTGCTAACAGCCAAACAGTCCCAGACTGAATTTTGAAGTGCTGGACAAATTGGGCCTGAGTGATGTTCGGGGTCGGTTGTGTGAGCTGATAAAGAAGAGTCGGGAACTAAAACTAGACAAAAATGAATATATGTGCCTTAAGTTCCTTATCTTGCTTAATCCAGGTGAGTTTAATACAACAAAATCATTTTGTTTCGAAGACCTCCATGGTAATAGAACGAGAATTGTGACAGTAACTTGGTAATTTGACACTGTATTTGTTCCAACTTAAGACTGGTTTGGTGGTGCGGTGACACATTTAAACTGTATCATGTGTTTCATTTCTTTCAACATTTCAGATTAATTTTTATCATCATCAAAGGAAACAACCATGCATATCAAATTGTATCTGCTGTATGAGTCACATACCTCCATCATGCTGTTCTGATGGCAAGACTATATCAACCCTTAGTTTGAAGCATCTTTCAAAATTGGCTTGGGAAATTAGTGGTGATTCCACATCCTTTAAGCTGAAGTATTTCTGACTTTCAGTTGTAGTTATCATGTAAGTGGAATATCTTCAGGGCTCCATTTTCAGTCGCTGTAAATTCTCAGTTCCTAGTGGGCCAAGCGTAGGATAACTTCCCGGAGACTCATTTCAGGTAGTGGGGATTTGCTGTTTGGGAACTGATTTACATCATAGGAATTGCACTTGCACGTGAGCTTATGCTAGCATCTTCTGGCAGTGAGAGTCATATTTCAAGAAAAAGATAATGTGGATATTTCAAAAAGAAAACATACAAGACTTTACTGAAGCACTAAAAGTCAGTCCCAATGGCAACAAACAGCTATAGGAATCTGGGTTTCCAATAAGCATGGTTGTATGTTTTCACATACATAAATATGAAAATCATGCACAAATTTTGGAAAACACCTGTCTCCTTCAGGCAAGTGTTTCTGAGTTGATCGCACATGAGTTTTCATCGGGACAAATGTTTAATCAGAGATCGTAAATCTTTCGTTCAATTACTGATGGTTACAGTAGCCAAAACAAAAGCATCATAGTTACTTCCCTTGAAGGTGGTCGCATCAGTTGTGCTTTTCTTGATGTTCTGTATGCCTCAGATTCATGTCGCTCATTTTATGGCTGTCATTTCGGACTACTAATAAATCAGCTGACAAAGCTTAGTGAGATTATTGCAGGAAACATTACTGTAAGTCCATTTTCGGATGCAAGAGCTATAAATTAGAAGTATAGTGAGAACACGTCAGCAGTTGGCTAAACTAAGCTTAATATCTGTGTTCGTTAAGTACATGTGGTTTATATTATGCTTAGCAAACCATTAGCACTTTTTAGTGTCGGGTGTATCTTTTGAAATTTACTTAAGAGTGTGTGTATGTGTGAGTGCACATATGGGTGGATGTGCATGTGTATACATAGATTTGACTGCGCGTGTTTTTGGATGTGTGACTTGAGTTTACCTGTAACTATTTAATGTTCTACATATAATTATTTCATAAAGCATATTCACTACATTGGTGACTGGGTGGAAAGTGTAAGGATATGTAAAATCAGGAGTTCCTGTTCTGTTCTCATTCCAGTTGTGGGATGTTTTGTGCACTTTATGTTTAATAAAACTGTGGAGTATCCTCAGCTGAAACTAGCTGTTTAACCATATTATACAACTGATCCTAGTGTATATTTTATTGAACCACACATGGATAAAAGCATGATTTTCTTATCAAAACACAATACGCTTGATAAATGCAGTATCCATGCTTTTGTGCACTTGCACATGGCAAACAGCAAATTCACATTCTGCATAGTATAGTTTGTATTTCTGAAGTATCATGCAAAACCTGTGTTATTCTGAATCTGAGAGAACAGCAGGTGGGGGAGGAAGTTTTTGTCTGCTTAAACATCCTTGCGGGGTGGGGTGGGGGGGTCGCATCTAGTAGATATTTGTATGTAGTAACATGGCTACTATATGTGATACAGTGAAGCTGGGAACAGAATAGTGGGGAGCAGTATTTTCTTTAAATAAAGTAAGTTTGGAGTTTTATGCTGTTATCTTAATACTAAACCTTAAAACTGTGTGTGTAACTTCTGTGGCAATTAAATTCCCTGATTGGGGGTTAGGGGGTGGGTGTCCTTGGATATCTTATTGGTAAGGCATCCAATCATGTCAAAAGTTGCAAGTTTGAATCCACCCTTGGCCATGTATTGCATCCTGGATTTAAACCATTGAACAGACTCCATTCAGCCCTTCCCCAAACATTAAACCTCCTTTCTGCACTGACCATCTTATTGTAGCTATCAGTCTGCTGTATGTTTCAGTGTAGTAATAGGGTTGCTGTGATATGACCTAAGCTTCTGGCCGAGCATTAAATGCCCATGGTTTTTATCATCATAATTTCTGTCTCTATGGCCATGTGCAGATGTGTCAGGATTGGAGAACAGACTGTATGTGGAGCAAAGTCAAGAAAAGGTGAATGCTGCACTTTTGGAATATTGTCTCAGCTTTTATCCTGAGATGAAGGACAAGTTCAGCCAGATCCTGCTTCGGTTGCCAGAAATACGCTTGATAAGCATTCGCATGGAGGAGTTCTTATACTTCAAACACCTCAATAATCAAGTCCCAGATCAAACACTTCTCACAGAAATGTTGCATTCAAAACGAAAGTAATCCTTTTTTCCAAAACACAAGTGTGATGTAGCTGATAAAGTGTAATTTGTTGAGATGGACACAGGAATGACTGTTTCTGATCTTAGTATCAGTGGCATGTGTGGGGAACACTTTTCTAATGGTTTAATTGGAGTCTGCTTCATTAGTTTCATGTGTTGCAGAACTCCTCAACATTAAATTGTACATGAGAAAGCTTTTGAAGACTGATGCAGAATTGCTATTCATGTTTGGCATGCAAAAACCAAGCCAGTTATCTACTGTACAAATTGTAAAACTGTCTAACCCAGGCATGTTTCCTTCCAGCCTCTCTCACCTTGTGGCCTAATCTTTGCAAAATTTGCATTTTTGTTTCAGGTATTAAAATATTCTGCCAAATACACAATTTGTAAAAATCACATTTTGTTTATCAAATAACGTGGAGAAATGTAGATAACAATGTGGAGAACAGACAAGGATTTAGCTACACTGTTTAGTGTTTATTATTGCATCTTGCCACTAACTGATTTGATTTCTCCTCTGCTTGTTACACATTTTCTGGATAGTAATAAAGAGCCCCATTCTCTTCAGTTGATAGTTAAATGACAGTATAGTCTAAAACTTTCTGTTCTTTCCAATTACCAAAGACCTTGCTGCTTACCGTGGTGTCTGGGCTGGTTTGTAGTGATTGTGAACCTTAGAGACGTGGGCCTTTCAGGATTTTGCTCAGTTGAAGTACAGTCCGATGGCAAGCAGTAACTATGACTGTTATTCTGCATTGCCACTCACTTGTATTCAGTGTGCATTCAAGTGTACCATGGTGCCTGCTGGACGGCTTCTCAAGGGCCTGTGTCCACATGCCTAGCCTCCTGTATGTAGAGAAGGTGTACAGACTTGGGCCACCAGTACTGCAGGGATATATCTGTTCACACATGCCTTTTGTCCTGTGAATAACATTTTGTGGACATCTATCTAGACCTGTTAATAAAATTATATCAGGTTGCCAATACACTTAATTAACTTCATCACTTGCTTCATTATGATTGGCACAGCATATGTATAATGTAGTATTTGCACTATATGACGGTGATGTATATATAATTCTTTTCAAAATCAATACTGTGAAAAGATTATTTTGAAGTAAGCAGCCCATGTTTGTGCAGAATTTTGTGTTATTTTGATAGCCCTGTAATGTCTGAAACATGAATACATTTATTCAAATGCCTAACATATGGTCACCTGTTCCTCTCTACAAATCCCCTTTCCAATATTATCTTTTTCTGTTCATATTCTTTGGTTGTTGAGAGGGGGTAAATGTAGAAAAACTTGCTCCTTGCTGTACTATCTGCACCTAAAACTTGATCTCTCTGTAAAAACATGCTGTAAATATATGTTTGATACCAAAGTCTAATATCAGTAATTGTCCATTCTGGTGAATGATCCTGCTGTTGTGCTGCACTTTGCAAAATTAGCATAAGGTTTTGCTGTTATCAAAGGATGTTTGCTGCTATTTATTTGTGTTTGTTCAATAATTTGACATGGCGCTAGAGGTTTTTTTAAAGGGGGGGGGTTGAGAGGGGGGTTGCATTTCTTGTTTTAAATTGGAAAGGGTACGTTAGGTGTTGATGGGCAAACTGATGGCCGAAGGTGCTTGTTTGATGCTGGTGTGCACCCTTCCCCCAGTTGACCCGACTAAGAATGGGAACCTGGCCCATGTGTCAGGTAAGGTAAGGCAGCAATGGAGAAAGGCACCCCCTTCGCTATGCTGGGCCACAGGAAAGTGGGGGTCCAATACACACCTGCTCTCCTACAACCTAAAACAGGTCACATCAACCTAAACTTTTTTTTAATTGATAAAAGATCAGAATTTGCTGACTCTAGTCTATAGATAGGAAGTGCATGCTTGTCAGAGAAAGCTGGAAAGTCATGAAAATTCAGAAAACATTTTCCAATCTCTAACTTTTCAGGGAATTAACTTTTAATAACTTCAGATTTTTAAAATCTGCAAAACAAAAGTTCTACAACTAGGTTGTGCATGTATGTTTGTTTTTTGATAATGCCAGAAAGCAAGACGTGTGTGGATTTACTTCCCTTGATGAACCTGTAATATGTTGTCGATTATTCTTAATGCTAAGATGCTATCCAGGCATATTTCGATGGGTTGTGGGTTACACCATAAAAGTTATTTTTGGCCATGGTTGCACAAGTTGGAGAAACGGTTCTTTGAAGCAAAAGAACTTTAGCTCTTAAATCTGGGAATTGAGGCAGCATGCAGCACTTATGGTTTTAATAAAAGAAAAAGACACCAAAATCTATGAAAAGTCCTTTCAGAATCACAAATTGTCTTCCACAAGTTCTAGTTCCCCAATCTTTAAACTGAGTACCAACAAGGTACATGTAGAATGAAATTTTGTGTAGGGGTTGGGGGGGGGGGGTACGAAAGACGAGTACGAACAATTAGATGCTGACAAAGTTTGTCTACATGGGGACTTTGTGGAAAGAGTGATCACATTTAAAGTAAAATAACACATATACATTTGAGTGCCTGACAAAAATGTGACGGAGACTTGGTAGTTTAGTGATTCCATACATGTCCTTCGTTAGCTCCTGAAGATTGTAATATTTCAGTCACTAACTGAAGTCACATTTACAGAGTACCTGAAATATAATTTGTAGTGTAGACTTATGACACCCTTCAAAAGTCACCTTCTTGGTGGGAAAACATAACATTATTACTATGAGTACAACTTGTGGTGCATGTTTTTGCATTTGTCTCCTGTATGCTTCATGAAGTTTTAATGACCTTAAAATCAAGCAAAGTGTTTCAAATGTTCTAAAGTAATTTTAAGATTTCATTTGATGAGTTATCCAGGTGTTGCCAGTATGTTGCATAATATTTTTTTTTCAGAAGTAGGGGCGTACCCCAAACCCTGGCTACTATATTATCAAAAGAAATGTGTATGTGCATCTCTGGAACTTTATAATTGTGTGTGTGTGTGTGACGAAACATAAACACGCTGTATAAATGAGTGCACTGGAAGACTACAGATTGGTTCTGGAAAAGTCAGGAAATTTGATTTTCTTTAAGTTTATGAACCCTGGAGCATGATGCCATACTAAAATGATTTCCTGTTGCAAACCTCAACATGAAGCAGAAAAAAATCACGAGGCTTTCAATGTTAGTATGAAAGATGACAGCTTTGTAAAGTTATAAGGAATGATGATGTTGAACATTTGATAGGCTTAGACATTTAAAGGTCATTGCCACACGACAAAAGTTGCTGTTTAGAAAAAAAAAGTGTTAACTTTAAGAATGAAATATATAATGAGGGCTTAAAGTTCTATAAAAAGAAGAAAATTAGTAGAAAAGTTATTTTTTTTACCTGTATTGAATATTCATTAGTTCCTTTTAATAAATAGGTTTGATGCAAGCTGCATTTTATACAGTGGGTTGGGGGGGGATGTATCAGAAGCACAAACCTACAGCATCACATAAATACGCTTACTTTTGCTATTAGGGTCAAATCCATATGTAAAACCACTACCAAGTTAATCCAGATTAAGAAAAAAATTAAAACAACTACCATTTGTATCGCTTTAATCATTTAAATGCTTCCAAAAAATATGGTCAAGTCTTTAGCCCACCTGATTGTATTGCTTCCCAATTTTGGAAAGATTCAATATTGGGTACACCACTTAACGAACTTAGATATTAACTTCACTACAGGGGAGATAAATGCAGGAAAACAATTTGGCAACTTGCTGCAGTTCCTTACCTTGCACTACTTTAGATGAATTAGAAAAAACATTTTTGAGGCTCTGGCAAATGTCAGGTCAGCATGTTCATTTGCATGTCTGTTACGGCCATAACAATTTGTGGCAGCACAGTGGCTCGATGCTAATATTTAATTTGGGCTTATGTTCATCTTGCATGTTGGCTATGACTAACTGCCAGATTGTTGTGTTTCGGGGACGGGGGGTGATTTGAAACATCTGGAATAATCAGTGAAAATGGAATGTAAAAGAAGGATGTAGTCAGACAAGCCCATTCTTTCTCTCTCTCTCTCTCTCACAATTGCTTGCTCACACACGCACATACCTGCCTGCCTACACTTTCACACTCTCCAAACATCAAACCATGACCTATACACACAGCACATAAAAAAATACACTTTGATAATGAATATGATGGAAGCGATGATTCTGAAAAGGCATGTGGTCTGTGGTGAGGATCACATCTTCATTTCTTATTCATGGCACAAGTACTGTCATCAACACTTATCCCATCCTGTCTTTGAGATAGCTTTTGTTATGGATTGCTTTTATTATTGACGGAGTGTTTTAAACAAGCAGCTAATGGAGGACAGAAAGTTGGGCAGGGTATTGTTGGTCACAGCACGTATGTATTCTGTCTTACAGCTGCTGTTACGTTTGATTTACCTTGTCTTATGTACTGCAACAGTAAGTGGAGACTGTGTCCCCTTCCCTTTATAAAGGGCATATTTTGCTCATAACTTTCCAAATTGACAGACTTTAAATTTAAACATGATTGGACCTGCTGATTGTTAAAGAGACCATTCACTTTTTTGTCAGTGAGTTAGGGAGAGCTTTCCTTGAATGTGTGAAATGGCATTTTAGAGAGCACTAGAAAGTTGTTAAAATGCAGAAACAATGCAGTGCATCCCTCTTAATATGACTTTAAGGGGACAAGGAAGAATACTGCCTGTGTCAGAGGATTTTCTTGGAATGAAGCTTAGCTAACAGTTCTTGTTTAATCAGGATGTGTGTTTGACTGCATTGTACTTTTGCTGTCTGAAGGTTAAATGAATCTTTGACTACTTTCTTGAAAAAGGTTATCCATTATGTACTATTTAGCATATCTGTTTATATTGCTAATTAACTGTTTCTAGAAATGGAGATGGTATAAGAATTGTATATGTTCCGGCTGTTTAAGATAGGCGCTGTTGGCAATTTTTTTTTCTAATTGTAGTGTGCATTTCGAATGCATTAAGAGACTGGATGAATGATGGTTGTAGAGTGTAATAAGACAGATCTGCGTTTACAGATTGACTCTATTGCTTTGGTGGTATCTGTGCAGCTGACAGCTTGCAACAAAAAAAAGTGGTACTGAAGAGTTGGTGGGAGCCTACATTCATAGACTTCATAGAATTAGAGCTGCACAATTTAAAAGGGTATCAGATGGGATTTCTAGAGTAGTCAGTAGTTTTTTCTTTGTCCGTGTTTTCAATGTGGGTTTTCATTTTAATAGAATTTTGGAGAAAGAATAATTGTATCTGCCAGTAGATTGTATTTAGCCAGTATTATGCATATTTCTGACTATACCTATTTCACCTTTTAAAACTGTGTTCTATAGATAACCTTAATGACCATGTTATATTTCCTCCTTGAACTAATGACTCCTGAAAATGCAAGTCTCAAAAGAGTATATACATTTTATACCTCATTTGGTCAGGACAGGTCTGCGTTGGTTAAAGTGGCATACCTCTAAGGAGATGTTTTAAATGGATTGAAACTGTGTAAAACAGTTTGCATTTGTGTGTATAAATTGGGTGAATGATAAGAATTCATTTTGGCATATCTGTGGCTTATGTTGTCAGGGTTTATGGAGGTTCTATTGTTTTCTATTGATTATGTCTGTTCTATTGTTCTCTGTTGTACATGTTTGATAAAGACTGTTCCAAACTACAGTTGTACTACTTTCAACAGCATTGGTTGCTTTTGAAATGCTAATATGTTTTCTATCAAACAAAAGTTGGTGAACCTTTTATCGACACTGTCTGTGTATGTAGATGTGTATGTAATAATGGATCATCTTTCCTTGTAAGGAAGCCTCAGATTCTTTCAGTTTAAAGAACATACATTTTATATACCAGAAGGTGAACGTGTCATGTTACTGAAGCCTAGCATTTTACAATCAAACAGCGTTCTGTGTCACGTTAGAGATTCCTTCATTTATGAAGGATATTAGAAGTAAGTGTGGACTTCTGAGTTATATTTGGCCATTCAGTGATTGTTTCCAGCCATTTATGCTGTGCCTGAAGTAGGCATAATGATGCTCAGATGGGAGTTGTTGCCAAACACATTTACTAGTTGTATTATTTATCAGCATGTTTTGGTCATTTTAATGGTTCTGTCTACACATTCAAATGCTTCATCCATAAATGGGCACGATATGGAGAAAAAAGATGTTGATTTTAATTTTTCCCTTTTTTTTCCAAGTGCTCTCTTGAAGCCTAGCAATATCAGTGCTTATTGGTTTAGCTGAAAGACCAGTGTTATAGATTGGTGGCATAGACAAGAGAGGCTGGCCATCAGATGAGCCATGTTCGGATAATTTTGAACACT
The DNA here is from genome assembly GCA_004794575.1 of Lanistes nyassanus. Classification (NCBI taxonomy): domain Eukaryota; kingdom Metazoa; phylum Mollusca; class Gastropoda; order Architaenioglossa; family Ampullariidae; genus Lanistes; species Lanistes nyassanus. Next base: position 12,842 of record SMGT01011882.1, on the reverse strand, counting down.
GCAGTTATTTGATAACACTAGTGAAACCTAACCCATGTAGTGCAACCAGAGGGGGCTTTTTCAGCTGGCTGCCGCTTGTAAAAAATACTTCTTTTATCTGACTGCATCGAGGATCAGAGAACAGAAGAAAAGTATACAGCTTTTCCAGCAATCCAACCATGTTTTCCTTGCAAAAATCTATACCATTCCTCTGAAAAAGTTCAGAACCTTCTGTTTTGTAGCATTTTATTTCACCAGCGAAAGGAGTATATGGTGAACAATGTATTGTTGAATATCAAGCTTACAAAGATATTGTGGGTTTTTGAAGTCAGTTTAGGTTTTAGCAGGAATCAGTTAAGAAAATTAGATTTTAAAATATGGCATTTAGTGAATTTGGTGGAGGTGGGGAGGATATTTGGGAGTCATATATTTTGGTTCTTTCACCGACATTTGCACATATACAGGTGTACAGGCATACTTTCATACTCTTATTTTCTCTTACCCACCTCTCCTCCCCAGGAAAATATGCCTGCTTTTCTTTTTTAATTGCGTGTGTGTGTGTGTGTGTCGGGGGTGGGGGTAGGAAGTTTGGGTAGGAGTATGTGCACATGCGTATGCGGGAAGTTGCTTTGTGTAAATAAATTGTTTAAATAAATTTTACCATATTAAAACATGCATTCAGCTTAAATGATTTTTAAAAGGCAAAATTCTTGAGATGTAGGGATTTGATGCCTTATGCCTCATTCAGATCTTAGAATCATTATCAGAAGTGTCTGTTTCGGCAGGTCTGAAGCATGTAATCTGTTCCGTGCATATCAAAAGCTTAATGTGTTTCTGTGTTAATATATATGCAGCATCATGTCTGATTGGCTGCTTAAGTTCTGTTCTCTTATAACAGTTTTTTCTGATTGGCTGTCCAGCCTTCCAGATTATACCCAGGCTATAAAGCCTATAGGCCTATGCCTAGAGATTAAAAAAAATTGAAAAGAAATGTATTGTCTGTTGGAGCAGCTACCCCAGTGGAGTCAGTGTATTCCACTAAATAAATACACGCTGTGGAATTTTATCAATTCCAATCGTGCCTAGGAATAAATAAACTTTTATTGAAATAAAATGATTATGTCTGTTAAGAAAAGTTTTGTCATGTTTTTTTGTAAATATGTTTATAAGAAGCTACCAGCTTACATCAGTAGCCTGCCATTCTGAGCTGTGTTGTTGTGGAATAATGGCCCCATCTGCTTTTTTATAAAATGTCCCACCAAACATCATGATTTCAGTAAACTGTCATTGTGAGAAGATTGCATGGAATTTAAATGCTACTACTACTACTAGAACGACAGATATAATTCACCTAAGATGGACAGATTTTTTTACAGTTACATGTCTTATGAAATAAGGTGCGTGAAAACCATAACTTGAAAGCAAGAGCAACCTTGAAAAAGGTTAACACCAAGAACAAAACACAAAGCATAATTTCAGTAACAAACCACCTTGTGGAAACTCCTGGGATGACCAGTTTGACAAAAACTTGCATTTGTTCCACTGGAAATGCATATTATCATCAACGAGTTCTATGTCTGTACCTCACAGAAATGGGGGGGGGGGAGGAATCGGGAAAAATAAAACTGTAAAATTGAATACAGATGAATGAAGAGTAGGGGGAGGAAAGATTTTGAGATTATTTGGACAGCTCTTGGCAAGGGGCGGAATGGGAGATCTTGCCGAATATTCCCCACCCTGATAAAATTTAAGGAATGTGTGCGGTGCAAAATCAAAACAAAGTGAGTGAAGCCCGTCTACAAGATCAAAACAAGTCAATGTGCATGCACACACGTTTCTCAGGTGGAATGTGTGGATGGGTGTTGTTATTTGTGAAGGCATACCAATTTCACACAGGTGAGAACTGGGAAAATCGCACCATTTTCTACTTACAGTTGAAATATGTCTCAAGTGAAAATAATTTCTGCTTCAAATTTAGTGCGACCTATTATGATGTTCGCTAGAGAATAGTCTCCTAAGTAACGAGTATAGAAAACAGATGTATGGAGGAACTTAAAGATGTATTTTACTGTACAAATTCGAACTCGTAATTGAAATGTGAAAAGACTGCAGGGACATGTAAGCAATAGCAGACTCTTTTGTTGAACCAGCCAGCAGAGGTCGATGAACCTGCAACAACGTGTTCCTGCACAGCTGCCTAACAGTCACCCAATGGAAGAGGCTGGGGTGCCTGAACATGGTACATGCATGTATGGGGAGGTTTGACTAATCACTTCTACCTCCCAGACAGGTTACAGGTGGCCAAGTTCTGAGTCAGCCAGCCAGGTGGGAAGGTTGACGACATGACAGGAGTCATGACGCAGCAAGAATATAAGCTGCAGATTTTAACAGAGGAGTTATATGAAGTTCTAAACCTTCTTATATAAGCTTCATAACATGGAAATTGAAATAAACGCTCTGGGTGCCATTGCATGTAGGAATCAAAGAAAACGTGGAAGCAGATATTTTGGCTAAACTAGCAATAAAAGACAATCCGACCACAAACGTCATCCAGGTAAATGTACCCATTTCACCAGCTATAAAAATACAATGGGATAAAAAGGAAACCAATGCCACTAGGAGAGAACTAGAAGAACTTCCGAGTAACAAGCAACCAAAGTAGAATAACTAGAATGAGACTAAATGGAGAATACGATCTTATTCGTAAAGACCCAGTGACCTGCAGACAGACTTAACACTGCTCATGTCCTGCTAGAGCGTAGCCTAAACAGCCAGGAAAGGGATAAAAATTTCTGCACAATCTAAACCTTAAATCTAAAATCATCTCTAAGTCCTCCAAAAAAGATAATACATAATGGATCTGACAGCACAGGTAGTAAACGCCCATCCAGACGTTAGATACATCTAGGTAGGTAGGTATTTGGGCTTAACGCCGTGTCAGCAACTAAGGCTATATAACGGCGGGGTAGAAAAAGGAAAACCAGCGGTAAAAGAGAAAGGAGGGTAAGGGAGAGTGAACAGAGAACGGATCACTCAATAAAACCGAAAGCTTAAATGCGTGAATAAAAACCGATGTTACGGAAAAAGGCAAATATCACAGGAATGGATCGAAAAAGGGCAGGGAACGAAGGGGCAGAAAAGTGACGTAGACGGACATGGCGAAAATGTACGCAGGAAAATAAAATGTGTTGGACAGTGAGGGGTGTTGCACAGTGGGTACAGGTAGGCGGAGGTTCGGAACGGAGCAGGAAGGAATGGGTGAGGTGGGTATGACCCAAACGGAGGCGC
>SMGT01011881.1:37689-73066 GCA_004794575.1 Lanistes nyassanus | reverse complement strand
AATATCTGGCCCTGTAAGGATCGACAGAGTGGTTACCGATGAAGTCTGCATAACCAAACCAAACCAGTCCAACCCAAACCACCCCAAACTAACCCAACCCAACCCAAACCAAACCAAACCAGTGAGACTTCTGTATATTCTTCATATGTGTATTTCTCCTTTATAGTCCTCTCCCTCCCCTACCCCGTTTTTTCCTTCCTTATATCCTTATATCCTTATATCCTTATATCCTTATATCCTTATATCCTTATATCCTTATATCCTTATATCCTTATATCCTTATATCCTTCCTTTTCTCGTTACCAACCTGCTGCTTTTTACTCTTACGTTCATTTTCTCGTATGGAACGCTTGTCCTCTCTGTTTCTATTGCTAATGGTTTCCCTCCACATCTTCTCTCGTCTAATCTGTTTCTTTTTCCATTGCCCTCTATCTTCCCCACCTGCTCTCAAGTATCGAACCTATCCCATCTATATAACCTGTTTCTGTTTCTGGTCCTGTTTCCGTTTGTGCTAACCCACTCATCTATCTCATCTGTCTTATCGTTTATTCTCTGTTTCTGTTGCCAGTTCTCCTTTTCTCGTCTTTCTCGTTTATCTCATCTATCTAATCTAGATATGTATCGTTCAACTATTCATCCGTTCATCTGTCTGTCTATCCGTCCGTCCGTCCGTCTTTTCTCTCCATCCGTCCTGCGCTCTGCTACTTACCAGGGCCCCAGCCGCAAGACATAGAAACAGAAACTTCAACATGCTGCAGTTGAGAGATACAAGACAATACTGAGCTTCGCCCTGTTCACCTTACAGTATTTGCTTTAAATACATTTCTGTGGACAGTCCCACAAAGTTACAACCCTGTACACCTTATCATTTGGATACGCAGGCGACATTTTTGATGTGTCTAGGATGGTCTGTCGTTTTGTTAAGAATCGCGGAAAAGAGAAATGGGTTGGGGAACGTGCATTTAGTTCTGGGTCATGCAGAAATAAGAGCGTTGGTAAGGAAACTTATTGTACTGTAAAAACGCGTGTGCGCCGCATACACTCGCGCACAAACACAACCCACCGACCCACGCACATGCACGCACGCACTCACACGTGCACAAACGTGCACGTACATCTCATGCACGCTACTTAATTCTCGTCGTCGCTTACGCAGGGTTAAACAGTGTACACTGTAGAGGATTATGGCATGGGCTAAAACTTCACTGATGTCTCAGTCGCTTCATTTTTACAAGAAACCTCACTGAGATCGTCCAGTTTCTTTTTCTTTGTCTTTTCTTCGAACCGGCTTACCTTTATTCCAGGGTAGACAAAAGCCGAAAATAGATTATCAATGCCATCCCTTACGAACAATGTAAAGACAAGAGATTGCACTATCTGTCACTCGTTCACATGCGTGCGCACACGCACTCATATACACATTCACACACATGGGCAACATAGGAAAGCACTTTCTCTCTCTCCCTTACAGTACACCCAAACACACATTGCACACTTTGTTGCGCAATTTTAAACTATACATGCCCTTCCGCTGTCATGAAAAGATTTTGTATAGCATTGCCTTATTTTGAACTTTCTATTATGTAAAACAGACAACTGGCGCATCAAATATGTTGATTCCTACTTTTTCAACTTTCTGTTAACCACCGGCTTTCTGTTTCTTATCAACAGCTGGACTGTAAAAGATAACGGGACTCTGTGGTAGTTACCTGAAACAGGTTCACAGAGTATTACTGCATATCTTAGGAGACAAGGGTTTCAAGCTGCAAGCCCTGATAGTCTTGTTACAGACCTATTTCAGTCTCCTTAAGATATTATTAGAAACTTCAGAATCTTCATGATCAAGGTCACATGCTTTACAGTCTGGATTATTATGCCTGTTACCAACATAAGACGATTCATTGTCAAAACGATTGCATCGCAACAAGCGAATTAAACGTCTGTGTTCCAGTGAAATAACCTGGTGCATGCAGCTTGCTCCAACCAAGTCTGGGTGGATATCACAATAGTCTTCAAGGCAGAAGATATCTTAAATAACCATTCAAGCAATAAGTATGATTGGGCTTCCGATGACGATGAAATTGTTCTTGAAGAAATTCGTGCCCTTATCAAGAGTTTCAAGCTGCAGGCCCTGATAGTCTTTTTACAGACCTATTTCAGTCTCCTTAAGATATTATTAGAAACTTCACAAAATCTTTTTTTTTTTTGGTTCACACTTGCAGTTGTTCGAAGTCGGATGATGGTACAGGTAAATAAAGATGTTGGAAAGTCAAGTTTATTTTACTGTAAAAACTTGAAATCTATCGATATATTTGACACTTACTGTAGGGAAAAGTGTATTTATAATTGTTGGGAATGCAACCGTTATGATTTTTGGCGTCTTTTTGCCCTAACCAATCAGTTATGTCGCATGACTAGCCGAGAGGGCTTATGGGTTCATAGTTTTCTCGCAGCGAAAACCACGTTTCACGGTCAAAGGGAAACAACCCTCTAAGTATGACCGACTTAGCTGCTGATTACACAAACTTGTCTCCCTTAGACCGCTTTCAGCGAGGAGCGTTTGCATTTTAAAGGCGTGGGTCCGCTAAAAGGCGTCCTAGGGGACACAAGAAGGATAGGGAGGTGGAAAATAAAACAAGCCCCGGGAGTTAAGGGTTAAGCAGAGATTGGTTATCGACTTGTTGATCTTTTAATAACATGATAAATACAGCAAAGCAAATGAAAAGGGTTTGCGTCTGCTTATAATTTGTATGGACAGCGAGGAATAGTTGGTGGGGAGGGTGGATGCCTGGATGGGAGAGTATCCTAAAACTGATTTCCTTTAGATATAAAGGATTTCTGAAATTAAAACCTGCTGATACCTTTTTGCTTGTGCGTGTGTAATTATTTGTGTGTGTTTGAGGTGGATGGGTTCAAAGCGTTCTTAGCATGCCCATACTTGGCTAAACACTTCCTGCTGGCACACATTCGGAACATTATCACAACACCATTTATACATTTTCCTACCATTTGAACACTTTCGAGAACATGTACCAGAACAATTTTTACACTAAAGTAAAAAAAATGTCTACAGATTGTTCTAGATCAATGTAAAATGCGTTCTGTTTCTAACTTCAACACTTCTTGTTTGGAGTGCAGTATTTGTGACAGAAAATCAAATATCCTTTTGAATTATAATCTATCTTGAATTAGGGGAAACTATAGATACATGTAAGCCAGCAATAAATCAGTTAATGCTGGACATAATAAAAATGCTAATACATAAATTGTGGCATGTCCTGACCACAATGCAAGACTTCTTCACACATTTCATGCAAGTTTTGATTTGCAATGATTGACAACCAGTGATCACTGGCTGGGTGATGGCTAAATCGACGAACTTTCGTGTAAGGGGTGCGTGACGTCCTGGATTTTGGGGTACCGAGCTGCGTACAGTTGAAACCATACTGCGATATCACGGCAGACTTTCTACCACCCTCTTTCGTTGGCTGAGTTGAGACGAATACCTTAAGAGGGTACGTTCGTACACACGCTAAACTGAATGAGACCTTGAAAAAGTTCGTAATAGATTATTTATTCAGTGATGTCGGGACTCATTGAATAAACATGTGTACTGCTAACTGGAGATTTGGTTTCGAGTTCAGTTAGTACGCTAGCACCTCATCATAATCAGTCCAGGGCATTTACAGCAGTTAAATCATGGGAGGGTACTGTGGAGCAATTTTTTGGTAAAAGCGTTGCTCTCCCCTCTTAAAGGAACGGAAAGAGTTCAAAGGTAAACATGGAAGTAGCCCACAATACCTGTGAATAAATTCTCTCTTTATCTTTATAATTATTTCTGGAATAGGAATAAAACGGTTACATACATAATTAGTGACATGTCTTTAGCACAAAACACCATCTTGTTTAATTATTTTCATTCAGATAATTTTTTTGTTTGTTTTCGGTGAGAACCGGCTATCAGTCGCTGTGCTAAGACACGGGAGGCTACTGTGGTGGAATAGAGCTGTTGGCAAAAAAGTATTGTTTCCCTTGCTAAAGTTCCCGTCGGAAAGGGTTAGTGACGTAAACGTGGGACTCTCCCTAACACCAGCGAGTAGCTACTGTCTTCATCTTTATAATTATTTTTTTCTGTACGTGTATTTGTGCGCGCGCAACCGTACAGTCGTGTGTCCGTCCGCCCGACCAGCTCAGGCCAATTATTTCTGATTCACACAGTAACTACGTTGCGCAAAACCGTCGGGCCTGAGGAATTTCATATATAATCTTAGACATGTCGAGGAGGCAACCCTTGCCAGATTTTAATTTATTTCTATTTTTCAAAAAAAAAGCACTTGTCATTGCAAAGTTTGTAGTAACAGCGGCAATATGTACCAGGTCAGGCAGAATCTCTGCTGCCCTCTCTGTTGCGCGATCGCGAGCTCACTCGCTCGGTTTCACCTTAACCAAATGATTAAATGTATTTGGAAGACAAAAGACATAGTGTGGTGGCAGTAGGTAAAAGGACAGTAAGTGCTGACTTTTCTAAAATGGCAAGTTGGGTTATGCCACCCTGCTACACTACGTAGGTATGTGTTCCTCCCACAATCTCTCCCATCCTAGTTTGTCTGCTGTAAGTGCAATCCACAGCACTGCTGGGATGCTAAGTGCTGTCCTTTCCTTGATATTGTCAAGCCAACATTTTCTTTGCATTCTTCTCCTTCTTCCTTACAGTATGTACTGGTAGATGGTTTTAGCAAGTGTATTTTTACGTGTGGTGTGTATTGTGACGTGTGGTGTGGATTGTGACGTGTGGTGTGGATTGTGACGTGTGGTGTGGATTGTGACGTGTGGTGTGTATTTTGACGTGCGGTGTGTATTTTGACGTGCGGTGTGTATTTTGACGTGCGGTGTGTATTTTGACGTGTGGTGTGTATTTTGACGTGTGTGGTGTGTATTTTGACGTGTGGTGTGTATTGTGAAGTGTGTGGTGTGTATTTTGACGTGTGGTGTGTATTGTGAAGTGTGTGGTGTGTATTTTGACGTGTGGTGTGGATTGTGACGTGTGGTGTGGATTGTGACGTGCGGTGTGTATTTTGAAGTGTGGTGTGTATTTTGACGTGCGGTGTGTATTTTGACGTGCGGTGTGTATTTTGACGTGTGGTGTGACCGAATTATGCCAGCTTCCTTTCTTGATCGTGGCGAGGAGAGGCTCTTGACAAAGCAGGCTGTCTACTTTGCTGCAGATACTAAGTTTGACGTGTATGCCGTCCAGGAGATTCTGACAGGCATTAGGTCTCGTTTGTTTGAAATTGAGTAATTTAAACTCGCCTATCGAGTTTCCCGCATAAGGAAGACGGCTGGGGCTTTCTACTCAAAATTGAACAAATACTGAAGGAATGCAAAATGGTAGATAAACTTAATGTGGTTTTGGCGATAGAAAGGGTACTAACATTAATTTTTGTTTTTAACTTTTCCTCTCCTGAGGACTTTTGACTCGCAGAATCCGCCGTTCCGCTATGCAACGTTCACGCAAGTCATTCTGGTGATGCAACTGTTTTTTAAACAATTATTCAATGGGTAAAGATTTGTTCTGTGCTCCTCTCAGACCCGAACCCAGCTTGTTCCTCTGCCAGCAGATCTCCTCCCTGTGCTTCACGTCTGCTGAGTACGATTCTGTGTCACATCTCACTCCTAGGTAAGCCTGTTCCCCATTCCTTCTCTTCACACCTGGTAGGTGGAAGGTACGTCATAGACAGGCTGATAGCTCCTTCCCAACCTAGGCTGGCCAGAACCGGTTTAATCGAGGTTAAGGCGTCAGGACCCCTTCTACTTAAGAAGGCAAAAACGTGATAGACAGACTCGGACAGGACATGGAGAGAGAGTTAATGTAGGAAGACCAAGAGAAGCGGACACGTGTACACCCACAGACCTCTGCCCCTCGCCATCTTAGCCAGGACATGGAAAGAGTAAAGGGCTCAAGCATTTCACGCAGGTACACGGGATGTATTTTGCCGACTACGAGACAGAATAGTAAGTGATTGCTGTTGCGCCTTATAGGACTGCTCTTGCCATAAACTATCTCAGAGTCTGGGACTCGGGTTGTTTTAAGATAGGTGGTTTTATCCTGCCGGAAACAGGAGACGTTAAGCTAGTGGCCGGGCGTATGCCAAAAGGGGAGGTAGAGGAAGTGCTGGTCGTGGCAGTGTCATTGCTTCATTGTTGGTCGATGAATAGCTTTAGAATTGTGTGTCGCAGAAGTAGTTTTTTTAGTAGTGACGAGAGTAGGAGCTCTATTGTCGGTCACTTACTGTATTTGTGTAGAGAGCGGGATCATACGCCGTTTTGCAGTTTGATTTCCCCTCTGGAGTTTGATTATCTTCTTTGTCTGATACCGCGTGGTATGACGTAATCAGGCAGCGTCTTACCCTAGACACCAGCACGGTGATTCTCTGTAAATAATCTGTAGATATATTTGATGTTGTCGAGTCAATTAGTGTTTGAAATATATGTTGAATAACGGCTCGCTGCAGTTGTGTGTTTTACGAGGGTGGGGGCTCTTGAGCAAGAAGTGTTTTGCTTGTGTGAGACTGAGCGAACGTGTCAGAGTATGAGAATCTTTTCCCTCGGTAGATTTCTCTAGTTATTCTCATTATTTCATAGCGTCGTCACCCTCTGGTATAGAAACCATTGACCTGTTGCAGTAAAGGTTTTGGTGACGATTGCTCAATTAAGTCTACATTTACGAGATCACCATAAAAGTTTGTCCAGTAATTCTGGACAAGTCGGGTCCAGTAAGTTAAGGTACGGCCCGACATGTCACATTCTGCTGGGGCTGCTGCTGGGGCTAATCGTCCTGGAGGTTCGGCATTTTCGGCAGTTACCCTTGTTGTGGAAGGGTATTGACAGACTGTGCAAATACTGCTGCCACCTTTTGGACTCCCAGATGTTCTGGCATAGTGTGGACAGCACCCTTCCCCTCTCTTCCTCTCCATGATGGATTAGTTTTGCTGCTGCGTTGTCTTCTCTGTGACAACACCTAAAGAGTAGGCTCCCCTCACTAGACATCTTGTACGTCTCAAACATTTTAGATCGTCTGATTACCTTTAGACCAGAAAAAGAGTTAGTCTGTATTGTCGAGTAAAAATGTCTCTCTGTACAGAAATCTTACGAATGCCCATATTGTTGTACTGATGAAAACGAATTGCATTTTTTATTAATTTGCCCAAGATACGAAGACTTGCAGAAGCAGTATCTCCCTAGAAAGTTTTACCAAGATCCATCCATGTTTAGATTTTATGTAACCATGCCTGATTACGATACAAGACTTACCCGAAGCCTGGCTACATTGGGTAGTATACTAATTATGAATACTCTAAAGTTCCCGCTGGCTCTTGTTGTCAGTACTATGCACAAGCCAAGATACAACAGAATGCACTCGGCTTATAGGTGCATCAGTTTAATTCAAGCGAGATCCATCTGCAAGCATGTTACACGTGCAGTCCCACACTTGTGTTTGGTAGACTGTCTGCGTGCTGTATGGGAAGGTAGGTGTCAGGTTCTCTGTTTTAGCGAGATGTGTGGAACAATGTGAGAGATGAAAGTTCGCCGCCTTAACGGGGTCATCTCGTGTGCCCATGGAGAGAGAAGGCTGGATGGGCCGTGTGAAACAGTAACTTGACAGCGAAATGATGGCGGTGCGTTCAGAAACAGGAACACTTAAAGCGAGTCACGGCCGAACAAGGCTGAAATTAGACATGGTCCGTACACAGGGTTCGCGTTAAGTAGCTGAGATTTATAATTCTTCAAATAAGTTTTCTAAGGGTCTGTTCTATGTGCACGTAAGTGTAAGAGTGCCGCTTTACAATCGTACAGAAAGGGGGATCTTTTTCCTTTACATTCCACCTCCAATAATAATAGCCTATATTCATATGATGTATACGTGCTTAACTCCTCCCGCGTGTTACTATTCTATTTTCAAATACTTTCACAGTTGAATAACGCGCATCCAACCTCGGAGTACTAAACTCGTTAAGGTAAGGATACAACTAGAGAAGAAAGTCACTGCTACTACATAGATTCCTTAAGACTACCTTTGAATTCGAAGCAGATTAAACCAAGAACAATGGTGCTGGGATCCATGCGCTGGTTCCGCATACGGAACAAGTGAAAATAGCTGCGACCTAAATAAAACCACGCGCCAGTTTAGGATCCGTGTGACCCTCTCATGCCGAAACACAGGTGTAGGAAAGTCGGAGACATGTTCACATACCTGTAGGTTGTTGGCTGTTTCGTTGTAGCGCCCTCGTCAGGCGAGGCGTCTGCCTGTGTGCGACGCACGCGAGGAGAACTCTGAAAGGGCTTTTTCAAAGGACTTGACTGCTGCATTATTCAGGTGACAGTGTGAAAGTGGTCACCTGAAGACAATCCCACCGCCCGCTGTCAGACAGAAAAGACCATGGCGGAACTGCACGTCGCAGATCTCATTGTAATCATCGTCTACTTCGCCTTGTGTCTGTTTGTCGGACTGTGGGTAAGCAATCTTTTCATGTGCGCTGTGCTGAAAGAGTTTTTATGCTGTACATTTCTTTAAAAAATGTTTTGACAGCTGGGTGCCTCAGTGGTCTTACGGTTAGTTTAAGGAGTCCGCGTTCGAAGCTGGAGGTCGGTGGTTCGTACCCCGGTCGAGTCATACCTAAGACAAAACTTGGCAGTCTAGTAGCTCTCCTGCCAGACGCATGGCTCTATAGCGTCAAATACTATGAATGGTGCTCGGTGTCACTATAATATGATAGCTCTACTGTTAGAGCTGCGGACTAGCGCGTTCAAGGCTGCTAGTTCAAATCATTAGTGGCGGAGTTAAATATTGTGCAGACTCCATTCGGCTGTCTACCTAATATTAAACTGGGTGTCTCCGCACTGACCATTTAAATACAGCTATCAGTGCAAAACTTAGTAACCCTGACCTTATGCAATAAGCAACCAGCTTATAAAAAACTGTAGAAAAATTCCATACAGAGTTGTTGAAAATCACATCCTTCTTTTAGAAAACATGCTCTGTAATAACATTTTACTTTAAGCAGGTTCAGGTTGCAAGTTCAAATAAAAGAAGATTTATAGCCATCCTTCGGGTGTTCAGGATCATGTGACACAATTACACAATGCAGAAATTTTCTGTAAACTTAACAATGTGTCTTTTCGTACCTGAGTCTTTGAACGTCAAGTGGTGTCACCGATTTCCCGATTTGTCAACCGCTGTTATTATGAACCAACCGAAACATGATTTGTTACCCTTCTTCTGAAACTTGGTCCTAAAAAGATTTCTGACAGAAGTGTTGATATTTACTACGAATGCGATAATAAAATATTATTTCCCAGATCAGCTAGTCTGTTCATTTCGCTAAATAGCACTTCCTGGGGCTTATGGGTATCGTAATGAATAAGCACAGTCTATGACTTCACACACATGGATGTAGCATGTAGGCTAACAACGCGACCCAGCCTGCACGACTTAAATGTCTTGGCTACAACTTTCGAAACAAAATATCCATTTAACTGAGACAGACCCGGAACTAGCGATCACAGGCGTGGTGGGTATGCCTCGCGTGTATGGCTGTGCGTCTCTGCAGCGATAGCTCTGTAGCTTTTTAGCAACCAAATCCACAGCCCTCGAAGACGAATTTTGTTGGGTGTGGGTCAGTACATGGGTGCAAACACACAGTGCAAACGCACATGCCAAAACAGCGACGAGATTTACAGTCCTCAAGGTAAACACACAGTGCAAACGCACATGCGAAAACAGCGACGAGATTTACAGTCCTCAAGGTCGATCGAGTGCCTCGCGGATTACTGACGTCAGAACTGATACGGTAAACACTAACAGTGGATACACCAACTGAAGTTGCAAAGGCGAGCTCTACAGACGCCAGGGACATGGGAAGTGGACAGATGACGCGTAAGTCTACCTTTTATCGTGGAGAAGTCGGAATCGGTATCTCGTTTCACTCGCGTCTCTTTGCGTCGGTAGAACTCCCCTCCGATATCCGCCTGCTCGTCGGCTTGAATGAGGGCTGTCAGAAAACGAGGTCGTGCAAGGCCGCTGACCACGATCAGCGTTCAACGTGGCGATGCATCGCAGCACGTGCTTAGTCTCCATTGTATGTCCGTGCTTTTGCTGAACATAGATATGATAAAGTCCATGTTCTCCTGGGCCTCAGAGGTGGCATCACGAAAGGGATAGGACCGTGGAAAGGTTGGTGAAGTTAATACTTCATCGAGGCAGAATACAAGTGAATACATTACAAAGTCTTGATAGCTGTTTTTTCAATCACAAATACTACGCGCAAGACTGGCCAGCGATAAAATTACCTTTGGATTTCAGTATGAAATGTTCGACAACGCACAAAAAATCTAAACGCAAAATAAACCAAACCTAACCAAATAAACCAAACCAAGCAAAAAACAAAGGCGCAACAATCTGTACCGTTCGCCACTGCAATGGAATTTTTTTGTCAACCAATAAACACGTAAATCCACATCTGACACACGTCTAAATGTTGTGGCGCTTTCAGTTAATAAAACTCTGTAAACAGTCTTTGTTATCAGGTCATAATCCAGTGACCTTTTTGTTCCGAATAAACAACAAAGCTTTGAAACGATGTCAATTAGAAAGACAGCATGTGGGTGGGGGAGGGCAGGAAAGAGAGAGGGAGTGGACCAAAGGTCAATTATAGACCACAGAGCTATCTCCTCGGCAAGCCAAACAAGGCTGAACTTCATACGTTCATTTACTGTAGCTCGTCGACTAAGTTTTGACATATATATATATTATCTGTATACTTTGTTGTTAAACTCGTCATCCCCTTCTGGGATCAGTAAAAAACTTTGCCTTTGCATTACCTTACCTTGACAAGAACTGGCTTTGGGTGCTTGTGCGCGCGTGTACATGTGTGCGTGCGTGTGTGTACCTGTGTGCGGACGTGTGTGCAACGTGTGTGTGCTTTCAGTCATCATGCAGAACCAACACCGGAAGTGTCCGAGGTTACTTCATGGCTGGCAGAAGCATGTCATGGGCACCAGTAAGTTGACTGTCATTAATCACGTGATTACCACTTCCATTCATAGACTGCACCTGTCTACGATCCTCCTTCTTTGACAGCGACAGACGTTTGGCTTAATGAATGTCTGAAGTTACTGTAAACGTGTAAAACAGGTAGGAGAAGACGCTACAGTGAGAAATGCACAAACTCGTAGTTAGAACACGGGTTTGGTGCACGCTTTTCTTTAATTATTTTGTTGTTTGTTTGTTGTTGTTTGTTACTGTTTATTTTGGTGTTTGTTTCTTTGCTGATTTTTATCTTTGTTTGTTTCTCGGTTGTGGGGATGGGGGTGGGGGATGCTATGACGCGAGAATAACAATCTTATTAAAAGGTGGTTCTCTCCAGGAAGGCTCGGCTGGTTGTCACAAGCTTTTTCATCTCGTTTCCAATCCACAAAGAAATGACAATATCTACTGCAGCTTAATCAGAAGGATCGCTGAAGACGTCTTCCTACAACCCAGAAGAGCATTCCAGTTAACATCCGTCCACATCTACTCACCCCTCCATCCATCCACAAGCTTAACCTCTCATCCGTCACCTGTTCATAAGCACGCCTTTCACCCACTGTGCTCGCATATGTCACCAAACCGCCACTACAGTTTCAGAAATGACGCATCTGATCTCATTATTATTAATCCTTTAGGTCTTTATTAATAAAGGTTTGGAATTGCATAAACGTGTCGTCAACAGGTGGGGGCATCCATATTTGCCACGAACATCGGAAGTCAGTTCTTCATCGGCATGGCCGGGCAGGCCGCCGCCACTGGACTGGCTGTCGTCATCTACGAGTGGCATGTAAGTTCTTATCTGTCCCTGTATCCGTCTATCCATGTATCCATCTATCCCTGTATTCGCCTATCCATGTATCCATCTATCCACCTAGGTGCACACGGTTCGCATGTACCGAATACGAGATATTGCATTCATCTTCTGCCTCCTGAGTAGCGGCTGTAGCATGCTGTCGTAGCCCGCAATACTAAGATCATCTACCGCGTAAGGACCAAAGCTAGAAAGAACCTACCCCCACCCCTAACCCTGGACTCCCCTAAACCCCACCCCCGCAACGAACACAGAAAGAAAAAATTCGCAACCGAGATTCGGACACCTTATTTTTAGTTTGTTAAACCAATGCTGTAACCATTCAGCTACAGAGCACTTGGCTGGACTCTGTTCATTCTAAAAATAAGAAGCTGCAGGAGCCGAGACGTCACCGTGCAGCTTCTTATCGCTACAACGAACACAACCTGCCGATGTGGTCCGCAGCTGAGAAGTTAAAGCGTGGGGTCACTGAAGATACAGTGTTCGATTTTCGCATCTTCCTTTCAACTTTCCATTGGTCCCCCCCCCCCTTGTTTTTGTCGACGCATATGTGTATGTTGTCTGACGGAGCATTATTCAGTGATTTAGTATTGCAGGCTGCGCGATAGCATGGTACAGCCCTTGTTGAGAAGGCAGAAGTGAATGCATATCTCGTATTCAGTAGATGCGTACAGGTTGCTATCTATCTATCTATCTATCTATCTATCTATCTATCTATCTATCTATCTATCTATCTATCTATCTATCTATCTATCTATCTATCTATCTATCTATTCGACTGTGTCAGTCTGTCTTTCTGTCTGTTTGTCTGTCTCTCCCACTTTTTTTCTTGTCTCTGTATTTATTCCCCTTAAATTCCTTCTTTTCTTCCTTCATCCACATTCTCTTACAATTTTTGAAGGAGAAATCTTGTTTGGATAAACGTGAATTTTAAATCATCTCGAAACGCTGCAAAAGTTTGTAAAATTGTATATGAATATTAGAACTGAGCCCATCAGTTTTGAAACAATGCAATTTGTTTTTCTTGATTAACGATGTAACTGATTTATATCTGTTACAGGCAGTCTTCATACTGGTGTTGCTAGGATGGTTCTTTGTGCCTGTGTACGTAGCATCTGGGGTGAGCAAACGCTTGTATCTGACGTCACATCACGTGTTTACGAAATAATCGACGTTATGTTCACTTTTAAACTTCCCAAAAATTGTCCTTCGTAAAATTTCAGTCTTACACAAATGTAAATTACTTTCTAAAAGAACACTTACTATGAATTCATCTTTGGTATGTTCTGTCATTAGCATCAAGAAAGTTTTGAAATTGTTGATACACTTTTTACAATCATCGCTTTGACAAAATGCTGAAACAGTTGTGTTCCACTGGACATATAAATCATTATTTTATTATAATTTAATTCATTTGGGGTGAATTTCTGGATATGTTGCAGGCTTACACTATGCCACAATACCTGAGAAAAAGGTATGGAGGAAGGCGTTTGCAGGTGTATCTGTCTTGTCTGGCGATTTTTCTTCTCATCATTCAAACAATTTCGGTAAGTGTGTGCGTGTGTGCGTGCGGGCGTGCGGGCGTGCGGGCGTGCCCATAGGCGATTTGTATATATGTATTAGAAGACACAGGAGTAAAAATAACATTACTAAAACATTTTTTACAATAGACTGCTTTTGCACTCGAAGCATACACATATCTGGGCACGCGAACAAAAACGGTAGCGACCATAAACATAATACCAAACGTGTACGAGGCCTTCTAATTTAGAAAGTATCAAACAACTTCCATTAGTATTAGTATCAGCATTAGCATCAGCGTTAGCATTAACGTTAGTATTAGCGTTAGTATTAACTTTAGTATTAACTTTAGCATTAACCTTAACATCGTACGTTAGTACCGAATGGCTGATACAAATTATTGGTTGACCATATTGTTGTCTGGCTGCTAATCAGGATTGCTGATCAGTTGAAAGACGTACAATGCGCGTTCGCAGTTGGACGGATTATCACTCTGTGAACAACTTTTGGAACTGCATCTTTTCTCGTCTTGTATCGCTGTATACCTTAGTTGATTGGATCCTTCGACTGAGTGAATATGTTGCAAGTGGCTGGAGGTGTTTTTATTTATTTATTTATTTTTGTTGTTGCAATTATTGAAACAGTCTAGTATGTATGCGGGAGCAGTGTTCATTCAACAATCACTGGGCTGGGACATGTATCTCTCCATCGTCAGCGTCACAATCATCACTGCCGTTTACACAATCATCGGTGAGTAACGTCAGCATGATTTGGAAGCTCTGGTCGAACTACAAACTAGGTTCAGACCCGAGATAAGCTACCTGCCAAGCAGCGCAGCCAAAATGTGGTCTTATATCGGCCTCTATTTTTCGTGTGAAACTTCTCTCTGTGTGTGTGTGTGAATAAATAAACCAAATGATCGGAACTCACGACAGCATCAATCCATACAAAGATTCTGAAAGACAATTTTTAAAGATAAGAGAAGAAAACGCAACTGTTTTAAGCAGCACAAAATTATTTCTGGTGATAATCATGGCATACACACGATTTCCAACCCACACTCAGTCTTTGTAAAAGAGCTAAATTCAAACAGAAAACATATTTAGTCTATTTATGAAAACTATGATGTTCGGCAGTTCTTGATAAATTGAGGATTCCTTTCTCTCTCGATATATATATATATATATTAGGTGGATTAACAGCTGTGATATGGACTGACGCACTCCAGACGGTTATTTTGCTGTTTGGTTCAATATGGCTTCTGATAGTCGGCAAGTATAAAGATACTTCTGTCTGTCTGTCTGTCATCTATATTAATAGTGACAGGAAAGAGTGGAAGAGGGAGAAATGCAATTGGGGCGGGGTGGGGGCAGGCTCAATGGGGTAGAGAAAGTGACGGAGAGATAAAAGCTTTTAGAACACAAGTAAAATTCAGCAGCTGCCTCTGAACTTTCACTTCGAAACGTGATGGAAACGCGCAATGCCCCACTAGACATTCAGGCACTCACGCATTTGCGCATGTCAGCAAATACACAAAGAAATACGTCATCATGAACATAAAAATCTACTGCTTTAACAGGCCACAACCGGTGAAGAAACAAGAATACAGCAGGTTGGGGGGTGGGGTAAGCATGGATCTGTTCAGTTAAAGATCCAATCAGTCTCGCGAAAACTAGGAAAAACAGCTTCGAAGTGCTTGAGTAAAAATACGAAACTCACTTGCTGCCAAACACACGCGAAAGTAGCAGTGTGACATTTCCACATTCACAGCCATGCTACATCTGGGCGGCCTGTCCACGCTCTTCGAGAAGTTCATGGCGGCGGCTCCCAACGTCACAACGTGTGGTAACCTGACAGGTCAGGGGATCCCCCGCGCAGACTCCCTCCACATCTTCCGGGACGCTGTGACGGGTGACATCCCTTGGCCCGGGGCCATCTTTGGGCTGACCCCTATGGCCATCCTGGCGTGGTGCACGGACCAGGTGGGGACCAGCAAAGTTTGTAAAGCAGTAGTTGGGTTTATCAGCTGTGGGCCAGCGTCCTGAGAGTAGTGCCCACCTGTCCCTCGCTACCTTACCTTCCCTATTAACCAGTTTTCACCTGTCCTGAGCCCATCCTGAGAGTAGTGCCCACCTGTCCCTCGCTACCTTACCTTCCCTATTAACCAGTTTTCACCTGTCCTGAGCCCATTCCCAGCTGGGTGAACTGGAAGAAGTGTTCGCGGGTATCGAACCAGTCTGTGGCTGCTCCTTTGGATTCGGAGACCTGACTTTAACCACTCTGTCATCCGCTTCCTCTTAGGAAAAAACCCAACAGACATGAACATACAATCTGATAAATATTGCGTGTGTAAATATCAAACACATTAGGGTAAATATAAGCCATTGTTCGGCAAATGTGAGGCCTGTTTGGATAAAAATGAGGCACATTGGGCTAAGCTTATTGGAGTTAATATTAGCCTTATGCAGGGGAAATAAGTCAAGATCTTGACGTGGTCGTCACTTCGTTAGCGCTTTAGTGTGTCAAGCGGATGGTGACGATAATGGCGATGTGAATTTTTTTTCAAATGATGCCGCCACTTGCAGGTAATGGTACAACGTGTGCTGTCTGCCAAGACACACTCCCACGCCAAAGCTGGAGTGCTCTTTGCTGGTTTTCTCAAGATTCTGCCCATGTTTATCATCGTCATACCCGGCATGGTGGGAAGAGCTCTATTTCCTGGTGAGTGGTTGCTCCCTCTTTAAATAGTGTTAGTTGATTTATTGGCTCTTTGCAATGTTCATGTAAATACCAAATATTACCGTGTGTAATTTATAATCTAATCGCAACAGTTGTGGGAGGGACTGTCGTATGGATATTTTCTTATAGTTTGTCAGCAAGGAAAATGAGAATGAATGTCAAAAAAACCTCTAGTTATGTGCTGAGTGTGTGGTGTTCAAAAGCAAAATAAGAGAAAGGAAAAAAGGGTAATGAAAAAAAAAAGGGGGAGAGGATGAGCAGACGAACGGGGGTGAGGGTAGGGGTGGGGGCAAAGAGGGAGAAATAAAAAAGGAAAAAAAGAAAAACAATATTGAATAACATAACGAAGGGACAGATAGGAAAGAAAAAAGTACATATCCGTTTCTCTTCACTTTTCCGCCTTTTTCTAGCACGACCCAGTTTTTACAGTAAATGTACACTTCGTTTAGTATAATATTTTGAGTAAACACTGCTTGTCCATGTCTTGCACGTAGCGGGTTGTCTCCGTGTGAACCAAACGATCCAGAATTGCCCCAGACAATTTTAGGAAAGAGCAGCGACATGACTCATAAGCTAACCACACTCGTGCTATCTTTGCTGCTAACTTGCTGATAAAATACCGCTGAGTGAGTGAGTGAGGGAGAGAGAGAGAGAGAGAGCGCGGCGTGTGTGTAAAAATACATATTATGTCCCACTTTTACTTTCTTACTGAAATTTCACTTCGCTTTTCTCAGATGAAATAGGGTGCGTGGACCCGGAGATCTGTAAGGCTGTGTGTGACAACCCTTACGGGTGCTCGAACATCGCCTATCCAAAACTAGTCGTAGAACTTTTGCCACAAGGTGAGAAGGCGATAAACAGCGATCCTCTGTGCATGTTACTCGCGGTCTACGTGCTTGTCAAATTAAAAGCAAATATTTCAATACATCGTGTTGAATTGTTACTCACTGTGCGTGCTGAGATGACTTTAGGTATTGAATACAATAATTTTCATCGGCTGAAGCACGGGACGCTTCTTTTTAATGTCAAAGTTTATATTTTAAATTTCTTTTTTAGAAAGTGCCTGTTTTAGAAGACTGAGGGGTGGTTTTAGCACCGTGTGATATGGTGACCATCTGGTGAAAGAAGCGTTTGTGGAGTTAAATTTACAGTTTTCATGAAAAAAATGCTAGTTGTTTGGTTTTGTTTTGTTTTGTTTTGTTTTAACTTACAGCAACCTAGAATAAGACAGTCGCCGAGATTTCGCGAAACATCATGTTGTCAACCGTGAAGTCAGAACCGTTTCAACATGTTGCACACTAGGGCTGGCTTGCATGGGTTTCTTATCTCCTGTTCATACATAAAGTGTACGTAAACTACACGCGGCAAATGGGCCGTACGAACACTTTTATGACTGGGATAGCAGCTAGGAACGCTCATGCAAACCAACCCAGGGTCTGTGATTTCTTACAATATTTTCTTAAAGTGTAAAGCGCGAAAGTGTATGTTCGGCACCTGTGCAGCCAGGTGAGTGCAAGCTTTGAGTGCCCGTGCACCGTGAGCATCCGTGCCCAGTGTTGAAGTGCTTAGCAGAGGATTTCTGCGTGCAGGTGTGCGGGGCTTGATGCTGGCGGTGATGCTGGCTGCCCTCATGAGCACGCTGACGTCAGTGTTCAACGGCGCTAGCAGCATCTTCACCCTTGACCTCTGGATCCGGTGCCGCCCGAAGAGCAGCGAGAGAGAACTCATGGTTGTTGGCAGGTGAGTTGTCTTCCTTTAAGCCTGGCTTTGTTTTTAAAAGCATCCATGATAATTACATCGGTGTGGAATATAGTGTTTTGTACGACTCTGCAATGACTGTGTATTATTATATACTGCTGCGTACTATTATAATTACAATTATACAGTGTTGTGTACTATTTTGTGTGTACAGGGTATTCATCCTGTTTCTCGTGGCTGTCTCCATCGGCTGGATCCCCATTTTGATGGCCAACCAGGGTGGACTGCTGTGGGATTATCTGCAGGCCATGCAAGCTTACCTGGCGCCACCCTTTGTAGTGGTGTTTATTCTTGGCATCGCCTGGAAGAGAACCACGGAAAAAGTAATGGTTCCAGTGCTATACGTTTACTGTCATTATTTTTGCATCTTACCTTGCTTACAGAGAATAATCAAAAGATTTACTGACTAAAAATAATCGAAAACCAGAAGTCACAATTATATTTCTTCAATGATATTTTCCCTGCAGCAAGAAGACGCTGAAAGAGAAACTGCTATTTATGTCTCATGCACATCCAGGTACACATCTGAGGGGATATGTGTACGTAATTAGGGTTTATTATGAATACAATTGATATGTCACTAAAGTTATTCATAAAATGAGTAAACTAAGGTACTGCTAGGTGTGTGCAATGAAATAAACTGCTGTGCTAGTCAGGCAACATACCACATCAAATAACAGTTTTTTAAAGTGCGCTAAAAAGTAAACAGATGTGTTATTGAGAGTGAGTTGCTAGGTACACTGGCATGTTATTGAGTGTGAGGTAACAAATAAAGTGGCATGTTATCAAGTAAAATGACATGTTATTCCCATTAAGTATCAGCTAAACTGAAATGTTACTGAAGGTGAGTTACCAACTACAGTGAGATACGAGAAAACCCGGCGTGTTATTCAGGGTGCATTCTGGGGTCTGATGGCCGGGCTTGCAGTTGGGGGTACACGACTGGTTATGGATCTGTCCTACCCGAAGCCGGCCTGTGGGGAAGAAGAAAAAAGACCAGCTGTTCTGTACAAAGTTCACTTCTTGCATTTTGCCATCATCCTCTCTGTCGTCGTCTTCATCGTCTGCATTGTCGTCAGTCTTCTCACGAAGCCTCTACCAGAAGTAAAGGTGACGGCAACAGAAATCTCAAGAAAAGTTGTAGAACAGAGATTTTGATAATACAGCAAATTATTGTTGTTTTGTTGCTGTCTTTTCTAAACGCTGGACACAAACTGTGTGCATTTAATCTTGTCTGAAATAGTAATGAAGTTAACTAGTCTTTTTGTCAACAGCTTTTCTGACACTAAACAAAGAACCAACGTTTCAAGACGCTGCTGGGATGTGGGATTTTATTTGTATTCACGATTGTATCTCTTCTTCTGAAAATACATTATAAACCGACATTAATTAACACGATCACAGCATACCGGAATCCAGACTATTATTACTAAAAATAAGAAATTTTAATGCATTTGTACGCCTAGACACTCTTTCCTATACAGATACTTCACGGCTCACGAACACTAATGCCCTATTACATTTGGTTTCATAAGTTCATGTCTGCCGTGCGCGATCGTTATAAGTTAAAAATGTAAAGTAACGAACCATTTAAACCCATTTTACCCATTTTTCATTGCTGCCAATTTCCATCTGCCATCTTGCAGTTGCGTCGCGTGACATGGAGCACACGGTACTCAGCGCCACGCGAGGAAAGTGACGAGGAAGATTTCGACGATGAGACTGCCAGACAGCGGTCAGACGGCGACGATAAATCCGTCAAAGGTAAGACTGTAGCCCTGGGTCGGGCTACATAAGGGTAAAGAACTCTGTTTTCCACAACCGCTTCCCAGGCGGAGCCTCATTACCGACATGCTCGATTAAATAAGCTGCAGGCAATATTGTTCGGAGTTTGAACAACGCCGCCAAGAAATCTGGGTGGTCCATTCAGTTTTTAAGGGAAACCGTCGGGTTCTGCCAGTCAACCCTTTAATGCATCTTTGATAGCAGCTGAAAATCCTGAGGTTTTGGGTGCAGTTTTTAAAATACCTTTCTCCCTTGATATGCTTGGAAATTTGCCTCGTTCTGTCATCTTTTCCGTTGACAATCCAGACCTGATGAGCAGTAAAGAGACTTGTTGCCCACAGCGATGTCGGTTGCTGGCGGAAAATTAAATTCTCGGCAATCAATGCCAGACTGTCGACCGACAACGCCTTGCATCATTATCTCCTACATGATGCTTCGCTCATAGAGGATCCTCCTCCTTGTTTAGAATAAAAGAGGTGTACGTTTCTCTTGCCAGTAAATTCTTCCTTAAAGTCGCTGCTTGTGGGCAACCTTCTCAACATCTTTCTCTTCTCCCAGAGAACAAAATGACCCTGAAGACCCGCGTGTACAACATCGTCTGCTGCTATGCCAGCTTCACCCCCAAGCACATGACCAAGGCTATGGAAGAAGAGGAGGCGCTGCGATACCGAGGTAAGGGAGAGAAGCCATGGATTCGTCGGGCGCTGGACGTGGCGGCTATCGTCATTATGGCGTGGACTGTGTTTCTGATCGGGTTCTTCGCATGACGCCCGTATTTCTGGCAGCGACCTTTGCCGGGTGCGACGCTTACCAAAAGGACACCACCCTTCCGCAGAAAGTGCTGTCTTACACGGCTGGCAGTATATTCTAGGAAGGTGTGCGAATGACCTATTAATCGATTGTCCGACCAATGATCAAACAGTTACTGGGCGTGCAAAGAGCGAGGCATGGTGTATTTTTCGTTTCCTTGCAACCTATGGTTTCTTCGTTTAAGGCAAAATCCTTTCGACGTTTGTGTGTCATCGACATCCCAGTACGAAATAGAAGTATGTACTGACAAATGCCTGGCTTTCTTATAACTTGCGAAAAGTAACGATAATTCATATCAGAATCGACGACACTTCGCATATTTTATGTGGGTGCAACTCTTAAAACTCAACCAAAAAAAAAGGATATAGGGGCGACGAAAGGCTATTACATCCTCGTACATGGCCATCAGATGCGTCATATGCTTACACAATTCCAGAAAAAAAGAAAGAAAAATATTGTTTCCGATTTTTGTCGAAACGGGTACAGTCTTTCGTGAGAATTTACAACCAAAGAAAGAAGTGTCGCACAAGCGTTTGGCTGCGTACCCACGCACACTGCCTCCCTGTCCGTATGACTGTCAACCTTATCAATCTTTCTCATTCGCCCTCACCCTAACAACGTGGCGTCTTCCTAAAAATTCTTATTCTTTTATTTTTTGGAAAACGTATTACAAAAGCCAAGATTTAACAATCCAGTCACACGCTTAAAACGATGAAAATATTGCAACAAAAACTTCCACAGATCAAATACATTCTGATGCACGGAGACTAAGTATGATGGTCTGTCTTTCGCGTCACTTGAAGAGATGCAGGGATGGCACATCAGATTTTCAACCCGTAGAACCGCACAGCATTGTCTCTAAATATAGCAGTCTCGTTGCCAGGAGACAGCTTGCGGATCAATCGCAACATCAGGTTGTAGACGTCACTGTAGGTGGCCCTTGCCAGTCCGCATACTGGCCAATCGGAGCCGAACATGCATCGCTCTGGTCCAAAACAGGCTAGGACGTGCTGCAACGAATAATAATAAATAACAACAATAATAATTTTCCTTCTGATACCATACAGGCGCTCTTCACCCAGAGGCAACAACTGTGCAGTAATTTTTTTAAATCACCAAAATATAGTAATTGCACTCACAGCATGAAAACTTAGTAATTAGCTACACCCATCCTTTCACTGCCCCATCATAATTAGGACGTCACCAGGGTTTCCCGTAAAGGTGTGCGTCGAGGTGAACGTAAAGGGGATTGTAGGCGATGTTCTACACGTGACAATTGCCACTGTGTGTGTGGAAAGCAACAACAACAACAAAAAAGGTCTGTTTGCGCAAACATATCCATGCACTGTCCTCACACATAGCAATAACCCGGCAAATTACCAACAAGCCCATATCGCGATCCCTAGCAGTATGCAGTTTGCACACCGCAAACCCGGCCACAACATAAAACAACAGCAATCTTTACACAGTCCTTCAGGAGGAATGTAATGGTTTCAATTTGCGAGCGTCTCATCATTCCCTGTGAAGAGCCTGTCACACAGAATGAATGGATCTTGCGATCATTCTCGACCAACAGAATGCAGTACTGCACACGCGTGCAGTGACTAGAATCTTTCCGTGACAACCACGAGAACAATAACGGTTAGAGGGGAAATAATGAACCATCGAACTGGCATGCACGAGTGTTCATATCTAAGTTCCATAAGTAAAGAAGTACGAATATACACAGGGTTAACGGAGCTTACACCGTTCTTACGACTGAAAGTGCAGATACGAACTTTCTGAAGCCCAACCCCAGAAAGCATACCTTGACGTAAGGCTCAAAGTCCTCTTCCTTCCAGGCTGTAAGGTCCGCTTCCGTTACCATTCCTGACCTGATATCCAATACAAACAGTAGAAAAACATTTAAACATTTGTATAAATGCTAACGTTTCGGAAACAACCACTGTGCCATTTACGTCTGAATCTTCGTGAAAAAAATGACAATGATAATTACGTATGAGCATCCCAAAGTATACTTACTTTGGCTTAGACTTAAAATACAGACAGAAGGAGGAGCAGGCAGGCAAAAAGATAAGTAGACACACTAGAGAGGAAACAGAAAAACACACGAAAACAGGGAGGCAAGCAGATCGCTTGGAAATGTGTGGTTTTGAAATAGTTATAATAAACAGATTATTTCTGTACAAGAAATTCTAAAACCTATAGGAACGAATACAGAACATGACGGCCATTTGAAATGGTTTTTTTTTCCATGATGTGTTCAATCAAGAACAAATGAGGACAGAGCGCTATAAAATCGTCAAACAACAACCCCAACAAAGTACTGGCAGCGCTAGACACAACCGTATGCTGACGTATGCAATCAAGGGAGCCTACCGTACCCAAACATGTAGCAAAGAGAGAGTCGAAAGTAAGGAACGTGGCAGATCTTCATGGTGTGTTCTTTGAATATCTCCAAATCGCACTCAATAGATCTTCCTTATTATGTACGTTGTAAGGTTAAAGATGCATCCAACAGTACGCTGCGGGTATGTTCCACTCACAGTTTGCAATAGATGTTCGGATTCTGCGCCAGTGCGGCGATCTCTTCAGCCCATTTCTCAATTAAACCGTCTTTGACGTAGGGTTTTGCCAAGTGGTCGACGACCATTTTCAGTCTGAAACCGCAGGACCAAAGTAGTTTTCATTACGATATACAATAAAAGAAAGAAACAAAGAAACAAAAAGAACAGGAGCCATGCAGTTAGCTAGTAATTCGCCCTAAGAACTATAGAACTGAGCGGTCAGCCAAGTACAATGTTTTACAGTGAAAGTAAACATTAAGAAAGGAAAAGAAATTAATGTAAGGGTCCGTTTAGTCGACCGATTAAACAATTTGTAAACTTGTTTTTGCAGTAGTCAGAGATTTACGACTTGACCTTGTACTCCTCAGAAAACGCCGAAAAAGACGAAAATAAACATCAGTTTTTGCCTCCCAAAATAGCAATGGAATGACGAATACTGCTGATAGCATAAACAGCGTGACAACTCTGTTAGGCACTGAACAGAACTTACTGTGGGAGTCTCCTGGACAGTTCAGGAATGTACTGCAGTAGAGGAGGTCTGGAACAGGGAGCACAACGTTACAACTCCGAAGAACAGGTTAATTTAATATACAACCAACAATATTAGAAAAAAAGAAAGAAAGGAAGAAAAGCGAGGGAAAGAAAGAAGGAAAAATAAAGATGATTGATACAACGATAGTAAGACATATGAAGACTTTCAGACTGACAGACTGACAGACAGACAGACAGACAGACAGACAGACAGACAGACAGACAGACAGACAGACAGCACAGATTGCCGACTGGGTGTGTGTGGGGAGGAGTGCATGTCTGATTGGTGCAGGAAGGGAGGGAAGAGAGAAGAGAAACGGCGAAATGAATGATGGATTGATAGATGAATGGAGAATCTCTGTCATATCAAAATCAACTCACTTTAACAGTAGGTCGAAGGTCAGCCCTCGGTCCTGCAGCACTTCCAGACCTTTGAGAGTGCTCTCCCTTGTTAGCCACTCTTTGTCCGGCTCTAGATCCAGAATGTGGCGAACGCCAACAATCCGGGGATGTCTGGTCAGGGTGTTTAGCGTGGCGTGAAGCTGGAGTCAGAATAACAGTGTCTCCTTTAACTTAAAATCCGTTTCCCCTCTAACAACAAAAATTGTGACATTAACAAAAAAGATGAAAGAGATTGACAGAAAAGGTGGCGAAAAGCAAAACGGGTGCGCAAGGATGTTTCGAAAGAATTTGTGATCGACATAAAAGTCCAAAAAATTACATACGCCAAAAGAAAACTTTTTAAAGTAGCGCATAGGCTACAGAAAGAAAGAAAACAACCTTTGTCATACGTTACAACAATTGCCCGATCTTGTTTTCTTTGTGCAAAGACCTCGATCGGTCTATTGGAAAACATTGAAAAAAAGCTATTATTAAACTGCCGATGACAAATCAGCGAAAATCAATGTATCCTACTGTCTCAAATTTTATCACACTTGTATCGTAGTTTCAAATAGCTTCCTCTCTTATCGTATCTCTTTATAAAGATAGTTAGGAGTTATTTACTGAAATATAGTGAATATTGGTTTGTAAACAGATAATTATCTATGAGGTACAGTGCAGGCAGCAGTGTAGACAGAATCTTGCTTCTGAATGTATAAGGCTCACATTGTCGCTAGTGACGTCAATTCCAGCTACAATCCCCTTGATGAAACTGTGCTTGTCTGCTTCCTGACACAGCCACACTGTCGAAAAGACAAGAGAAATGCACACAAGGTTAGCTGGCGCAAATGTGACTTGAGTATACAGGAAATTAATTATACGGGGCAGTCGGTGTAGCACAAATTGGGCAAATTTGTACATCACGTATAATGTGAAACCCGGATTTTACGAGGATAAAATTACAATTACACAGGTACTTGCGTGTAAACTTTGACACCGACGAAAAGCCATGTACGGCTTATTGTGTAATTCACTTTTCAATTTGAAATGAATGAAATCGGCATAAGTATAATCGTAAAAAAGATTTGAATTGAAAGAAACTTAAATTTTTCTAAAAATGCTTTTTTCCAGGTAGGCACAGGTGGTGTAACGCCTACCCTCTATCCCCTCTTACGTCATTAAGTGATGACAGGTACCGAAAGCCAGCTAGAGGTCAGGGACACCTGTCTGTGATGTAGGTATCAACCAGACTAGGAAAAGAGGTCTTTCTTCCGATTGCATAGAGGGTTTTCGGTATTTCAGGGTCGGCGAAGCGAGTGGCTGATTTACTAGGGCTCAGGGTCAGTATTCATGTCGAGTAGTTAACCCCTCTATGAACGGGCCGACCGTGAAATCATTTAGCAGGGACTTCACCTCAACACACTAGGACCATCCTGCTATCCACTCGGCCTGCTGACGTGTGACTATCGATAATTCATATCTTTACTTCCCACGAGACTAACAGATTGGATTGTTAATATGTTCATACAAACCCGAGTCCAGCTTAACAGGGGCGTAGCTTAGGGATCAATACGAATACGGACCCTGGCTTGCTTGATACCCGGGTGCCGGAAGACACTTCTCTTACTTCACCCCTGAACCCATGGGTCAGAAAAAGTCAAGCAGCATTCGAAAGGGGTGGGAAAGGTCCTCAGGATGCTGGCCTACAGAAAAGTAGAGATCTCAAACACCCCAGTCCCCTACCTGTACTTCCGCCCTCCCCTCCCTTTTCGATGTACGCCTCTTAACGAACGACCTTCACTGAGCTTGCGTCAAATCCTCCAGCCCTCTTTCTTGCAAATCTATGACGACCTCCTGACCCTCACTGAATAGAGTCATCAGACCAGCCATCAGTGGAAAAAAGTATTAAACATACCCTCCCCTTTAATACCACAAGAGTCTTCATTATTTGTCCCTCGTTCATAAGACGACATCAGAAAACAGACGAGGCATTACCTGTTTGTTGTGTAATTTTGTCAGGAAACATCACAAGAGCACTTTTTAAGAGTTGCTGATCAAATACGCAGGGAAAAAACTGTTTGGGGTGGGGTGCATACGTTATTTTTATGTTCAAATCAACACTGCGTTTCTCGCCCTGCGAAAGAAAGATCTATGGAGGCACAAGGTAATTTTATGTGTGTTCTTTATGTGGTAATTTCTCCTTCTGGTCTCGGTGTGCGTGCACGTTCCAACAGAGCGAATTTACGCGAGACTGAGACAGCCGTGTTGGCTTATTACACAGCTCTCGCACACGTCTTCAGACAGCAGCAGGTACGTCCCTGAACTACCTACAGGACTGTATTGACACACCAGAGGTCACGACCGTCAAGTGGCTTCTGCCATTACGTCATTCCAGCTTCAGACAACTGGCACGTGTTAAGACGTCAGACGATTAAAAAGACTTCTGGGATCACGTCACACTCACGCAGACAACGCGACGTGGGTTCGTACTCACGGGTTTCCTCTGGGCAGTCGTTAAGAACTTGTACGAAGACAGCGTGTCTGACGGGCGTCGCCTGCATGGCGCCCTTCAGATCTTCGGCTCCAAAGCTCCTGTAGATCTCTACTTCATTTTCTGTGGGCCATGGGTACGAGAACTTCGACAGATCCCAGATATCTAGAGGGGCAGAAAAAACGTTGTCAGGGCAGTGAAAAATCTGTTAACACGCTTCATTTCTCACGATGGTAGTGACGTCTACCTGTGCTTTACGTGTGCATGCGTACGTGCGTGTGTCCATGTTTGTTTGTGTGTGTGTGTGTGTGGGGGGTATGACAGGACATGTACACATTCAGTTAAGTGGAGAAAAATGTCATTTTCCTACCACACCTGTAATATTTGCTCGGTCGCTAAGCGGGTTCCTCATCCGCGCTTTTTCTACTTTTCCATCTTCCATCTATTCGCATTTCGTCCATTTTCTCTGCTGTTCGTGATTCACCCCTCACACGATCTGCGGTCATTTCTACACTGCTAGACCCATTATTTATTTATTTATACAGATTTAACTATTTAGTTCTTTCATTGTTGGTTTCTTCGTATTTTCATCTGTCATTTGCAATACGCATGCATTTCTTGCTGATACCATGATGATGATAGGGACGAAGATGAGGATAATGGGTGGTGGTGGCGGTGGTTTGAAACGCTTTTCAAGTCTTGAACCAGCTCGGAGCCGGGCCTACTCAAGGTTTTGGACGGATAGAATGGCTTTCTATTTTTCGAAACCTTGAAACCCTGACAGCCACTATCAGGAACATTAGGGCAAAAGGCCAAATGTAAACGCTCGCGCCTTCGACTCAAAGCTTTGATCGCTTTGAGACCAGGAAACTTTGAAGCGTCTAAACCGGCCTGAAGATAGGCCAACAGGGTCCAGCTAGTCAATGACACTTTATCTCCCCTACTCGTCAACCTTGAACCCATGCCAACGGGCGACGAACTGGTTCGCATACTAGTTCGTATCTGCGGATGTTTGTACATCAAACGTCAAGTTCCCAGAGTCCGCAGCGACTCAACGCACTACGCCGATCCGTCAAAGGTGATCAACCGCACAGAATATCGCTGTATCTTGGTCTCGCATCTCGAGATCCACCCCTCAATACCTTGCTGCAGTACTCCGCTATCTCTCCAGGCCTCACGTCTATCGTTGTTCGTACATAAATGAGACCACGACAGTCGTTGAACGGACAACCTACCGGCTGACGCCATCATAGATGAGGTGACGTCACTGTAATTTTTCTTTCATGGATCCTTGATCCTTAAAAACAATACAGTAAACTTTACCAAAACACTTGCTTTCGATACTGTTTCGTGACAGTAAAGGCGAGAGAAATGCAATTTAAAATAATCTATACAAATCTGTTCTTCATTTATTGTCAATTAAATTTTATACACGCTGCACTCATACATGTTTGGATCGCTTCAATCGTAAGCGAAAACACTCATATGGGATTGATATTCCGACACACTCCAACACACAAACACAGACACACAAACACAGACAGACACACAAACACAGACAGACACACAAAGACGCCCGCTCAAGCAGGCAGTCGGGAACAGGTGGGGGGACGGAGCACAGACTGTGACGCAACTATAAAACAGGGTTTGCTGGTGTGGCTAGAGGTGGGGTTTACACCGAAAGCGTTTGCGATAACCGGTCACAGTTGGCTTGCTTCCAATGTATGCCGTCGCGCCAATCGTATCCAGCACGTCTGCGGCCTCGGAACAAAATGAAAAGGCGTCCATGTTGAACTGGTTGTTGCACAGACGGCTGCACGCGCGTCGTCACTACTGACTCGCAGAAAACGATTCAAAAGAGACCGCCACAAAATTCATAAACCGTGCACGACAAAGTTTACAACTATAATCTTAGCACTGTACACAGTCCCTGATCTCAAAATGCCCTAATGATGGAGACTGCGCCAATTAGACAGTATGAGTTCACCTTATTTCAGGATTTTTCTTTCTCCCCATCTCTCTCTCTCTCTCTTACACACACACACACACAATGTGAAACGGGGGGGGGGGGTAGAGGGACAGAAGAAGGAGAAAGAGGTAGGTCTCGCAGCTAATGCTTACGCTGTATATTTTTTTTAAAGATGAATGGAAAGACCACCCGCACACGTTTACAACAGTATGCCATGCAGTATGTACATGTTGTAAATACGAGAACTTTCTCCGTCGCCGAAACGCATACATTTAAAATAATTTATACAAACGGCACACATTGGATTCAAGCGTTTCTGAACACAGTCCTATTAGCTTTTCTTCTTTTGTGAAACTCTGCCTTGAATGAGAAATACACGCGGCCACACGCGCACGCACTGTCAAGATGAAACGCACGCCATCGACCTGCTTATGCGGAGAAAAAAAGACAGCCCTGACCGACATTATAAAACCTGCGTGATGGGAAAGCGCTTCTATTATTTTGCATCTCAAAATAGAAATGTTTTGGTTAGGTTGCAGTAAGTTTGCTATGATGATTCGGTACAAGCGTTAGGCGAGCTTAGAAATACATAAATACACACCGGCCACACTCCCTTCACACGCGGACTAGCTGATGATATTATTCCTATATATATATATTATATACACATGCATGCGCGCACAATTATGTACGCACGCATGAGCACGCGCACAAACAAGCACACGTATTTAGAAGCATGCGACCGTAAGGTATAGCCACGCAGAACCGTGCCGTGTGTGCGCGCCCGCATGAATGCGCGTGCATTGCTAATAAATATAAGCAGCACGTACGATCAAACCACACAAAACTCCCAGTTCCTTTCCCTTAGGGAGCAGTCGAGTGCTACCTCGAGTACTGTATACTTCAAGCGTTTTTTCTCTCCCTCTCTCTCCTTTCCCCGACCCATCGACCCCTATGTGCACTGTGACTGTCCCATTTAACTCCACGTTCTCACAAGCACGGACCCTCAAACAAGATGCACAAGCATAAGCGCACACACAGACATGTGCAGTCTACTCACGAAAATGTGCATCGACGTATTCTAGTTCGGAAACAGAATCTTGCCGATCCATAGAGAACAGAGATTTCACTCGTATCTGTGGAAAACGCTGTCTCCAGTCCCACTCAGCGATGTGTGCCGAACACAAACACCAGCTGACTCCTACAATTTCCTTTTATCATCAGCCTAGACTCTGCCGCGAAAGTGTGTCACAGGAAGGGTGAAGGTCACACCAAAGAACTCGTCTTCCCCTTTTGTTTACTCTGGGCTAGCGCGCTCCACTCGGCGAACCCTGACAATCTTACAGGCTTCATCATTAACGACCTGCTTACGTCAGGCTTTTAGCTACTGTGGCAACAGCTGGGCTGTCGCCATGGTCACAGCTCAATCTTACGAACAAAACAATCAGCAGACCAATGAAATCGATCGAGAACAGCCAGCCTGTGCTGGGCGTGGTCACATGACCCAGCTCACGTGACAGGCCTCAGGCTAAAATTAGATTCAACCCTGCTGGCGGTGTCAATACCTCGACGAGGGAGCAGCAGGGTAGCTGAATCGTTCGTCGGCAATATCTTCCTTTCATGTAATCTCATTAAAATTTTTTAATAAAAGAACTTTGTCAAGTTAGCGATTCGATAATAATTAATTTAGCCAGAGAGAGGGATTGAAACTGAGAAAATATCAATGTTAAAATTTGCATTAATTAATTATCCCTCGAAGTAGTAAATTCCTCGCGTATACGAATCCGTGTATAGATCACAGCGACGCTGATCTGACTGAATGACGTCACTGGGAACTACGGAGTGACAGGTCTGCTACTTCCGATTTCGATACTTGGGTGATAATTGTTATCTGAGTTCTGGCACCTTGAGTTGCTTGGATTAATTTCAGAGATGTCTGCCAAAAGAGGACAAGTAAGTTTATAAAGTACTTGTCTGTCCCCGAAAATTTTAAATACTCCCTACTCCTCTCCTTCGCTGTCAACTAAAACAGCTTAAACCACCACATAACTGGTACTTGCATGGAGTGCGAGACCCAGTCCTCTCGCTGTTCGTATTTGTTACCACCCCTATATTTGTATTTATGAATAATTATATATATATATATACCAGTTGTAATGACGTGATAACTGTTTTACTGCTGATCGCCGTTACCGCCGCTGTACATCTACTGGTGCCGTCGATTACAAGTATGAGCGCAGAACTGCAGATTTGAGCTTTTACTGTATTTGTTACAGTAGTTATCCCTTGACAGGACCGCCCTGTATTGGACGGGGGGCAGCAAGGCGCCTGGTTTTTTTCAGGTGGTCTTGTTGTTATAAGTTGTCCGCTTCCGAAATGGGATGGTTCGCGCTCCGGCCCAGTCATACCTAATATTTAAAAACTGGGAATCTAGTAGCTGCCCTGTCAGACGCCTGGCACTGTAGGTGCTTAATTTTACAACGCTGCAATAGATTGATAATTACCCCCGCAACACCACTGAACGCCGGCAAACACACAGTAATAATGTTTACACATGTTTATGAGCGCCGTCCGATTTCTGTCTGGGTTTTCACAGGTAGCAAGGATAAGGAAGTCAATGTTACTATTATGTGTGTGGGTGTGGGTGTGGGTGTCAGTCTAGTAAGCGCCATGTTTTTAATTTTTTCCCCTCACAGTAAAGAACACGACCAAACATTGTATGGAATTAAAAATTAACAAATTGCTATAAAGTCGACTGTATGGTTTACTAGTGACTAGCAGTTGTACACACTAAACACGCGCGTCGCAATCCGGAACTGCTTGTCAGGGTCTCGAAACATGCGCATCACAGGGATTCTGCCTGACCCGACTATCTAGGTCGCCTTGTTAAAAATAAACAGCCTGATAGCTGAAGTTCGATTTGTGGGCGCAATGTGAATAGAGAGGGTCGTGCGCCGGTCAGCTATCGGGCGCAGGGCGCGAGCTTGTGGGACTGAATGCGGGCGCGATGTGAACACAAGCCCAGCACTAGGACGGGTGGGCCCGCTGTCAGTATAATGTGACTGGGTGGGAATGTATTGTGACATCAGTCCCAAGTGTGGCAGTACTTTGTCTCAACACCGTCCTGATTGCACCTAATTTGCGACTGGACGCACCAACCAATCAACCAAGATTTTTCAAATCAAACACTACCAAATAACAAATCAATAAAATAAAATAGTCAACTTCGCTTATATTACGTGCGACACTTTTATTAGCTTCGCTCTAGCACTGTGGATGTATCTTCAGATTCTGAGGGTAGGGGGGGGGCGGATAATTGTGATCACTACAGGTAACGAGCTAGTGCTGCGCAGTCTCATGTATATCATGTTTGCCTGATGTCTCAGTGTTATACGTTTTAACAGGTACAAACTATAAAAATAATTTCCATATTTAGCTCCGAACGTCATTGGATTTAGCCGTATACAGTGCTAAGTACAAAAGTAACTGGTAATCTAAGCTTCGTTCATTATATATACCTCAGTGTTAATTAACTTACCGCAAAGCTGTGAGTTTTCTAGTTGAGTTCGAGCAGTGCATAGAGCGTATAATTACTTTCTTCTTTGTTATAACTGATCTCTCGTTTTATCTCTTCTCTTCTTAAAATTGTTTAATAAAGATGTCTTCCATTAAGAACACTAGCATGGACAAATTTACTGTAAAGGTTGTGGAGAGGGGATCGGAGTGGGATTGTATGAAAGCCCCCTTCCCTTTCTGTGGGAAGAAGTCGTAAGGGGTGGTACAATATTCTGAGGCTCGATTTTACTAAAAGGGAGGTAACTTATACTGCCGCTTACAGCTGTCTGCCTCAGGAACGAAGACGGTAGGTTAAAGTTGTCCTGATATTCAGGACGGTCACTTATCAGTTTCAGCTTCACTGGCAGCATCACACTGATGACAGACAATAGCAGGGTACTTGAGTATTTGAAAATAGACTTCCCCTTCATTCGAGATTGTGATGTTTGTTTCTTTTTGATGCGTGTGAAGACGAAACTGTCCGCCTCAGCGGAGTGGCGGACAAAGGGGAACGAGATATACAAGTCTGTTGACGGACTGTGTCCAGCTCTGAGCTGTCAGCGACTACAGCGGGCGATTGACATGTACAGAAGAGCCTTTGATATGGCTGACGATGACATAGAAAGGTAGGGGGAATAACCTCAGAGGGAGGCTTGCATTTATTGATGTTGTTGATGATGATGTGTGTGACTCGCGCAGCTATTGCATGGGTCGTAGCGCAGAGGTCATTCGGCTTTTCATGGAAAGTCTACATGGTTTAGATTTACATTTGTATGCTAAATAACCAAAAAAAGCCCACAAGAAACAACAGAAGCACACAGATAAATACAACAATAAACAAAAGGAAACAAAAATCCTCCAAACAAATTTTGAAAAGACAAAAAAATCAAGAAAATAAAAACCCCAACAAAGTGCTGGCAGCGCTAGACACAACCGTATGCTGACGTATGTGACCAAGGGAGCCAACCGTGAAGATCTGCCACGTTCCTTGCTTTCGACTCTCTCTTTGCTACGTGTTTGGGTACGGTTGGCTCCCTTGGTCACATACGTCAGCATACGGTTGTGTCTAGCGCTGCCAGCACTTTGTTGGGATTATCATTTGATGATTTATAGCGCTCTGTCCTCATTTGTTCTTTATCAAGAAAATAAAAGCAAACAAAAACAAACCAAAAACACAAAACACAAAAATAATCAAGAAGACAAATTAAAAGAAAAGCAATCACGAAATTAAATTAACAGAAACAAACAAGTAAACGCAAGGAAACGACTTTAGTATTTAACAAATTGTAGGATTTTAAAACTGGGTAATATCTTTTTGTTGTTTTAAAGGTTAGAGCTTTCATTTTGTTTTTCCTTCCTGTCAGCAGTTTGTCCTCAGGAAACTGTAGGGAAAGGGTGTAGCATTATCACGGCACCATAAGGGTAATGTAACATGATGCCCCCTCACTACACTGAAACGTTCACCAGTTTCCT
The DNA here is from genome assembly GCA_004794575.1 of Lanistes nyassanus. Classification (NCBI taxonomy): domain Eukaryota; kingdom Metazoa; phylum Mollusca; class Gastropoda; order Architaenioglossa; family Ampullariidae; genus Lanistes; species Lanistes nyassanus. Next base: position 39,589 of record SMGT01011881.1, on the reverse strand, counting down.
CCAACACTCCATCAGTCTCATCTTTTCTTTTGGTCCATCAAAGTTTTATTCATGATAGTCCAAGTGGTGGGCCGGTTTACAGCCTTAGTAACTCTCCTTAGTAACTATAACCCTTCATCAGTCTGGGTCCTTTCCTCCATCGATGTCTCTATCCCAGTATCCAATTAAAAGTAGCTGTCCTCTTGTGTTCTCTCCCCTTTCCCCACTAGAGTTTATATATCAGTGTTAAATGTCTACTGCTGACCTTTTCCAATCTGCACGTGTGGCTGTGTTTGGCAACTGCATGCTTGGTGACCCTAGTGGACGATGCATGGTTTGGAGTTAGGGCCCTTTTGTATATAGTTATTGAGTGCTGCGTGACTTAAAATGGTGTGTCTGACCTCTCAGTTATGTCTGGCCTGCTAAGTGTTAAGTTCAGGCTCAGATCCGTCTTAGATGGAATGTTCTCTTCTAGACTGTACTGTATGACCCTTACCTACCTGCCACCTACCCCCGGCACGCATATTGTTACAAGGGGCGTACTTTTTTTCTGTTATTTCAAGGCAACGGCTTGCGTTGGCTGTACTGATAAGACAATTAAGATTAATAAGAATGTGTGTTATTCAAATACAGATCGTCTGCGTGCAAAAACATCGCCAGGGCATCCTGGAAGCTTGCCAAATCCAAGACGATGCTAACAGAAGTAAATGAAAAGAGCGTTTCATTTCACTTCAAGGAGGCGCTGAAATATTTCAAGGTAATTTACAATCTTCTGACCATGAATATTGCAGAATACAAAGAAACCAAACAAACTAACTTCGTCACGAGCCTCGAACAAGAGAGCAACATCCGTGCACTAGCTCTCAGAATCTCTAACTTTCTAGTAGAGGCGGGTGAGGTGAAAGCGTAAATAGGAAAGAACAAACGCACAGTCGCCTGTCCTGCACGTGTTTTTATGTGAATCGTGCGCTGCTTTTGCAGTACGTGCAATAGGATTAGCTTGAGTTTTTGGCAGGACGCCCAGGAAAGGGGACAAGAACGTGACGCCGAGTGGCGAAATGCACTGAGAGTTAATGCCCTTGAGTGCTGGGATGATATCAAGCAACGCCTGGCGTACTGGGAGAACAAAGAAGACAGACTTTCTGAGCTCCAGCCTGTCATCAGTCTTCTCTTCCAAGACGTCACTCTGGTAAACATTGTAGGAAATTTAGCCTTCTTCGGGAGCTTTTCTTCTGTGAGATTACTATGTAAACACTGTTGCAAATGTAGGCTCCTTCAAGGGACTATCTCTCATGACCGCGTAATAAAGGCAGCTTCCTTTACGGGTTCATCTTCAACGACTTCACTCATGTTAACGATGTGGTAGATGGAGCCTTCTGTAAGAACACATTTTCCATGAAGCCAGTCTGATAAATAAAGTGGTGAATGCATCATCATCTTCTTTTTCTCAACTCCTTCTCATCATCTTGATCCTCCCCTTCCTGTTTTTCCTTCTCTTCTTTTTATGCTTATGGCACGCAGCAGAGCCGCAGAGGTTGTCGGGTTATCAGTCCGTTTGGTGTTTACGACTACGCAAATGTTCAGTGTAAGCTGATTTCACCTTTCATGGGCACAGGCTAGAGAACAGTACAACATCGCAAAGATATATCTCTCCTGGGCGCCTTTGACCCTAGCGAAGTGTAACTTCAAGAAGGCTCTCGGATTGCTTGAAAAATGCAGCCATCCGCTGAGCGAGGCTGTCCGACTGGGAGATGCAGATCCCAATCTTCTAAGAGACTGCCATGAACTGGAGAAGGACATCTATGACCGGAAGGGCGTCGCTGAATCTGTACAGGCACGCGTGAATGGTGAGTAGATTTCATGGTAACTCTCTGTACGAGCGGCTAACATAGGCGGATGAAAAGTACTATAGTTTTTTTTT
>SMGT01011881.1:25544-37656 GCA_004794575.1 Lanistes nyassanus | reverse complement strand
GTTGGGGGCGGGGGCGGGGGCGGGCGAGGAGAGGAGGGGCTTGGCATGCAACATACACTCGCAGTAACTGGCAAACGAGTTTGTGTTCCAGTATGAAAGTATAACATCAACGATATCCAGGGTGCAAGACTTTTAGGCAAGAGGGGTGGGGTCCCTTTATATTTAGGATCTTTCTGAATTTCATTCCCAGGTTGTCGGTTACTTGTAAACACTTCTAAAGAACAAACAAACAAATTAATTCATTCGATTTCTTTCTTTCTTTCTTTCTTTCTTTCTTTCTTTCTTTCTTTCTTTCTTTCTTTCTTTCTTTCTTTCTTTCACAGGGGACGAAATTCTAAGGACGATTACAGTGAAGGACGAAGACCTGCTGTGGGAGGTGGTAGACTGGTATCACATAGCACTCCAGCAAGCCTGCGAACGCGATCTTGAAGTGGAGGCCACAACCCTGAGTGCCTTGGGTCGAGTATACGCCAAGGTAACAGACATGACCGTCGCCGAGTTTTCCGAGACTGTGTAGACATTGAAAAAAATACGATCTGTAATCTACCGAAAAAACGTCTTTATTGACCCAGAGTAAGACAGATTGAGGTGGCTGGGAGTGGGGGGAGTGGGGGGGCTAACTATTATGGGTTCCTCCCCCTTCATTTTCAACCGAACACCCTTCATCGCTCTCTGTAGGAGGGTATGCCCTCCATTTAACCTTCGTTATGACAATAGCTTCTCCTTCTGAGTTGACGTCAACCAGCAACAACAAGAAACGTTCATATTGTTACTGCGGTATCTTATTATTACGTTATATGGCCTCGGCATATATGTCCTCAGTTGAGGTTCATTGCAACGTTCGTCCCAACGTTCCAGGAACTGAATCTGCAGTCACAAGCTGAAGTCTATCTGAAGAAGGCCGTTGAACTGGCGAACACCTTGGATTCCAGCTGTCTACGTGAGGGTGAGTGGAGTCCTATACTCTTTAACCAAACCAGTGAATGTATGTTTTGAGGAATTTTGTAACTGGACACAGTCCCACAGCAAACCTACCGTCAAACTGTTAAACATATACAGTTAAGTGAAATTCTGAAACTTTCTAATTATCGTTCAATGACGACCTTTGCGAAAGCTGTGTAAAAAATTACTTGAAAGTCTCGATTAGTTTAAAAAGCTTCTTACGAGTAATTTCTTGTAGTGTAATCTTTCTTCACGAGGTGTATATCCAGAAGTGGAAGATTTTAGTGGTAAATATATCAGTAAAGATGAAGTTTTATTTGCTAATTTTTAATCGAAACTCGAAAAATCTCAAATCTTTCCCCCCGTACATTAATCAACTTTAAATCGTGTCTGAGTCACCAAATGGTCTGTAGCATTTAAATATCTCTGTATCAACATAGTGCTTCTATCAGACACAACCAAGCGGCCGGACTGCCTACATGTCGAGCACATATATTAGGGTATGAGTTATGTCAGCAAGACGGACACATCGTAACAGTTCCTTATCGTTACATATATTCGAATGTTCGTTGAACACCAACTGATCATAAGATAAAGCTGGGACAAAATAGAACAAAATTATTAAAGACATTTACGGAAAATACAAACTTTCTACAAGCGAAATATTTATTTTCGGTGTCTCCTTATTGGATGGTTCCAGTATGCTTCTGCACGCCACAAATTCTCAGTATTTCAAATCAGCAGCCTCAATCCACAGCTTTGCTCCAACTAATATCATCACATCTTGATCCAGAATTTAAATAGCTTTTCTCCTTCTTCGGGTGCTACATCTTTTCACATTAGCCTTTGCGCGCGCTGTCGTGCACCCAAAACAGGACCCGGCTGTCATGCATGCAGTTTCTTAACTGAAGTAACTTAATTTCTTAACTGAGTACAGAGTGCATGGCTTTACTGACTTGACGTTGTTTCTGCCCGTCCAGAATGGTACCTTTCTGCGAAAACAACTCTCCAGCAATACCAGAAAGATCAGGCCCAAACGGACAAGCTGCAGAAGCGAGCGCTGATCATGAAGGAACTCCAAGGTGTCTTGGGCGAGATCACTGACAAGTTCGCCAAATCCTCCAAGAAAGAATTCCTGAAGTACCTATACTCTGTCCACCCGCCCAAAACTGTTAAGTTCGTGCCGGTGAACGACGCTTCCCTTCAAGGCGATCGGGACATGAGGAAGCTCTACCAAAAAGCGGTGATCCACTATCATCCAGATCGGGTTGACGAGAAAGTGCACGGGATCAAGTGGAAAGTTCTGTGTGAAGAGATCACGAAACTGCTGAGCAAACAGTATGACGCTTATAAAACCTTCTTCGATAGGTCAAGGACAAACTCTGGGGAGACAAGCAAGTAATTTTAGATGCTCTTAAAATTGTAGCTCTTGGATCAGACACAGTGAGGCAACAGTGGTCTGCTGTTCTTTAGAAACAAATATGTCTTCAAGATGTATTTTGAATATTTGCAAGTATGAAAAATTTATTGAAAAAATACAAGTATTTTATAAGAACATAAGTCTTATCACTTGCAACGATGGACGGATGTTTATGTGTGAATGCATATATATTTAGGTCCGCACATTTAAAATTCTTACATTTAAAGTGCTTGCTGTCGACAAACGTACGGTTTGAAAGGGGTTTTATAATCCAGCGGTCGTAGGAGATAGGGTTGGGGAGAGGGGTTGGTGTCCGTTATTGCCTTTGCCTCCGTTATGTGTTCCCGGTCACCATACAGTTTTGATCTAATCTGGCTTTTTTTAAGCACAAAGCAATGCAAAATCCTTATGAATCGCACATTAATATTTTTAATATAAGCTTTTTCATTTAAAAAACTTTCTGCTTCCGTAACGCCTACCACAAAAATGCATGTGAACAGCCCTGATCACAAACAAACATCTTATAAAAGTCGTAGTAATCTATAAAAGTTGTTATTCTTAGTAAGTCAGTGTAGGTACAGTAGTTACAGCAATCACACAAAGAGAAAGATGTTTCTTTTAAACCAGATTCGGGGACCTGTCAGTCAAATCGAACAGTTATGGTAAAGAATGTAGTTCGGAGATTTGGAACAAAAAGAAATGATTTTTTTATCAATATGAGAGGCGCAGTGCAAAACAGGCAGACGTTTGCTAATTTTGCTGTAAATATTGTGGAAAAATCGATTGAAAAATAAAGAGTTTGGGGCTTTGTGTTGCGAGTTTTTTTCTCCCTCTTTTTCTGCTGCTGGTGGTGGTGGAGGTGGTGTATTTGTTGTTTGGTTATGTACCTACATGAAGTCACGCTTGTTTTGATCACCTGTTCCATTTGAGTGTCGGGACTGTGTTTAGAGTAAACAAAACTAAAAAAAATATAGCTGTGCGGATAGATATTACCGCCTTCTAATTAAATTCTTGTTTCAAGGAAATTCTATGAGCCTCCTTCTACCTAGCACATACCTGAGAAGTCTTTTTGTTAGCCAGTCAACGGAGCTTTTGATGCAGATCATTACACCACGCTATACAATTTTAACATTTATAAAAAACGATTCATAATCGAAGTTAAGGTTAACCAGTATTGTACTATTAGACCCCCGAGTTCCAACCGATTTCAATGCAGCGGTAAAGGGACGTAACTAAGTAAGGCGATCTCGAGATTTGGGGTTATAGTATATCGTCGGACAAAATAATGACGTCATGCCTCTAGTTACTGGTGTACTATATAATTTACTGAACATTATTTAATGTATGTCAGTTCCTTGACTTAAAAAACCCACATTGTCTTACTCTCCAAGTGTTTTCTCGCAAACCAGTAAGTGGCTGACTACTACCAAAAAAAAAAAAAGCCAGAAAGTATTTTTAAAAATCTGGTTCAGGTATACATGCAGTTATCTATCTTGCTTCTCTCTTCCTCCTCCCTCTATTTCTCTGAGAGCTGTTTGTATGAGAGAGAGAGAGAGAGAGAGAGGGATTGTTATCTTCTTAGTCTCCAGTAAAATAAAGGATCTAGGTGCATATCAGGACGGTGCTGCTTGAGACAAGTTAATGTGCTGCCACACTGGGAATGCTATCGTATCCTAACACAGGCTTCAGTCCCAACCAGTCACGTTACTGATACCGGGCCTTCTTTTTTTTTAAAAGTCATTAGATATAGACTCGGCCGAGCCGAGATCGAAACGTTGACTTCATGTGTGACCCCAAGTTGATCCCTTACTCGCTGCACCACCGAGGCGCGCGCGAGAGAGAGGGAGTGCGTATATCCGTGCGTGCGTGCGTGCGTGCAAGCACACATTAATGTATATGCGTTTTTATTGTTGTGTATACGTGTGCAATTCAATTATTAATCAACTTTTCACTCAGGCAGAAATTCAACACAGCAATCATTTCGATCTTTCGGTTTGCTGACTTTTTCGACTGGTTATAGCCTAATGCTATTTTTTTTCAACTCCCTATCATTTAATACGATGTCATGAAGCATATGGTCATATGACATGTATAATCTTATAGTTTATTTTCATATAGTTTGCAGTCCTGTTTGTGTATGCAATCATGCTGTTTGTAGCCAGGTGCGTAGTACGTTGACATGCCCTACATTGTCATGTAGTTATGAACACGTTCAAGGTAATACCTCTGTGCTCGCAAACACCTATATACTATTGTTGAACAAGGAAGGTCGATGGCTATTGGTATTCTGCCTTGTAGTTAGGTGCTGTTGATTTCCCGTAAAAATCGTATTATCGAGAAACCTTCTTTCGGTTTGGTAGTTTCCCAGGAACATTTCAGGGTATTGATAGCGCTGACTCGTTCCTGAGTTCCTCATCTCTTGAGGATTAAACGGAACTTTCGCACTGTGATGGCTGCCAGACAAGTAAGTTCCGACACAAAGATAGTCTCTGTGGCTGATTGCAACTCTCGACATACGAAACGCTAATTTCTCGCTCTATGTATGCCTGCCTTCCTGTCTGTCGTACTGTCAGATCTCTCCACCACCTTATCTGGTTTATGCGCTCGCGCGCATGCACGCGCCGTGTTTCTTAGCAGATAACAAGCAAACTAAAGTAATCTTTCTACATATTTCCAGTTTTTACCAAAATTCGATTGTTGTTTCAGTGGTAGAGACAATGCCAAAGACTAGAGGATCTACTTAACAGTAATAAATGTTTCCCTAGCCTGATGTTATCCTCCGTAAATGCTTTTATAGACCAGACTTTCTGAGTCCGCCAAATGGCGAAACGAAGGTAATGCCCTGTACAAGTCAACAAACGGACTGTCGCCACTACTATGTTGTTAACGTCTGCAACGAGCAGTCAACTTGTACAGCCGAGCACTTGATCTCGCTGCTGATGCCACAGACAGGTAAGAAATCGAACCGTTCGCTTGTGCGTTCCTTTTAAGCTTGTACGCCTGTCTGCTCGTCTGTCGGTCCATTTGAGGCGTAAAATGGTTATTAGCCCGGGCTGACAAAATCGTCCCCATTCTTCCAACAGCAGCAGATCCGAATTAATTCTTGTTGTCCAAACGCAGATCTTCTGCGTGCAAGAACATTGCCATGGCGTGCTGGAAGCTGGCTAAAACCAAGATAGAGCGCCTAGATGTAGAGGATAAGACAGTGTCCTTTCACTTCAAGGAAGCTCTCAAATATTTCAAGGTTAGTTTGTCCGTGTTTCGTTTCTTCCATTTTCCATGTAGCTAAAGTTTGGGGGGTTTTGTTTTCCCACGTAATACTGCTTATTTGGTTCGTTTCTTTTATTATCGTACGCGTTAGGAGATTCTTTACTTATGTTTTTTTGTTTGTTTGTTTGTTTGTTTGTTTGCATTCAACAGGACGCTGAGAAATGGGGAAGGGAACGTGACTTCCAGTGGAGAGCAACTCTGACAGTTAGTGCCCTTGAGTGCTGGAGTGACGTGAAACAACGCATCGATAACTGGGAGGATGAAGAACGGAAAACCTGGGAACTACAGCCTCTTTTAGGGCTCATCTTCCACGAGACCACTCAGGTAAATACACTAGTTAATGAAATCTCTTCCTCTTGAATGAGGTCACTCTACTAAACACTACACATGCTCTTCCACGAAGTCAATTACATTGAATTATGTAAATTCTATAATAACTGTAGCCTCTTTTATGTCTTCTCGATCCTTTACGCTGATTGTACACTTTATTATAAACTTCAAATTTATTTGCGTACAGTATCCTATCTGTCCTAAAACCTTCTATGGGAAAAGCAGCTGGAATTGTACAAATCAATTCCTAAATAGTTTGCGCGCCTTGCAGTGTGAATAGCTCCAGCTACAAAACAGTTATCGCTCTTTCTTGCTTCAGTCTTCTGCAGTCAATTATCGCCATTGACTAATGTAATAGCCTCAGCTTGTTACTGTCGAAGACATCCCTAGGCATGAACCATTATGTACGCTGTGTGATAGAAAAGACATAAGCGATGAATACCATTATATTTTCTTATGTGACAAATTTACAGCTGAACGCAACACCGCACTGACACCATACTACTTGAGCCGGCCAAATACATTTAAACTTTATAAACTCTTTTCTTGCAAAAACAAAAGTGTATTGACCAAAGTAGTGAATTTTGTTAAAATACTTCTTAGTAGAGTACATTAATGAATAGATGAATATGTGCCTATGTTTCTGCGTGTGGGCACGTTTGCGTGCGTGATTGAGCGTGTTATTTGGGTGTTTACTAATCATTGAGTTTTTTAATCAATATATGCATATTCTAATGCCAGGTGAATTTATGATTGATGTGTTTTTTTGACAATTTTTTTTCTTTTTTTCTGAATACCCCCTGAGGGTAAAAGAATAAAGAAACTTGAACTTGATCTCCACGCACGTCGAACAGAGGCGATGAATATCACAATAAGAGACAAAATAATGGGAAATGTAAATAGAAATTGTTACTGTACAGTGCTACTTAGTATTTTAGGACTGATAGCAACAACCAAGACGACGATAATGATGGCAAGTTGTATTTACTAAACATAATATATATATATATAAGACATTTTTAGCGAGCATCTGCTCATATAATCCAAAAATTGTATTCGTTTTGATGCGTACATATATAAATCCTGTACTGAATTCGACAAAACCGAGTTAACCAGCTAAAAACAGCAAATAAGCTATAGGACAGGTTACCAGTAAAACGCTAAAAATAAAAACAGACTACATCAAAGTATACTAATATAACACAAAGCACCTTAGCGGTAGAGATAAAAAGAATGTAGGTATGCAGCGGCGGTAGGTCTGACCAGCGAAAACTCCACCCCTCCAGCTGCTCAAGTCATCATCAGTGCACCAGGAGAAAAGCCAGCCAACGGGACCATACATAGCCACCACCAGTCCAGGACACCAAACCGCAGACCCCTCCCCTTTCCCCACACCTATCTCCCCTCCCCTTCAGTGCGAAATCACCAAGAGGTGGAAGCACTTTCCCTCCAAAATTAACAACAGCAACGATGACGACGACGACGACGACGACAAAACCGAGGTCAATGTTGTGGGGAAAGAAGGAAAAGAGATATAGTCCTGTGCATTTAGAACATGCCTTTTGTCAGAGCAAACACGGATGTGCAGCATTTAACTTCGTCACAAAGTGTCATCTTTCGTGACTTTGTTATCTTGCCGCTCCTTTCAGATTAGTTTGCACCGTTGGACAGACGAGTGTATGTATCAAACTGAAGTTGGCATGTTTTCTGTCTGTTTTGTTTCCTACTCCCCTGAGAGCAGGCAAAAGAGCAGTACAACATCGCGCAAACGTACTTTTCCTGGGCACTGGCTGCGCTGGTGTCCCGTGACTATAAGAAGACACTGGGTCTGCTTGCCGAGTGCAGCTTCCCACTGAACGAGGCTCTCAGACTGGGAAAGGCAGACGAGGATCTCCTCAGAGAGTGCCGGGTGCTGGAGGGAGAGATTGTTGATCAAAAGTGCGTCGCCGAATCTATCCAGGCACGCACTAATGGTGAGCAGACTTCAGCACAACACCCAAACCATTTTACCAGGGTAAGGTACTCTCAGCGTATGTGAAAAACCCATTGGTGGTATGAGGTTATACGAGAATTACACTTGATACGACAAGATACTATATAGCACTTAACCTGCGATAAGAAGAGAAAATATATTCCCTCATAACGCGTGATATATACCAGGAAAAACTATGTTCCTGTATGATACTTGATACCAAGGAAGAGTATAAGCCTATTACATTATACCACGTGACAAAGGCGAAAGGATATCCCAGCATGGTACTTTATACCAGGGTCGAATCGAGGTGCCAAAACCGACTCAGGATAATCTAAGTGTCTTGTCTTCCGTTCATAAGAAATGTCCTAACCCTCTTTCGCCCTGTATGCGTCACGTGCATCTGTAGGTAGGAACAGGAAAGAAAAACGCTTATGCAATACTGCCCAGGACGCAATTATTTATCAATGTACAAGTATAATGGTCGCGACACACACAAGCAGAAGACAAAACACCTGCAGTTTTCGATGTATCAGAGTCTGTTTCAAGGTGCTGCCAGTCAAGGTGTCCACACCATTGGGTATAAAACTTCCAAGACTTCCTATTCTGATTCTGTGTGATTTAGTCTCTTCCTCTTACAGGAGACGAAATCTTAAAGATGATCACGACGGAGAGTGAAAATCTCAATATCAACATGGTGTGGGAAGTCGTTGACTGGTACCGCAACGCTGCCTTGCTGACCCGCGAACGTGACCTTGAGCTGGAAGCGATGGCCTTGAGCGCGCTGGGGCGTGTGTACGCCAAGGTAGATAAATCATGGATTACATGCACATTCTAAAGTTGTAAAGGGAGAAGATATGAGAATTTAAAAAATATGGGAGCTGTTTGAGGAGTGCATTACTGTGGTTTCAAGTTTTAATTCATTTGCCTTTGCTTTGTAACGTCAAATCTTACAATTTAAACTGAACGACCTTAGAGTGAGTAAAAGCTGCAGGAAACTTGTCAACACATCGTCAGAATGTTTCAGGTGCTGAATCTTAAGTCTTACGCCAAACCCTGTCTGATGAAGGTCATTGAGTTAGTCAACTCTATGGCGCCTCGCGATTGTCTGAACACCGGTGAGTACTAACCACGATCAGGAGAAATCATCTAGTCTACCCCAGAAATGAACAGTCTGTTCGAAAGTGAATGCATTATTAGTTTTGTTGGAATTAACATTCCTATATTTTGCATATTGCTATATACATTCATTTTGACTATTAAATAAGCAATAGCGCTCTTCAGGGAATTTGCTACTTATCGATAAAAGAATTATTTCTTGAAATGTTACCACTTCCCCATTTTGTTTTCTGCCTCTATTTTGCCACACTTCGTAGTAACAGATTTTTGTTTACCTGTTTGAGATGTTAAGCTGCCTGTCTCTCTTTCTCTCCATCACTTTTGCTCTCTCTTTGTCTTCCTTTCTGTCTGCCCTCACCACCACTCTGAACCAGACCCAAACCACCTGTTTTGCACAGTTTTTTAAGTGATATACAGTCACTGTAAATTAAATCCTGACGCTGTCTCTGCATCCACCAGAATGGTACCTGTTCGCGTATACCACACTGCAGCAATACCAACAGGAACAAGTGCACGCGGACGAGTTGCAGAAACAGCAAGCGCGAGAGTCGATCAAGAAAGAAATCAGAGACGACCTGGACAAGCTGAACGACAAGTTCTCCAAGTCGTCCAAGGAAGAATTCCTGAAGTACGTGTACTCCACCCACCCGCCTAAGAATGCCAATCACAAGCTGCCGGACAACCCCGCCTTTGAAGATGAGCACGTCCTGATGAAGCTGTATCAAAGGGCGGTGACGCACTACCATCCAGATCGCGTCGACGAAAAAGAACACGGGGCCAAGTGGAAAGTTTTGTGCGAAGAGATCACGAAACTGCTGAGCAAACAATACCAGGCATACAAAGAGTTTATGACTGGGGTATCGACCGATGTCTAATCAGTATTTTTCTTTAAGAAATGCTGAATTATGGAAGTTGGTTTCATTTGCAAAAGACTGCACCTGTAAACGACGTGTGGAGTGTGCGAACTGCTTGTCAAAATTGTTTCTGGGCGCCTTTGCCTGACGTAGGTGGGGGCGGGGGGGGGGGGGNGGCAACTTTAGACAGACAGTGTTTCCACCTTGCTGTGATTTCGCACTATGGAGGGGACGGGGGGACTGGGTTCTGTTACTAATTAAGCTACTGCCCTTTCTGACCAGAATTGTAGATCATTTTAGCTTATGTGTTTCCACAGTTATCATATTATTTAATCTATATATATATATATAAAGGCACGTATATAAACGTACTTTTTTTAGGGGCGTCGAACGTTGTCTTCACATTTTAAATTCTGAATTCTGTTTCTAGATCTGTGCATTTATATACACATAATACACGTTTCAGGTTCCTCAGTTGCTCATTGGCACGGATACCAAGTCATATCGTCAAGTATAAAAGATATCTGACAAAGTGATAAACAAAATATACGCTATAAACAAATAATTAGCAACTATAGTCATAGATATACCCACAATAGCAGTAGGTATGCATACTATGTTGTCATAATGTTCTTAATGATCCAGATCAGTCAGCTGCTCAAGTTGTGGATATACAGACACTTTTTACCCTTGTGTTGATAATGAATTTTTAGTGGGTATATATTGTCTTTCATGATTTTAAGAGAAAGGTTTTATGCATTACACTGTGTGAAATAATAAAGACTTCAAAATAAAAAGCACAAATTTCTGTTTACATTTTAAATTTGACAGTCACGCACACAGCCTGTCATGCATATAAAAGTCAACATTCACTCTGTCCTTGATTTGAAGTTGAGAGCTTTTATAAATTAGCATTGTGAATTGATAGTCAACAAAATTTATAATCGTAAATCTAAGCAGGAAGGACCCACAGCACGCCAGACCGGTGCGAGGTCACGTCTTTTGCAATGTGGGCACACTGTGGGGGTAGATTCTTGAGGGAGCAAGTCAGCAAGACGTGCACGGTGGCAGGGCGGTTGTCAGTCAGCTTGGGTTCTGCTCGCACCTGTAGGTAGAGCGGGGTGACCCAGCGAACATCTCCCCACTGGAAGCGTGAGCTATGGTGAAACAAGCTGGTGAAAGCAGCTGAGATGGATCGCTCACCCGACCGACATGACTCGAGACTCGTGGAGCAGTGTTCCCGGCTGCGGGAGTAGGAGGGGCTCTGAGGTGGCCTCCACTGGAAGAGCATAGGAGTTGTCTGACAGGTGGCGTGGCTGAGCTGGCAGCAAGACGCAGCTGATTCCGTGATATGTGCGAAAGCAAGGACCAGTGGCTGAAGCCCTCCCTCCATCACAATCAGATGGTGGCAATGTGGGGGCCTGGAGGGCACTCCACCCCACCCACCCGTGGAGGATTGACATGCTGCAGCATCCTCCTCCCCAGGTGGACTGAGAGGTCCGGACGGGGGATCGACAACCTGCTGTGGCAACCGCTGCAGCACATTCTTCCTCCTTCCCGATGGGAGACATTGAAGGGGACATCATCAGTGACAGTGACCGCCTGGTCGAGGAAGCCGAGGTCAAAGGGGAAGAACTAAGGAGACTCTGTGCCTCTGACCCCCCCCCCCACGTGTCTGTGGTGGTGGCGCATCTCCGCAACGTTCTCATCCACCCCTGACGCAGGCTGAGGACCAGGTTCTGGTTGGGCAACCACTGCCGGCCAGGAGACACCATAAGGATCTTCAATATCGATCACTCTGTGGAGGAGGGAGAGGACAGAGCAGAGTGGAGGTAGAGACAGCATGCAACAAACCAGGCCCCAACGGCTGCGCGGAGACCACCAAGCCCTACTACACCTCAGAACAAAAATGATGATGATGACGACAGTCTTATTTTTATACAAATTATTTGGATAAAAATACAGACTTTTTTTAAGTTACATAAAATGTGCTTCCATGATTTACGTGCTGAACCTCAGGTCCTATGCCAAACCCTGCCTTAGGGTGGTCATTGAATTAGTCAATATTATGGTCCCTCGCAACTGTCTTAACGATGGCGAGTATGAATATATCAAGAGAGAAGCATTCTCTTCTGAAGAGTAAGGAACCACTTTATAAACCCTGTTTATTGGTGATATCCATGTTGACTGTGTGTGGTACCTGTG
>SMGT01011881.1:2234-23958 GCA_004794575.1 Lanistes nyassanus | reverse complement strand
GCAGACATGCATGCTTAGCAACCTAGAAAGCAAGGCAAAGAGAAATAAACTGTACACAAAATACTGGACAAATGTCTTTCAAAAGGATTTTATTGTACCAGATTTTTATTTTTTTGCAAAAGATGAGCTTTTCCTTTGGGTTATCGTGTTTGTCACTTGATTTGATGGTTCGCTGAGATTCAATCACCAGACATTTCAAACCAGCATAAATCTAGTAGTTTTAAAAATGTTTACTTACACTTAACAGCAGAACTCTTGACTCAAGGCAACAGAACGTTTGAACTTTGAAAAAGAAATTTCTTGATCAAGGGGTTGGAATCTCAATAAATATTATGAGAATGTTACAATACATATTTTGACTTGTGGTACTGGTATGGATTATTGGATGAATAGTGGGTTCAGATCACCGTTAAATTTTGCAAAGGGATTTTATTACAAACCATGATTCTGCTTTGTTCAGAGTGGCTGTGCAATTACTTGGTGAAAAATTCAGGAATCCTTCCACTACAAAAACAAGGAATTGCATAAAGTTTCACAAACTATAATTCACTTGTTACTTTTCTTTCTTACACGGTTCTATGTAGCTCCATACAACAAAAAACTACCCCCATCTCCATATGCAAGTGTACATGCGCACATGCAGACACCAATGCAAAGTAGAGAGGCAGGCAGCGACAAACCTCGTACTTTTTTCAACAATAATCATTTCATTCCATGACAAGTGCAAAGGTTTTGCCCACGTTAACTTGACAAAACGCTAATAACGTGAGGCCTGCCAAAAGACAATGCACTTGGACTGTAGTGCACCGTCTGGGACAACTCTTCATCAGGAATGATGGCACTGGTTTGGTTTTTAAAGTGTAACATTTTATGACAATTCCTACTGAAGGGGTGTTGCTGGTGTCTCGTGCCAGTGAACACGGAGTGCCTTGCCTAGATGGCTAGTGATGTCTACTTTACTATGTCAACTGCCTGGAGTTGGAAGTGATACACTTTTTGGACTAGACTTTCCTAACAGCAATTGTATAAAATTGGAAAAGCCAGCTGCACACACAATTATCCATGTAACACACTTAAAGCTGTATTATTTTCACCAGATATAGTGATAAAACTACATCGAAATGATGCTACCATGTGAATGCTATTAAGCAAGTTTTGCTGTGAAAAGGTTTTGCCAGGACAGCGACACCACGTCCCCAAAGTCGTCTTACAAAAAGGAACTTTACATGTGCAAATTTCATGATTTCTTATGTCAGCTACGTAACAAAAAAAGTCATTTCACAATTCTTCATTTTTAACAAAGATGTGCAAATTGCTATTTCACTGTTCTGATTTTCCACAACTGCACAATCACCCTGCCACTGTACAGCTGCAGCCATTGGCTTTTCTTGGATCAATGTAATGATGACATGAGAAAAGAACGATTCAATACATTATTATATTTGGCCTTGATTCCAGGGCAGGCTTTCTAAGTCACCAAACCAACACCACTGCAAAATGCAAGAATGCTCCCTCATTCCTCACAACTGGCATTGCACCCATCCTCTAGTTTAACATTCTTTGGTGTAGCGGGATTATATGAAAAAGAAGTCACTGATATTTGGAGCAACACCATTTAAGCGACAATATCTAAACAATAATGATGAGATTTGGCAACTGAAAGTGATCATGATTCACGATATTTGAATGGATTCTGGCTGCCTTTCGTCAAACAATATACGACGTTTCTAGAAAACCTGTCATGTGCAAAACAAGTCTAACCACACATACTTGTACAATGGGGTGGGGATGGCATGGGAGAGGTCATCTGGTGGGGTTTTTGGTGGAGGTTGGGCCGTTTGAGGGTGATATATGATACAGTGTGTGAGTAAGAAGTCCACTCACCATCCTTCTTCCCCAAAAGCGTATTGTACATACAGCCACATTTATCTAGGGAAAAAGATGGATGCATTACAGCTACACAAAACACAAAACAATAAAATTCAACACAAAAATATATATTTAAACATCATCCATTTGCACACTTTAAACATTCATAGGTAAATCACCTGCATGACAACTTCATAAAACGTGATCGTAACACAGGCTTCAGTCCCACCCAGTCACATACTGATACCGGGCCTTTTGAAAAAAAGTTATTAGATATAGACGCGACCGAGCCGAGATCGAAGCGTTGACCTCTATAACAATATGCGTGTTAGTTGTAGGTAATAAAGATGCTAGTTAGGTGTAGTGTTAGAGTACAGTTTAGGAAAGGATATGGGATGTTTGACAGGGCTGGGAACTGACCTGCAATGCACTCAGTTAACTATAAACATAGAACTTGTAGTTCCCCGCATGGACTGTCCACGTGTCAAACACACTCACAACAGCACATACAGATCGTGGGAACCTAATAGTGAATAGATAGGTATATAAACCCTGGTGGGAATAGACACAGACAGAAGTTGACCGACTGATGAAGATATTCGGGTTGATGAAATGGCAGGATATAAAGTTGAGATTTGGTGTTTCGTGATTCATACAGCATTTTGGTGGAATTTAATGTATGTTGGAGAAAGGAGGCCAGACCAGGAGGAATAAAAGACTGAACGGCAAACAAGGCCTTTGTGGTGTTCTGTATTTGTGGTTTCGTGATACTCTACGTAATGGTACAATTGTGGTGCCGTGACAACAACATAATACTACACCTCATATGTGATCCCAAGCACCACCGAGGCGGGCGCGCAAGAGAGGGAGTGCGTATATCCGTGCGTGCGTGCGTGCAAGCACACATTAGTGTATATGCGTGTTTATTGATGTGTATACGTGTGCAATTCAGTTATTAATTAACCTTTCTCTCAGGCAGAAATTCAACACAGCATTCATCTCGATCATTCGGTTTGCAGACTTTTTCGACTGGTTATACTCAAATGCCCTTTTTTCAACTCCCTGTCATTTTATACTATGTCGTGAAGCATATGGTCATATGACATGTATAATCATATAGTTTCTTGTCATAGAGTTGCAGTCCGGTATGTATATACACTCATGCTTTTTATAGCCAGGTACGTAGTACGTTGACATGCCCTACATTGTCATGTAGTTATGAACACGCTCAAGGTAATACCTCTGTTCTCGCAAACACCTATATAATGTTGCTGAACAAGGAAGTTCGATGGATTGTGCTTTTCTGCCTTGTAGTCAGGTAGTGTTGATTGTCCGTAAAAATCGTATTATCGAGAAACCTTGATTCGGTTCGTAGTTTCCCGGAAACATTTCAGGGGAATTGATAGCGCCGACTCGTTTCTTAGTATACAAATTGCATCTCTTGAGGATTAAAAGGCACTTTCGCACTGTGATGGCTGCCAGACAAGTAAGTTCCGACACAAAGATAGTCTCTGTGGCTGATTGCAGCTCTCGACATACGAAACGCTAATTTATCGTTCTCGTGTATGCCTGCCTTCCTGTCTGTCTGTCGTACTGTCAGATCTCTCCAACAGCTTATCTGTTATGCGCTTGCCCGCACGCAACCCCGTATTTCTTAGCAGATAACAAGCAAAATAAAGTAATCATTTTACATATTTCCAGTTTTTACCAAAATTCGATCGTTGTTTAAGTGGTAGAGACAATGCCAAAGACTAGAGGAGCTACTTAACAGTAATAAGGATCAAATATACAAAATGTTTCCCTACCCTGATGTTATCCTCCGTAAATGCTTGTATAGATCAGACTTTCTGAGTCCGCCAAATGGCGAAACAAAGGTAATGTCCTGTACAAGTCAGCTAACGGACGGTCGCCACTACTATGTCGTGAACGTCTGCAACGAGCAGTCAACTTGTACAGCCGAGCATTTGATCTCGCTGCTGATGCCATAGACAGGTAAGAAATCGAACCGTTCGCTTGTGCATTCGTTTTAAACTTGCACGCCTGTCTGCTCGTCTGTCGGTCCATTTGAGGCGTAAAATGGTTATTAGCCCGGGCTGACAGAATCCTTGTCCCCATTTTTCCGACAGCAGCAGATCCGAATTAATTCTTGTTGTCCAAACGCAGATCTTCTGCGTGCAAGAACATTGCCATGGCGTGCTGGAAGCTGGCTAAAACCAAGATAGAGCGCCTAGATGTAGAGGATAAGACAGTGTCCTTTCACTTCAAGGAAGCTCTCAAATATTTCAAGGTAAGTTTGTCCGTGTTTCGTTTCTTCCATTTTCCATGCAGCTAAAGTTTGGGGTTTTTAATACAGCTTATTTGGTTCGTTTCTTTTATTATCGTACGCGTTATGAGATTCTTTACTTATGTTTTTTTGTTTGCTTTAATAAATAAATAAATAAAATGTGGCTTTTAACGCGCGAGAACACATTTCATGCACACTTCGCGTGGACGATGGACACAGACACTCTAGTGAAAACAACGAAACACACACACACA
The DNA here is from genome assembly GCA_004794575.1 of Lanistes nyassanus. Lineage (NCBI taxonomy): Eukaryota > Metazoa > Mollusca > Gastropoda > Architaenioglossa > Ampullariidae > Lanistes > Lanistes nyassanus. The sequence goes on along the minus strand of SMGT01011881.1, from coordinate 19,551 downwards.
CACACACACACAGAGGGAGAGATGAACGCACCACTGACCAACAGGTTGGAAACAGATCGTCCTTCAGTCACAGATGGGTGGAAAAGAATCATAAGAGACGATGAACAGAGAAAGTTGTAAGTTAATCCAGACAGGCAGTCGCGACGTCAGTCAAGGTACTTGCGGAAAAGAAAAGTTTTCAAGTTTCGTTTGAAAGTCTGTAGTGATGGGGAGTGGCGAATGTTGTGGGGAAGTGAGTTCCATTGGGTGGATGCCGAGAAGGTGAACATGCGCTGTCCATATGTTTTTGTCCTGATGAGGGGTACTGTGAGAATGCGATCATCGGAAGAGGAGCGGAGCTGTCTCAGTGGAGTGTAGATTGTAAGAAGATCTGAAAAGTAGCTTGGGCATGCACCGGTGAAAAAATTGAAACAGAGAGTAGACAACTTGTAATCGATGCGAGCCTGAATGGGGAGCCAGTGCGGAGGAGAGGTGTGGCATGGTCTGTTTTGCGCGCATTCAGGACAAGGCGAGCGGCCGAGTTTTGAAGTTTCTGTAACTTCTGTAGCAGATACAGAGGACAGCCGGCTAGCAAGGAATTGCAGTAGTCGAGTTTAGACAGAACGTAGGCACATACAAATGTGTTTGCAACCTGATCGGACAGAAGGTGACGGAAGCTGCTGATTTTTCTGAGTTCAGAATAAGCGGATCTGCAGATGTTGAAAATGTGTTTGTTAAGTGTCATGTTAGAGGTAATAATAACACCAAGGTTTCTTGCTGAGTAGGCGAAAGGGATATCGACATCACCAATTCGAACTGCTGTGGGATATTCTGTCACTCCAGCATTTCTTTTACTGAAGAGAAGAGCCTCTGTTTTTTCGTCGTTCAACTTTAGTCTGTTGTGGACCTTCCTTGCTTTGACACCGGATATGCAAGTCTGCATGGTCATGATGCTGGCATGTTCATCAGCTGGAGGACAAGAACTGTATAATTGGGTGTCGTCTGCATAGGACTGGGTGGAGACCATGTGAGCATGAATGAGTGATGAAAGTGGTTTGATGTATAGGATGAAAAGGATAGGGCCCAGGATAGATCCTTGAGGGACTCCGAGAGACAATGCTGATGGGGGTGACAATTGGTCAGCGACAAGTACAGACTGAGTTCTACCAGAGAGGTAAGACTGGAACCACGCCAGGGCCGACCCACAGATGCTGTATACATCATGGAGACGATTGAGGAGGATGGTATGGTCGATCGTATCAAACGCTGCGGAAAGATCAAGGAGGGCCAGAAAAGACACTTCACCTCCATCCAGAGCAGACAAAATGTCGTTGACAACTCTAGTCAGAGCTGTTTCCGTGCTGTGGAATGGCCGATATGCTGACTGAGAGTGAGAGATAAGGTCGTTTGAGTTGAGGTAGGCGAGAAGTTGATTTAGAACGACCCTTTCAACCACTTTTGAGAGGAAGGGTAGGCTGGAAACTTGGGCTGTTTGCGTCAAGGGTGGGTTTCTTGAGAAGAGGCTTGACTATTGCAGCCTTGAACAGCGATGGAAAGTCTCCTGATGACAGACTGTCGTTTACGATCTGAGTGAGAGTTGGGAGCAGAACATCCAGGCAGTCAAGGAGAAGGTGGGTTGGTATGGGGTCCAGAGTAGGTTTAGATTTTAATATCACAGCCTTGAGGTCTGACTGAGATATGGGCTGGAGGGAATGAAATGAACAAGATGGCAGGTTGTCAGCAAAGGCTGGAGGTCCACAGTGTAGCACCATCTCGTCCAGCTCAGCTCGAATATCCGCGACTTTGCGTAGGAAGTACTGAGAGAAAGCCTCGGGTAGCTGTGTGACAGGAACGTCAGTGGGAAGTGGCGATTCCTTGTTTCGACCAGTCAGTTTGTTACAGATTTCAAACAGCTTTTTTGCTCGAGGAAGAGTTGACAAACTGTGCTTGAAAGAAGGATTTCTTAGCTGCATAGACTAGCTTGGAAACAGAGCGTTTCGCTGCAAGATATAGTTGTCTGTGTATGGTGAGGCGTGATCTCAGCCAGAGCCTTTCTGCACGACGGCGCGCACGCTTAGCCTGACGCAATTCGTCATGGATGGTCGGGTACCAGGGGGCTGCCTTTAGCGGGTGTACTCGACAGCGCCGGGCAGGAGCGTGTGTATCGAGGGCTTTACGAAGGGCTTTATCAAGCTCAGCAATCGTGAGAGGACCGCACAACATGTTCTGTAGATCTGTTTTGAAACTGCCCAGGTCCATCAAACGAATGGGGCGTGTGGTTATAAACAGCTGAGTTGGCTTCGGACAATGGATGATTAAGTTAAACTGAACACAATAATGATCTGATGATAACGTCGTGGAGACTGTAGTCGACTCTACAATGCTGTCCTCTGGTCTGTGCATGACCCAATCGAGAATGTAGTTTTTTTTTACATGCGTTGGATGCGTGACAGACTGGGTGAAACGAAAAACATCAACCAGTTCACACATCTTGATTGTGAGCGGGTGATTAGAGTCATCAAAGTGCGTATTCATATCACCAAATACTACGGCGGATCCGCCAGTAATGTTGCAATAATCTAGTAAATCGCTGAAGTCCGAAAGAAACATCATGTTCGTCAGCTTGTTTTTTCTGTTGGGGGGTGGTCTATATAAACAAAGCAGATGCACCAGTTGGCTTGAAGCAGCAAGCGTCACCTGAAGACACTCGAACGACGGGTGTGGGAAAGGCAGTGTGTTTCTGAAGGAAACACAGTTTGAGAGAGAACATTTGTAGATAACTGCAATTCCGCCGCCACGTGTAGCACGGGGAAAGGACCTAATAGAGTAACCCTGTGGGGTCAGGTCTTGGCCTATAACTTCATCACCATTTTCTCTCAACCATGTCTCCGTGAGAAACATAATGTCAATCGCTTTGTCCCTGATGTATTCCACGATCTCAGCGCGTTTAAGAGCTTGTTGGACAGAGGAGACTGACTGGGCATTGAAGAGCGCGATATGAAGACCCGTGAAAATCCTAGACGAAACAGAAGTGGCAGTACGAGCCTTGTGACTTCTAGGAGATGGGTGAGTGGCGGTTTTTCGAAGTCTGGGTGTCCGCCGCCGCCCCCTGTGCGCTTTTTTTGTCGGACAGTGGAAGCACGGGAGATGACGACAGTGTATGCCGACATCATGCAGGGTCCGACAGAGCGACGAACCAATGCTGGAGGTTGGGGACAAAGGAGACAGCCTCGGTACTTGATCTGAAACGGAGCGATGAAATGTCGGAGATCCGTTCGAGATTGCAGTAAAAGTTAACTGATCGCTGGTGTAGCAACGACGGAGCTTACACGAACAGCTGTAGGAATGTAGACAACCAACTGTGGTCGCAGTCGCTGGCTGTTGCATAGTGGAACTGCTCAGCGAGAAGTAGGTTGGCTGAACAGCACGCAGAGTGCTGTGTGTATCTTAGGCACACTGTGGGTACACAGAGCTCCAACGCAAAAGTACAGAGTTATTTTCAATTAATGGATGGAATTAATGCAAATTACACCACTGTGTATCCGGGATTGTGACGCATAGAACAATGCAAAACTTGTTAAAAAGTAGTAATAGTACAATGAAGATAACCATATAATGAGTGGTCACGTCAGGTGTGGCAAGCCCGCACAGTGAACCAGGCCCAAGGTCAATGTCACGTTACGGCGCGACTGTCAAGCACGGTGTTGTTTCCATTGTATCTTTCACATAGCTGCGTAATCTTTCATTCAAGAGAAAGTGACGCAATAATCATACGTAGGGTTAGGAACGAGAGACGTCATGTTGATTGTCAAAGAGACGTAAGACTCGGCCAATGGAGAGATAGGAAGCAGGTTGCGGGGGAGACGAAAAACAATTCCAGGTGTTTTAACGCTTATTCGAGGATTCGAGCAGAGACGGTGAAACAGGGAGGACGCGTTTCTTGTTGAAGTAACGCCAACGGTCGATGTTAACGGATCCTGTATAGCAACTGGGGAAAAACAGTCGAGAGATTACTGTTTTAGCTTAGTTCTTGCGGTAAGAAGATTTTTGGCTTCACCAGGCAAGACTTGTCGTCACTTTCTCGAGATTTGTGAAAGTGGCAGAATACATTTGTTAGGTCCTCAAGGAGGAGACTTAACGGCTAAGCGTCCGGTGGTATACATTCTTGTAACTGCTACTTGTTTAGACGACTTAATAGTAGGTCGTGAGTAGGCAGTGAAAGAACTTCCCTCCCACTGGAGAGTGGAGATTTTTCTCATAGATCTAAAATCTATGGACAAGGACGTCCAAGGACAAACCAACAGACTGAATAGTACATTGCTTGTGATCCGAGGTTACTGATACCGGAGGACAGGACTTATCTGCTGCTATCTACTGGTTTGACAAGACTGGATTTTGATTCACCTCTCACCTTGACGACAGTTCATCTCGAATCTACGTACCATAGACTGAACACTTGCATCTCTGTGGATTACGTCTACGGACTTCAACTGTCGTCTCCTGCACATGAACTACTACCGCGGTCAGCGTGTTATGTGGACGAACACTGATGTGTCTGACCCATTCTTGACTGGATTGTAATTCTGTGCCGGTGGAATATCTGTACACACCGCAAGAAGATTTATGATTTATATTTATTCAACTGTACTTCAGTTGTATTACTGTTCTGCGAGTTGTAACACATCACACATTGTTGCTATCATACACTCACGCACTCATACACGCATTGTTATATATTTGTTCATCTATCTCTCTCCTCCCTCTACTATCCTTCTTATCGTTTATAGTTCAATAAATGTGTTAATTTATCTGGTCGTGTACCTTTTGCTTGAAAAGGTGGGGTCTGCTTAGGTGTATGCATTCTCTCATTTCTTCCCTAAAATTCCAGCACACCCCAGAAAACGTTACAGTCAAGTAGTATACATCAGTGATCTTGTGATGTGGAGTGCAACATTATCATGCTTTCAACAGGACGCTGAGAAATGGGGAAGGGAACGTGACGTCCAGTGGAGAGCAACTCTGACAGTTAGTGCCCTTGAGTGCTGGAGTGACGTGAAACAACGCATCGATAACTGGGAGGATGAAGAACGGAAAACCTGGGAACTACAGCCTCTTTTAGGGCTCATCTTCCACGAGAACACTCAGGTAAATACACTAGTTGATGAAATCTCTTCCTCTTGAATGAGGTCACTCTACTAAACACTACACATGCTCTTCCACGAAGTCAATTAAATTGAATTATGTAAATTCTATAATAACTGTAGCCTCTTTTATGTCTTCTCGATCTTTTACGCTGATTGTACACTTTATTATAAACTTCAAATTTATTTGGGTACTGTATCCTATCTGTCCTAAAACCTTTTATGGGAAAAGCAGCTGCAATTGTAAAAATCAATTCCTAAATAGTTTGCGCGCCTTGCAGTGTGAATAGCTCCAGCTACAAAACAGTTGTCGCTCTTTCTTGCTTCAGTCTTCTGCATTTCTGTTTTGGCTCACCGGTAAAATTATCGCCATTGACCAATGTAATAACCTCCGCTTGTTACTGTCGATCTCCACGCACGTCGAATAGAGGCGATGAATATCAGAATAAGAGACAAAATAATGGGAAAATATAAATAGAAATTTTTACTGTACAGTGCTACTTAGTATTTTAGAATTGATAACAACAACGAAGACGACGATAATGTTGATGGCGAGTTGTATTTACTAAACATAATATATATATATATATATACAAACGACATTTTTAGCAAGCATGTGCTCATATAGTCCAAAAACTGTATTCGTTTTGACGCGTACATATATAAACCTTGTACTGAACTCGTCAAACACGAGGTCAGTGTGGAAACAAGAAAAGAGATATAGTCCTGTGCATTTAGAACATGCCTTTTGTCAGAGCAAACGCGGATGTGTATTATTTAGCTTCGTCACAAAGTGTCATCTTTCGTGACTGTGTTATCTTGCCGCTCCTTTCAGATTAGTTTGCACCGTGCACCCTTGGACAGACGAGTGTATTTATCAAACTGAACTTGGCATGTCTCCTGTCTGTTTTGTTTGCTTCTTCCCTGAGAGCAGGCAAAGGAACAGTTTAACATCGCGCAAACGTACTTTTCATGGGCGCTGGCTGCACTGGTGTCTCGCGACTTTAAGAAGACACTGGGTCTGCTTGCCGAGTGCAGCTTTCCACTGAACGAGGCTCTCAGACTGGGAAAGCCAGACGAGGATCTGCTCAGAGATTGCAGGGTGCTGGAGGGAGAGATTGTCGATAAAAAGTGCGTCGCCGAATCTATCCAGGCACGCACTAATGGTGAGCAGACTTCAGCACAACACCCAAACATTTTACCAGGGTCAAGTTACTCTCAGCGTCATTAGTGGTATGAGCTTATACGAGAATTACACTTGATACGACAAGATTATAGCACTTAACACGCGATAAGAAGAGAACATATATTCCCTCATAACGCGTGATATATACTAGGGAAAGTATGCTCCCGTATGATAGTTGATACCAAGGAAGAGTATAAGCCAATTACATTATGCCACGTGACAAAGGCGAAAGGATATTCAAGCATAGTACTTTATACCAGGGTCAAATCGAGGTTGCAGAACCGACTCATGATAATCTGGGTATCTTGTCTTCCGTTCATAAGAAATGTCCTAACCTTCTTTCGCCCTGTATGCGTCACGTGCATCTGTAGGTACGAACAGGAAAGAAAAACGCTTATGCAATACGGCCTAGGACGCAATTATTTATCAATGTACAAGTATAATGGTCGCGACACGCACAAGCAGAAGACAAAACAGGTACACCTTTCGATGTATCAGAATAAGTCTGTTTCAGGGTGCTGCCAGTCAAGGTGTCCAGACCATTGGGTACGAGACTTCAAGACTTGCTATTCTGATTCTGTGTGATTTAGTCTCTTCCTCTTACAGGAGATGAAATCTTAAAGATGATCACGACGGAGAGTAAAAATCACAATATCAACATGGTATGGGAGGTCGTTGACTGGTACCGCAAAGCTGCCTTGCTGACCCGCGAACGTGATCTTGAACTGGAAGCGATGGCCTTGAGCGCGCTGGGCCGTGTGTACGCCAAGGTAGATAAATCATGGATTACATGCACATTCTAAAATTGTACGGAACGAGTAAAAAATAAAACTAATGAAACTGAAAATTTCGGGTCTGAGAAGTGCGTTTCAATTTTTAATTCATTTGTCTTTGCTTTGTAATAACGTCTTTGTAACGTCAAATCTTACAACTTAAACTGAACGACCTTAGATTGAGTAAAAACTGCAGGAAACTTGTCAACACATGGTCAGAATGTTTCAGGTGCTGAACCTTAAATCTTACGCCAAACCCTGTCTGAAAAAGGTCATTGAGTTAGTCAGCTCTATGGCGCCTCGCAATTGTCTGAACACCGGTGAGTACTAACCACGATCAGGAGAAACCATCTAGTCTACCTCAGAAATGAACAGTGTGTTCGAAAGTTCAAGAGTTCAAGTTTCTTTATTCTTTTACCCTCAGGGGGTATTCAGAAAGAAAGAAAGAAAAAATTGTTAAAGAACACGCCAATCATAATTCGCCTGGCATTAGAATATACATATATTATAAATAAACTCAGTGATTAGTAAACACCCAAATAACACGCTCAATCACGCACGTGTGACGTGACGGACCGTACCTTAACTTATTGGACTCGGCTTCTCAGAATTACTGGACAAACTTTTATGGTGATCTCGTAAAAATGCAGATTTAATCGAGCAATCGTCACAAAAACCTTTACTGCCTCAGGTCAATGGTTTCTACACCAGAGGGTGACGACGCTATGAAATAATGTGAATAACTAGAGAAATCTACCGAGGGAAAAGATTCTCATACTCTGACACGTTCGCTCAGTCTCACACAGGCAAAACACTTCTTGCTCAAGAGCCCCCACCCTCGTAAAACACACAACTGCAGCGAACCGTTATTCAACATATATTTCAAACACTAACTGACTCAACAACATCAAACATATCTACAGATTATTTACAGAGAATCGCCTTGCTCGTGTCTAGGGTAAGACGCTGCCTGATTACGTCATACCACGTGGTATCAGACAAAGAAGATAATCAAACTCCAGAGGGGGAAATCAAACTGCAAAACCGCCTATGATCCCGCTCAATACACAAATGCAGTAAGTGACCAACAACAGAGCTCCTACTCTCGTCACTACTCAAACAACTACTTCTGCAATACACAGCTCTAAAGCTATTCAACTCTACACACCAATACAGTAAGTGACCGACAACAGAGCTCCTACTTTCGTCACTACTGAACCAACTATTTCTGCGATACACAATTCCAAAGCTACTCCACGACCAACAAGAAAGCTATGACACTGCTACGATCAGCACTACACTCTTACCTCCTCTTGGCATTATAGCCCGGCCACTGGCTTATGACGTCTCCTGTCTCCGGCAGGATAAAACCACCTATCTTAATTCAACCCGAGTCCCAGACTCTAAGATAAGTTTATGGTAAGAGCAGTCCTATAAGGCGCAACAGCAGTAGTCATTTACGAGTCTTTATCTTGTAGACTTGTCGGCGAAATACAGCCCCGTGTATTAAGCGTGAGTTACTAGCTGAGGTTCTTCAACGTCCTAGCTAAGATGGCGAGGGGTAGAGGTCCGTGGGTCTACACGTGTCCGCTTCTCTTGGTCTTCCTACATTAACTCCCCCTCCATGTCCTGTCCTCTCTGTGTGTGTATCTCCCACCTATCCAATGTCCAGGCTTAAGTACCCTTTCCTTTCTCGTACTGCGTTTCCAGGAACCACCTATTCTAGTTCAAACCAGTTCTGGCAGGAGGTCGGGGTGGAGCTATCAGCCTGTCTATGGCTAATGACGTAGCGCCCACCTATCCAAGATGTCGGGAGGGGGAGGAGCAACCAGGCTAAACTAAGAGTGATAGGTGATAACCTAGGGGTGACATGTGACAGCACGCAGACGTACCCACACGCAAAAACATAGGCACATATTCATCTATTCATTAAAATTAATGTACTCTACTAAGAAGGATTGTAACAAAATGCACTACATTGGTCAATACAGTTTTGTTTTTGCAAGAAAAGAGTTTATAAAGTTTAAATGTATATGGCCGCTCAAGTAGTATGGTGTCAGTGCGGTGTTGCGTTCAGCTGTAAATTTGTCACATAGGAAAATATAATGGTATTCATCGCCTATGTCTTTTCTGTCACACAGCGTCCATAATCGTTCATGCCTAGGGATGTCTTCGTGTCTGAGTTTGTTAACAGGGAAGTTATTATCTAATGTCAAGAATTTTAATAGCAGGCGGCAGTGAGAAGGTGGTAACACTCTGAGATAGGGTTCGGGCTTAAATGGTGTTTTGAGTATTCTGTAGTTTGTATATACCTGTTTTGTGTTTAGTTCCTCGAACCAGTGTTGAATATATTGATCTTGTAAGCATCTGTCTACTTTGTTCTTAAACCATTTATCCGTTACATTCAAACTATTCTGATTTAACCATAAGCCATTCAGTCCCAGTTCTTGCAGTAATAATTTAAACGAGTGAATAAAATTTGAGTGAAGCATCCCTTGTTCATGCAAGTTAAGTAACATTCTATAAACAGAACTTGAAAATTTACCATAATTATTTCCACTGATAAGTTTAAACCAAAAACAAAGCATTCTACTCTCGATATGGATGCCAACAGGAAAGCGTCCATATTCACCAAATATTCACCAAATACCATGAATGATGGAGTTGATTTCTTTAGTTTGAAAAGTGAATGTAGTATTAGTTTTGTTGATATTAACATTCCTATATTTTGCCTATTGGTAAATACGTTCGTTTTGACTATTAAATAAGCAATAGCGCGTTTCAGGAGATATGCTACTTATCGATAAAAGAATTATTTCTTGAATTTTATCACTTCCCCAGTTTGTTTTCTACCTCTATTCTGCCACACTTCTTAGTAACAGATTTTTGTATATCTGTTTGAGATGTTAAGCTGCCTGTCTCTCTGTCTCTCCATCACTTTTGCTCTCTCTTTGTCTTCCTTTCTGTCTACCCTCACCACCACTCTGAACCAGACCCAAACCACCTGTTTCGCACAATTTTTAAGTGATATACAGTCACTGTAAATTAAATCCTGACGCTGTCTCTGCATCCACCAGAATGGTACCTGTTCGCGTATACCACACTGCAGCAATACCAACAGGAACAAGTGCACGCGGACGAGTTGCAGAAACAGCAACAGCGAGAGTCGATCAAGAAAGAAATCAGAGGCGACCTGGACAAGCTGAACGACAAGTTCTCCAAGTCGTCCAAGAAAGAATTCCTGAAGTACGTGTACGCCACCCACCCGCCTAAGAATGCCAATCACACCCTGCCGGACAACCCCGCCTTTGAAGATGAGCACGTCCTGATGAAGCTGTATCAAAAGGCTGTGACGCACTACCATCCAGATCGCGTCGACGAGAAAGAACACGGGGCCAAGTGGAAAGTTTTGTGCGAAGAGATCACGAAACTGCTGAGCAAACAGTACCAGGCATACAAAGGGTTTATGACAAGGGTATCGACCGATGTCTGATTAGTATTTTTTTAAATGCTGAATTATGGAAGTTGGTTTCATTTGCACCTGTAAACGACGTGTGGAGTGTGCAATATGGTTTTCAAAATTGTTTCTGGGCGCCTTCCCAGACGTCGGTGGGTGGGGGAGGGTAGGTAACTTTAGACAGACAGTGTTTCCACCTTGCTGTGATTTCGCACTATGGAGAGGGCGGGGGAATTGGGTTCTGTTACTAATTAAGCTACAAGCTTTTTCTGACCAGAATTGTAGATCGTTTTAGCGGATGTGTTTCCACAGTTATCAGATTGTTTAATCTAGATATACATATCTATATATATAAAGACACGTACATAAACATACTTTTTTTAGGGGGGTCGACGGGTGTCTATGCATTTTTTATGCTGAATTCTGTTTCTAGATCTGTGCATTTATATATACATAAAACACGTTTCAGGTTCCTCAGTTCCTCATTGGCACAGATACTAAGTCATATCGTCAAGTATAAAAGATATCTGACAAAGTGATAAACAAAATATACGCTATAAACAAATAATTAGCAACTGTAGTCATAGATACACCCACAATAGCAGTAGGTATGCATACTATGTTGTCATAATGTTCTTAATAATCCAGATCAGTCAGCTGTTCAAGTTGTGGATATCCAGACACTTTTTACCCTTGTGTTCACGAGGTCCTTCGTGATAATGAATTTTTAGTGGGAATATATTGTCTTTCATGATTTTAATAGAAAAGCTCTATGCATTAAACTGTGTGAAATAATAAAGACTTAAAACTAAAAAGCACAAAGTTCTGTTTAAATTTTAAAAAATTGACAGTCTCACACACAGCCTGTCATGCATATAAAAGTCGACATTCACTCTGTCCTTGATTTGAAGTTGAGAGCTTTTATAAATTAGCATTGTGGATTGATAGTTTAAAAAATTTGGAATCGTAAATCCAAGCAGGAAGGACCCACAGCACGCCAGACCGGTGCGAGGTCACGTCTTCTGCAATGTGGGCACACTGTGGGGGTAGATTCTTGAGGGTGCAAGCCAGCAAGGGCTGCACAGTGGCAGGGCGGTTGTCAGTCAGCTTGGGTTCTGCTCGCACCTGTAAGTAGAGCGGGGAGACCCAGCGAACATCTCCCCACCGGAAGCGTGAGCTATGGTGGAACAAGCTGGTGAAAGCAGCGGAGGTGGATCGTTCACCCGAGCAACTGACTCGAGACTCGTGGACCAGTGTCCCGGCTGCGGGAGTAGAAAGAGATTCTGAGGTGGCCTCCACCGGAAGAGCATAGGACCTGTCTGACAGGAGGCGTGGCTGAGCTGGCACCAAGTTACCCAAGCTGGCAGCAAGGTGCGCAACTGATTCTGTGATATGTGCGAAAGCAAGAACCAGTGGCTGAAGCCCTCGCTTCATCACACTCAGATGGTGGCAGTGTAGGGCCCTGAAGGGCACGCCACCCGTGGAGGATTGACTTACTGCGGCATCCTCCTCCACAGGTGGACTGAGAGGTCCGGACGGGGGATCGACAGCCTGCTTAGGCAACCGCTGCAGCACATTCTTCCTCCTTCCCGATTGGGGGCAGAGACATTGAATGGGACATCATCAGTGACAGTGACCGCCTGGTCGAGGAAGCTGAGGTCAAAGGGGAAGAACTAAGGAGACTCTGTGCCTCTGACCCCCCCCCCCCCACCACGTGTCTGTGGTGGTGGGGCATCTCCGCAACGTTCTCATCCACCCATGACGCAGGCTGAGGACCAGGCTCCGGTTGGGAAACCACTGCCGGCCAGGAGACACCATAAGGATCTTCAATATCGATCACTCTGTGGAGGAGGGAGAGGACAGAGCAGAGTGGAGGGAGAGACAGCATGCAACAAACCAGGTCCCAGCAGCTGCGCGGAGACCACCAAACCCTACTACACCTCAAAACAAAAAGATATAAATACCCATCCCTGTAAGGCCTCCTGTGCGTGTGACCTGACGGGCCGTACCTTAACTTACTGGACTCGACTTTCCAGAATTACTGAATAACTTTTATGGTGATCTCGTAAATGTAGACTTAATTGAGCAATCGTCACCAAAACCTTTACTGCAACAGGTCAATGGTTTCTACACCAAAGGTTGACGACGCTATGAAATAATGAGAATAACTAGAGAAATCTACCGAGGGAACAGATATCAAATATATCTACAGATTATTTACAAAGAATCACCGTGCTCCTGTCTAGGGTAAGACACTGCCTGATTACGTCATACCACGTGGTATCAGACAAAGAAGATAATCAAACTCCAGAGGGGGAAATCAAACTGCAAAACGGCCTATGATCCCGCTCTATACACACATACAGTAAGTGACCAACAACAGAGCTCCTACTCTTGTCACTACTGAAACAACAACTTCTGCAATACACAATTCTGAAGCTATACAACGACCAACAATGAAGCTATGACGACACTACGACCAGCACTTCACTCTATACCACCTCTTTTGGCATACGCCCGGCCACTAGCTTGTGACGTCTCCTGTCTCTGGCAGGATAAAACCATCTATCTTCTCAACCCGAGTCCCAGACTCTAAGATAATCTATGGCAAGAGCAGTCCTTTACTTATAAGGCACATCCAGTAGTCAACTTACACGTCGGCGTGTCAGCGAAATACACCCTGTGTATCTGGCATGAAAACTGGAGTTCTCTTCGACGTGTCCTGGTTAAAATGGCGAGGGGCAGAGGTCCGTGGGTCTACACGTGTCAACTTCTCTTGGTCTTCCTACTTCATCTCTCCTGTGTCTAGTCCTCTCTCTGAGTATGTATATCTCTATCTGGCTTCTCAGCTTAAATAGTATGTGCCCTGATGCCTTAAACTAGATTGAACCGGTTTGGGCCGGCCTAAGCTGACGCGGAGCAGCTACCTGGCTAATGGTAGCAATGTCCATCCGTCAGGTGTCAAGAAAGGGAGGGGTGAACGGGCTTAACTAGGAGTGACAGGTGACAATCCAGGAGTGACATGTGACAGTGCGCATGCGTGCTGCCTTACTGGGGCAGTCTGACAATGCGCATGCTCACTCTCTCAGCTGGTCTTTTCCCAGCGAACCAATCAGCTGGCCAGACGCATGTTCTTCACGTTCTCCCATTCTCTAACCTCTAAAGCTCACTGTCGTGGGCCTGTTGTTACTTTCCTTTTCTCCAACACCCAGCAACAGATTATAAGAAAAGACCTGCATTGTTGCAATCATCTCTGCTCGCTTGAACCTCAACGTCCACAGATGGAAAACCAAGATCCTCAAAATACAAACACCACCACACCTCCCCCCTCTATCTGGAAACCAATGCCAGAAAAGATGCACGCGGAAAGCTTTACTTGCCTTGGCAGCATCGTTGTCAGACTGGGTGGGACAGATGCCTATCTGAAAATCAAGACTGCCAAGGCAAGGACAGCTTTCCTACAGCTGATGAACATGTAGGCATCCAGAAACATTTCTATCAACACCAAGACCAGGTTATTCAACACCAACGTTAAATAAATTCTGTTCTATGCAGCCATGACATGACCAGTAAAACACTAAAAATAAAAACAGACTATATCAAAGTAAACTAATATAACACAAAGCACCTTAGCGGTAGAGATGAAAGCATGTAGGGATGCAGCGGCGGTAGGTCTGACCAGTGAAAACTCCACCACTCCAGCTACTCAAGCCATCATCAGTGACCAGGAGAAAGGCCAGCCAGCGGGACCACACATAGCCACCACCAGTCCAGGACACCAAACCGCAGACCCCTTCCCTTTCCCCACACCTATCTCCCCTCCCCTTCAGTGCCAAATCACCGCGAGGTGGAAGCATTTTCCCTCCCAAATCAACAACAACAACAACAACAACAGGACATGACGGACTGTCACATGTCACCCTAGGCTATTACCTGTCACTCCTAGGTAAGCCTTTTAGCTCCTCCCTTTTGTCAGCTAGCAGGGGAGAGATACGTCATCACCAGGTTAATCGCTCCGCCCTTTCTGAACACTTAGGTAGGGGTAATGCTACGCCATTGGTCATGGAAGTCGCCCTGCTCCCCCTAGTCTGGCTAGAACCGGTTTACTTGAGGGTAGTGCGTCAGAACGCTTACTACATAAGGAGGTAAAAACGTTACACAGAGAGAGCGATACACAGGGGACACACACACAGCGATACGCACAGCGGGAGACACAGACCGAGAGATACACACAGGGAGAGACACTTGGATGGAGTGTTAACGTAGCAAGACGACAAGAAGCGGACACGTGTAAACCCACTGACCTCTGCCCTTGCCATATTAGAGACGTGAAAAGAGCAAAGGACTTCAGCATCTCACGCAGGTACCCGGGTTGTATTCTGCCGACTACTAGACAAAGTAGTAAGTGACTGGTAGTGCCTTGTAGGACTGCTCTTGCCATAGATTATCTTAGAGTCGGGGACTCGGGTTGATAAGATAGATGGTTTTATCCTTCCGGAGACAGGAGACGTCATAAGCTAGTTGCCGGGCACGTACGCCAAGGGGGTACAGAGAGGTAGTGTTGGTTGTACAGTGTCAGAACTTCTTGTTGGTCTGGAATAGTTGTTTCAGCAGTGACAAGAGTAGGTGCTCTGTTGGTGGTCACTTGTTGAATAGCTTTGGAGCTGTGTATCGCAGAAGTTGTTTTATCAGTAGCGACCAGAGTAGGTGCTCTGTCGTCGGTCACTGAGTGTATCGGTGTTTTGCGGTAAAGCTGTTGTATCAGTAGCGACAAGAGTAGGTGCTCTGTCGTCGGTCACGTCTCGTCTCTGTGTTCTGCGGAAAAGTAGTGTTTCAATAGTGACAAGAGTAGGTGCTCTTTGGTGGTCACTTATTGATTCAGTTTGATAGCTTGGTTATTGTGTATCGCAGAAGTTGTTGTTGCAGTGGTCACAAGAGTATGAGCTCTATTGTTGGTCACTTATTGTACGTGTGTATTGAGCGGGATCATAGGCCGGTTTGGCAGTTTGGTTTCCCTCTTGCATTGATTTGATTATTTCCTTTGTCTGTTGCACGTGGTATGACGTCATCAGGCAGCGTCTTACCCTAGACACGAGCACGGTGATTCTTTGTAAATAATCTGTAGATCTATTTGAGGTTGTCGAGCCAGTTAGTTAGAGCCAGAAATATATGTTGAATAACAGTTCGCTGCAGTTGTGTGTTTTACGAGGGTGGGGGCTCTTGAGCTAGTAGTGTTTTGCCTGTATGAGACTGAGCGAACGTGTCAGAGTATGAGAATCTTTTCCGTCGGTAGATTTCTCTAGTTGTTCACATTATTTCATAGCGTCGTCATCCTTTGGTGTAGAAACCATTGACCTGTTGCAGTAAAGGTTTTGGTGACGACTGCTCAATTAAATCTACATTTTACGAGATCACCATAAAAATTGACCAGTAATTCTGGAGAAGTCGAGTCCAGTAAGATAAGGCACCGCCCGCACGTGACACGGACTTCCGTCGTCACGGCCGCCAAGGAAATCAGACTTTCATCAACACCTGTCCGAGAATAAATATCCTGCAGAACCGCTAGCCTTATATCACCAGCAGCCAAGAACTGTGGCTACAAACAAGTCAGGAGCCCCAGAAGGGGAGATCCTGCAAAGACGTCAGAACCAGAACCAGAGGTGGATCAGACCCTCCCTCTGCAAACCATCTTCCAGCACCACAAGACAAGCCCTCGCACATGGAGCCCCCCAGGGAAAGAGGAAATATGTAGGCCAAGAAATACCTGGGGCTGTGACCCCGATATTGATACCAAGAGGATGGGCCACACATGGGGACAGCTAGAGAGACTTGTTTAGGACCGGAACGCCTGAAGGATCCTCATAGGTGATGATGATGATGATGATGATGATGATGATGATGATGATGATGATGATGATGATGATGATGATGATGATCGGGTGATGTTGATGACGACGACGACGACGACAGTCTTATTTTTATACAAATTATTTGGATACAAATACAGATTTTTTAAGTTACATAAAATCTGTTACCATGATTTACGTGCTGAACCTCAGGTCCTATGCCAGACCCTGCCTTAGGAAGGTCATTGAATTAGTCAATATTATGGTCCCTCGCAACTGTCTAAACGATGGTGAGTATGAATATATCAAGGGAGAAGCATTCTCATCCGAGGAGTAAGGAACCAATTTATAAACCCTGTTTATTGGTGATATCCATGTTGACTGTGTGTGGTACCTGTGATTGTATTTGGTGTGATTTAATAGTGATTAATTTTCGAACCTGGATGCTGTCCATTTTATTGAATTTTAACCCTCTTCTTCTTCGCACAAACCTTCCTCCTCCCCCTCCTCTTTGTATCAAACTATTGGCATCTCTCTCTCTCTCACACACACACAATATCTTTCACACCTCCTCCCCAATCAATAGCATTAAGTTCCTGAGGCCAGTGCTTAACTACAGGCATAGTCTAACCAGTTGTAAGAAAATACTATGTTTAAAGTCTTTCCTCTTACCCATGCAGTCACTCACTTTTCTTCAGATTGCTGCACAGCACCTAGAATTGCTATGCCGCACACGGACACATTATTGCAAACTCACAACATTAGCAACATATACCTTATTTAATGTCATGATGGTGACTTTGAATCTTTTATTTGATCAGTGAATTTGGGTGACATTACATGAATCATTTAAAGCAAAGTTGTTTGTGTACAGCAGCTTCAGTATCCTGTTAACGTTCTGAGCACGTCTGCACAGCTGGGGGGGGGGGGGGGGG
>SMGT01011880.1:42972-73906 GCA_004794575.1 Lanistes nyassanus | reverse complement strand
TCTTATAGCGGAATCATTTTTCAATGGAGTTCCTTCCATTACACTACACAACACACGACTTCTTTTCAACTGTGATCGCAAAACCAAGTGATCTTGTTTGGTAGTTTGTGAGACAATTGCGACCGCCATTTTGCTTGAGTCACTTGGATAACTTTTCAACGCAGCGTTTGACACAGAACTCACACTGGATGGACTTCAGGTAGGAATCATTTTATTGTTTTTGTTGTTTTTGATTTTTGTCAGCCTGTTTGAAATTATGTTTTTGTCGGTGATAGATACATAGATACTTAGAGACCATAGGGGAAGTCAATGCGGAAAATCCACGTAGGCGCTTACAGTGCATACAGTGACTGCATCTTACACCAAATAGTAAGTACTATTTCAATTCTTGATGAAGTAGATCACGTGACGTATTGGACGCCGCAGAGAGAGGAATGTAGTGGGAAGCGGGGTCTTTCTCTTTGGAGTTTTGGTTTGGCGTTTGGATTTTGTTTGACCAAGCATTCCAGTCAAGTAGAATCATAAGTTACGGATTACAGCTACAGAACTGCTGGCAGGGGCCTAAGGATGTCAAAGGGAGTGATGAGAGTTCAAATAAAGCAACAGGTGGCATGAGTTGGACTGAGGGATCTTAACCTTTAAAATTTTGATTGGTTGTATTTAAATTCTGTGACGTATGACGGGCTGAATAAATGAATTGGTTTGTTAATTTCTTTAAATGACGGAAGTGGTGTTAGACATGACTTACAATTCGAATCCCATCAACTACGAAACTGAAAAGAAAATGATCGAGTTAACAACAGAGAAACTAAGCCAAACTACAAAAGACACCGACACACAGAGTCAACCGTTTGGAGCCATTACCCCTTCATCAGGACGGAGCAAACAGATAAAGACAAAAACGGATAAAGACAAAAATGCCGGAAGTTAGTGAAGTCAAATATGTGGGATGCAACTACTGGGACGGGACAGACTTAACATTAAAAGGTGGCTCGCAAGGGAGGTCATGCGAGTAGCCAACTAGATCCCGATTCTGTTTTGCAGTTCCAGCCAATCGGATGCGGATAACACAAGAGGAGAAAAGGGGGTTAGGGGATTGTGTGACGGTGAGAAATAACTAAAGATCTTAAGGAACCAACACCGCATGATATCTGATGCTGTGTAATTTGCATTACGTCTAGTCATCACGTGATATATGTTTGCACAACTAAACTTCAGCTTTTGGTCAACGAGTCTTGCTGACGCCAATCTAAATGGATTTAGTTCGTTTTTTGTGGCCATTAGCAACAACCAATCAACTGCTAGCAGTTTTCACCCCATCGCTCAGAATAGGGTCCGTTTATCCACTGTCCCATCCAATCTGCGGCGGGATGTCAAGCACCCAATTACCAACCTATAGAACCGAAAGTAACTGAAGAGGAAAATAATATGGTTCATCCTAAAACCGTCTCCACAAAATTACGAGTTTCACCATCTGATTACCTTTCGGTATAGCAGTGCAGCTTTTGTTGGTGGTGGAACTGGTGGGGTTGGTTGGGAAGTGGTGGTCGTGGTGGTGGTGGGGGGGGGATGAAGAAAATAGACTGGACACGTCCCCTGTGTTATATACTTCAGGAAAGGCCAGACGTGTAGCCATGTCACTGCATTGCTTTTCTTTCTCAGAAAAGGCAAAATAACTGATAAAAAAACACCGTAAAACGATATAATAAATATATTTATTAACACAGATCCATGGGAGTGTAACTGGTAGAGATAACTAAAAAATAACTTAGACTAACTAAACCCTTTCCGCAAACAAATTACCGTAACAACATTTCAAAAGCATTCAATAATTTTTGCGAGCAGATAGTTCCTGAGATAGTTCCTGAGTTCAAAGACTATCACAGTGAAACAATAAGTAAAAGTAGCAAACACATCTCTTAACTTAGACCTCTGGAAATTTTACTTATATATCTTCCATCGCAACAGCAATAATTATTTTATGAATATTGTATATAAAAATTAATATATCTACATTCCTTTTCCCTCGGCTTTGCCGAAACTGTGTCGCTTCCACTTTTCACAGTCCCTCAGTTCATTTTTCCAGAATTCTGATTAGTGTCTTTACTGTCCTATTTCCACTAATGATTGTTGGATCAGCTTTGTCCTGTTTATAAACTCTCACCCCCGGATTCGCCGCACGAACATTATCAAAGTTCAAGCTATATGCAGGAAATGTCGGTGGCATCAGATATCTTAATTTCGAAGGAGAAAAGCTCAACAAATACTCTTAAACATGAAATAAGATATCGTATATCAAAATTTGTTAATAAAATCCTTTTTTCTGGTCTTCGGGTCTTAGGTGATTTCATAAGGTTTCGTTAATCCTTTTGGCTCCAACCTCTTTTCTCATCCGGTACACGTTGACAGTTCTCGTGCACTGAAAACCAAAACATACACATATATTTGACTTACATCAAGAACAGCTTCCTTACATCGTGTTATTCTCTAGGACAAAATTTCAAAAAGGAGAGAGAGAGAGAAATAGCCGAAAGTTAGTTATTATAGGCAACGGAGAGAAGCTTTGTTTTAGAGACAGATAATCCTCTCGGTGAACTGAAAAAAAACCCATCACGTCACTTCAGTACACCCCCACACACAGCCGACAACATGAGGGTCTGTGGTATCTGGAGAATGAAGGGCGATTCCATTGACCGTAAGAATATGGAATCCTACTTCATTACCCATTTCGGTACCATGGCACCCACTGGACTCAACCTCAGACACTGACCCTCCACCTTCCTCTTTTTCTCTTTACCGCTCCTCTCTCTCTCTCTCTCTCTTATTTCTTTTCTCTCACCTCCTTCTCTCCCACACTGACACCCCCCTTACCCACGCTTCTCTCTCCACCCCGCCCCCTCTCCACCCCTACCCTTCCCTACCCACCTGGCGATTGGCTGCCCCTCTTTTTAACCCTGTTTACTCACTGTCCCTTAGTCATTTTCCTGCTGTCCAGCCTATGCGCCACATCTACTGAAGCTAAGTCTTTTTCTTCTGTTTTCGTTGTTGTCGTTTTTTTCGTCGTTTTTGTGTCGTCCTGATGAAGGGGTAGTGCCCCGAAACATAGATTGTCTTTGTCTTTGTCATGTCTTAGCTTGGTCCAGTTCCCTTGTTTTAAATTTGAAAAAAAAAACCATCCGAAATCGAATCATGAGGAGATACCCTCCGACTTACCCAGAAATACAACTTTCTGGCCACCAAGTTATCGTCGAACGCTCCAGTCCAGCGGCCTAAAATGGCTGCTGCTTTCTGCACTTGTTGGGGCGTCAGATGGGTGTCGTCAAATGTAGAGATCCTGGTGAACAGCTTTCTGCTGTCCTCTTCCAGCTTCAGCCAGATGTTTTGCCAAGACTGGAGAGAGAGAGAGAGAGAGAAAGAGAGTCTCTAGAATACACTGCAAAATTGTGAAAATGCATTGTTCGCTGAGTTTAACTTTTCAGCCTCTCTCTTGCATCCTTTATTCCCCAGTACCCAGACAGCCCGACATATTGGTACAAGACTGGCACAGCATCGCTTTCAACATGCCATCTCGGTATTGGCTAACCTGCCCTGCTAAATGCTGGGTCCTAAGAGTTACCTACCCTTCTTCGCCGCTAATACGTTTGTTGTACTATTTTCCAGGTGCGAGAGGTGTAGTTAAGTCCAGCATACAAATATGAAATCCAAAGTTGATTCGAGATGAATTAAATAAGGTGATTTCACATTAAAAACAGATCAAATAAGCATATTTCAATCCCTATGTGCATACATAAAAGTGAACACATGGCTAGAAAGGTAGACAGGCAGGCAGGCTGAAAGACAGACAAGCACATGCCGATTAAGGGAACGAAGGGGTGAATAACAGTCTAGGATGGGTTGCATGGACGTTCATGGTCCACTTCATAAAAATGCGCGTAAATTACACAAGGTAAACGGGGCTTGAGACTTCCTTTACGACCTGAAGTACAGATACGAACGTTCATGCAAGCCACGCCTGAACTTTTGCCGCAGACCACGCAGGTAAGAGATCTTTACCTTTACATCGTCGTCATTCTCCCCGAGCAGAATGAAGGTAGCTGAAATGACGTTAACAACCGGCTGAGGCGGCTTGCACAGTAAGATCTTGTCTTCAGTTGTGAGCGTAAGTATTTCCTCTCTGCTTTCGTCCAGGGGCCGGAGTTCCTCACACATCTGCAAGCCGTCCTTATAAGGGACTGCCGTCTGCACCACCTCCCCGACGCAAGTAGCGGACACTGTCTTCAGAATATTTTCCAGCTCCGCCCTTTGGCAGCTCTCTATGGCTTTGTGAACCACTGGACATAATATATGGTATTTTTTAAAAATTCATATCTGCTGTTATCCTGTTAACCTCTCTCGCCACATTTATTCTTACTGCTTGCCGTTCAACAGGGTTATCCCTGATTAGGACTGATATAACCGTTCTCAAAAACAGTTCGTGGATAGTTTAATACCCGGGAATTCATTCAAAGGGGCTTTATCATTATTGCCAACTTTTCCAGACAATACACTCAGTGTACAGAAACAAGAGACGATGTACTCGGAATGAACTGCCCTAGCGGAAGAACTTTACGACCTTACTGAAGTTGAAATATATCGCAGCCATTATTTTCGACTTAGAGTCGTCGTGAGAGCTTTTAATTCAGACACGCTGTCCGTAAAAGTTGGTAATGATGAGTCCAGTGTTTTAACCATATCTGGCTTGCAGAAGACTGAGAGAATGAACCTATGGAATACATATTTATTACCTTAATCTCGTTATGTTTCAACTTCTGGCAAAATTCAGCGTGGAAGAAATTGTCAGTACTGGTCAGTCCAAAGTCAGACTACGGGTGATGGTGTAGAGTTCCTAAACTCCCTTATGCAAGTTCCTGACGTGGCTTGAATGAGGGTTCGCTTCTGCACTTCTGGTCCTGAGAGCAATCTTAAGCCCCATTCGCCCTGTCTTTTACGTTTACGTTAATCTTTACGTATGAAATGGAGATACGAATGCCCATGCAAGCCACCCCTGAAGCATTAAGGGGTTGAAATGACGCACGAAAAGTGAAAGAATGTTGAGACCCATCCCATAAGGAAAGATAGAAAGAAAGAAAAAGAGAAACAGACAAAATAAGTTTAAGACGCCTCTTGTAAGTGTTTGGGAGGTTTAAAACTCTATAAGGTATTACTAGATGGCACTGGACTCTTTATGCTGAAAACATGTTTAAGCCCTGCAACAATGAATTAATCTATTACAGTTATTTATTATTGACTTAAATAAAGGCCAGAGATTGAGCACGGAAAAATAAGCAATTTTTCGCGTTAGTTGCTTTGTTGTCTTTGTAGTTGGCTATTTGCTGTTGTTGTTTGTTGATTGGTTGGTTGGTTCGTTTGGTGTGTGCTTGAATGGCTGGTTGGCTGGTTGTATTAACAATATCGGCGTGTTCTACTGAGTGCCTGCTGCTGCACCTGTTCCACACAGGGTCTTCAACATGTCTTTCGCCATTCCTATATCGCCTCTGTCCTCCAGATTACAAACAGTACAAGATCTGATTGCTTTGTCTTGGCGGTTGATGTCCTTTGACCTGGCCGCTTCCACCATCTCTGCGCGCATTTTCTCGTATTTTTGTTGCTTTTCTTTAATCTTCTCTTCCGTGACGAGTTCACAGATGCCTGCCGTCTTGTATCGAAACACAGCTCTTTCCAACTGAATGGAGTCGTCCTTTTCCAACGCGTCGTGGACATCTCGCAGTAGCTGTGAGCAAAAGTCACCTATATAGTCAATACCATTAGCAAGTATCTCTCTCCATTCAGTTACAGAGGCTACATTTGGTTACATTAAGCTTAGGGACTACATACGATTTGTGAGTAAAATAAAATATGCATCCTCCGTAGCTCTTTCGATTTTGACACGGTGTCATGAGCAGATGGTCAGTTGTTTGGGGGGGGGGGAATCTCTACGCTTTTATGCACGTTTAGTAAAAATCTTTACCTCCTTTAAAACATTTTTTAATTTTCTAGGTCACGGGACTGAGATGAGATGAACCCAAGCGAGAACAGACACGCATTCGTTTCATGGTACGCAGCTAAAAACCACACTTAAAAAGGTTTTGTTGCTAGAAACAGCTTTTATAAAACGTACTGAATTTGTACAGTAAAGCCATTCTGTTACAAAACGTTAAAAACGCTCCAGACAATTATTAGAAGTGTTTCAAAGTTTAAGCAAAAGCAAGATTTCTTGGAGTGCTGGGACAGGAATGTGTAAGAATACATCTGCTTCTCATTGAAATCTTTAGGAAATTCACTGTGTCTAGAATTTTGCTCCATGGAGAGGGACACAAAAACCCTGATGATAATTTTCACGAGTAACTAAGTGGATCATATAACACACTGCGCGAACAGCAGCTAAGATTAGGCATGAATAATGGAGTCATTTCATCTTAATTGTTAGTCATATCACTGATTCAGCTAACGCTGTTTCCCAGACCTGTTTCCCCTCGTCTTGGCTGACTGACTTCAGTCGCTGGTCAGAGGTCAGCAGGTAGTTCAGAACGTTGACGGAATCCGTTTCATCGGAGCTGTTAGTCAACCCAGGGGCTTGTCCACCCGCCGAACTGGATTGAACCGATCCCCCTTCCTGAGGGTGAAAGAAAGATGTAGCGGTTACCAAGTTACATTGCACGGCAGAAAATATTTTATAACATAATAACTACCTAAACATCTGCATAAGTGTGGAGAATATAAAAGCAAACTTGAAGCATGGATAGCTCAATTCGTAGAGCTGAGGACCAGCAGGTGGAAGGTTGCTGGTTCGAATCCTGGTGTGGCCAAGGATTATTTCTTGGGGTTGCATATTGTGCAAACTCCATTCCGCCATTCCCTGCCCACTGGCCATCTGGTTGTTCTTTCAGAGCATAGCTTAGTAACAGTACCCCATTCCTTCACCCCAGCCCATACCCCACCGTCCTGATGTGCACCCGGTTTGCGGCAGGACGCTAAGAAGCCAACAACCAACTAACCACCAGATTTTTTCTGACAAGCGAGTCCAGATGTGGCATAAAAAGATTCATAATAATTGCGGAAGTAATAAAAATCCTGTGTTATATACCACAGCAAAAATTAGTGCTGTGGAAACCCGCTTCTTACACTTTATGCAGATTAACCCTAACCCTAACCCCCACACTTTATGCAGATTAGGGTATTCGTGAAATGCTTTTCAACCGGGATGTTGTCCTTCATCGACAGTCGCATTTCTGGCTGTTATGTCTAAATAGATATATGATGCAAATGAAACTTTATCAAGAATGAATATGATGCTCAGGATGATGAAATGTTATTATCTCTTAGAAGGATTATGAAAAGAATATGGGTTCCTTTCAGGGCTCTTGAAGTAAAAGGAAAACAATGAAATACTTTTTGTAATTTAAAAAAAAATCTGAAATGGTTTGTGACATATTTCGATAAAGTAGTAGAAGCCATCTTTCTTTACCCCGCATCCATTGTCACGTGACTTGATGATGCTGATCTCAAGCGCGTACTCCGGGCTGACGTCATCGCTCGGCAACTTGGCAGTCACTGTGGCGCTGTCGTCTTGCCGGCAGAATGCCACCTGATCTCGCAGGTCCTCGCGGGATCGCACACTGTGAATAAGTTTGGGCCTTAAATCAACACTGGGCTTAGCCTTGAAGCGGAAGTCGATCTCCTGTCCGCTCGCCACCATCACCAGACCGTCCGTGTGCGATGGGTCAGACAGTCCCGCTGCGCGCGCAGCTTCGTCGTAGCCGTAACCTATTTCCGGGTTGCTAGGAAACGGCCGAGTGTCGGAGGGCACGGACTCGCAGGTCAGCCGAAAGTTCACCAAATGGCAGCGTTGGTTTCGATGCACGCCAATGACTTCCAGCTGGTAGGCGCCAGCCAAGGGTAATTTCACTAACAGCGACATCAACCTCTCCCCTTGTTTCAACCTGACACAAAATCAATTCTCTGGAAGCACTTTAAACGATATAACGTATTTGAAACACGTCGACATATTTCACTTATCTGAGCTAGTTATAGAATCAAAAAACTAAACCTTTCTCCTTGTTTCAAGATGATGCAAATTTAGTAAGTACTATAAATATATAAGGATACAAAAGTTTCTTTTAAATTAACATATTTCCCAGTTTTAATCTGTAAAATCAAATGGTATGAAGAGAAACTAAAGAAAGCTGAAATCAATATATTAATAAATGACAATGAATAAAAATGAATGAAAACTTTTATTAGTTTCAACGTAAAGAGCGTCAATTTATTTACCTGTTCGGTATAGTGGTGATAACGTTTACCCTAAAAGAAATCTTTTACGAATAACTAACAAACTGGGGTAGGGTGGTAGGGTATCGGGAACAAATAGAAGCAAAAATATACACTCTGTGAATGTCTCTTCATTTCTTTATGATCAGTTCTCTGCAAGGACCACAGGCAAGTATAAGGTCTTCGAATTTCTTACGCGTTACAAAACTAAGAAGTCCATCCAAATTTATAGTAATTTTTAGACTATTTTGACGTCATTTTGTTTTATTTTTGACGTCAAGTCAGAACAAAGGTGCCTGCTGAGGTAGGGGGGAAAGATCGAGCGTGATAAAAGATCCTGAGGGGGGGAGGGATGGGAGGAAACCAGAGCACCCCGAGGAAAACCCCAGGGACCAGCTCTGCAAAGGGGTTCCACATCCACAGAGTGTGGTGTGCCGGACGCGAGGTTCGAACCCACTACTCTCTGTATCGGTACCAAACTGGTCTCACTGCTATGCTGCCCACAGCCCCTCTGTGACAAAAGGAACACTGTGCGGAGTGGAGGGAAAATATTTTTTACGCGCATCTCTAACAGCAACCTGTTGACGTAGCGTTCTGTTTGGATCTCTTCAGGAAAGGCTCGGTCCGCAGGCTTTTCATCGAAGTACAGCCTGTAGTCGAGTCTGGTCGCCCCTCCACCAGGAGTCTGGAAGCTGATGCAGCACTTCCCATCCTGTGCCTCCACGACACAGCTGGATGGGCTCAGAAGCTTCCAGCCGGACGAAAAATACTCTTTCTGATAGTAGGGCAGGGAAAAGAACTGCTTCTCTGTCCAAGGGGAGGCAAGAAGCTGGTGCTCAGTCCGGTCGGGGTGGCAAATGCAGTTCATCTCGTCTGGATTGGTCAGGAACCAGAACTCGTCCACATATGCCTCCAGAACGCCGCCATTCGCGCTGGGCCTGTAGGAAGGGGAACTACATTTGCGCTGAAATCATTTTTTGGCAAAAATCATGACTATATATTCACAGATATCGATTGATACGAAAAAGAATAATTTTTGAAATAGCCGAATGAGTTTTAATGACAAAACGAATAAAAGGTTCATACATAGATGAATCTATATCGACGTCTGGCCAAACCTAAGCGAAATGGTTGACATTAGCATCAAACTCTTTCACACATGGGTAGATATGAAAACGTATCAGTTAACATTAGCATAGAACTGCATGATGTAGGAAGCCGTGACGTCATATCAGTTAGAATTAGCATAGAGCAGCACCACATAAACAGCCGCGACGTTATATCGGTTAGCATTAGCATGGAACAGCAAGCCGTAGGAAGCTGTGACGTCATATCAGATACCATTAGCATGGAACAGGACCGCGCAAACAGCCGTGACGTCATATCAGTTAACATTAGCATGGAATAGCCCGACGTAGGAAGCCCTGACGTCATATCGGTTAACATTAGCATGAAACAGCACGATGTAGAAACCTGTGACGCCGTACCTGGCTCTCGCGGGCTTCCCGCTGTCCTCTACCAGCGTCCAGCGTCCTGTGCTAAACTCGTTCAAGCCGATGAAGGCCCAGTGTGGGAAGACGAAGCGCCAGCTAGCGTCCACGAAAACAATGGCCCAGCTGTTCCTCCCTGAAATCTCCTGGTCTCCCACTTCGTACGACGAGCCCTTGCCTTTGCCTCTCACGAGCACACAGGGAACTCCCGCTTTCCTGAAAACGGTAGGAATACTTCTGAAATTTAAAACATCCACGCACACATTAGCTTGTAGCCTGACAACGAAGCTATTTCTTAACTTCCCCAAACTCCAACACCACCTTGAATAAATGCCTACATTTATATGAATGAATTTCGTAGAAGTTCTGAATGTTCAATCTCGGAACATTTTTTATTATTTTCTCCTCGCAGCGTGTTGAAGACAGATTAAGAAATGTACGTTCATTGTGATGATCTAAGAGCGTACATTTTAAACAAAGCAATATTGGATTAAATGATACTGCGCGTGGGGAAAAAGAACAGGGCAGACTTCGCAGCAGACTTCTCTCTTGCCTCACTCCCATCTCTGCCCCATAAACCACTATGCACTTCTCTACAGCCACATTCTAGTCCGCTAAAGCTGAAACAGTCATTACTGGCTAGCTTAAAAAGGACTCTAGCACTCGTTGCTGAGAGACAATGTACCCGGAATCCACTGTCAAGAAGGACAAATCTCGCGCCAGTTTCAGCAATTGTTCGGTCTTTATGTTCAGTTTAAAATGTCGCAGCGATACTTTGTTTGGGTTGGGTTTGGGTTGGGTTTGGGTTGGCCGAGTATGATTGGAGTTGGTTGGTTGGTTGGTTGGTTGGTTGGTTGGTTGGGCCAACCCTGGTGCATATCAGGTCGCAAAACTGGCTTCTGTCACATTATACTGACGGGCTAACCAGTCCTAGTACTGTTCCCTAAAGTGCCAGAAGTCTGGCAGGGCAGCTGCTAGTAGACTGCCAATATTTAGGTCTTAGGTCTGACTCGGACGGGGTGCGAACCACCAATCTTTCGCCTCGGAGGCGGTCTTCATGGCTGGGTTGCATGGGTTTTTGTATCTGCCAGTCCGGACATAGCAGTTGCCTTAGATCCGGCTCTCCCTGTGTATTTTACGTAGACCTTTACCTGCGGCGAAGAGTTACTAACGTTCATGCAACCCGGCCCAGCAGCTGAGCTCCAGAAGCTGGATTCATGGTGTCAGTGGTATATTTATTATTGGGGGAGTTTTTTTTTACAGGCCTGCATTGCGTATAGCTGGCCGAAACAGCGGATTGCTCTTAGCCTCAACATCATTACCCACCTACACAAAATGGCGAACAGCTCTCCGACCGATTTGCCGCTCATGTAGGCGTTCTTCACAAACCACTCAGGACTGTCCGAGTTGAAATGACGATTGTTCGTGCCCTTTCGTGTCCCCACTCTCTGCGCCCCCATCCAGGAAAAGATCGATCGGACCTTTTCCAGGTTCGTGGTCAGACCTTGCAAGAGGTAGCTCAGAAGTTTCTCAAAGCTTTCATTCAGGGAACTTGGCGCCTGCGATACACGAGCTCATTATTTGCCGTTCGAGAACTGCAAGTGACCTTTGGAATCAATCTGCCGATTAACTCGGCAAAGTCATCGAAGGTCTGTGTCATGTAAACACCATAGATATGTCACACATCAGATGACTCCCGTCTTCAGCTTTTCCTTTTATCTAAAACCGTAACTTCTTTTGAAAACATGCCTTATTATCCATATTAAGACAAAAACATTTTCATAAAAAAGTTCTGTGAACAAATATTCTGTTAAAATTTGATACAAACAGTATCAAACCCTATAGAATCTGCATACTGTCATGAAAAACCAATATAAAAATCTGCACACTGTCATAAACAACCAATATACAAATCTGCATACTGTCATAAACAACCAATATACAAATCTGGATACTGTCATAAACAACCAATATAAAAATTTGCATACTGTCATAAATCAATATTTCAAAAATACTCATTATGGTAAGAAGTACTGTAAGCTGATAACATGATTACATTATAAGATTTCGTCAAGACTGTAAAATGACCAGCAGGTTTAGTTTGGTCAACAGTAAGACTACCAACCGTTCTTGCCCTCAAATCCACGGCTGCAAACTTTTCTTCTTTGAATATTTCTTCCTTCCGCAGTTCCGGCGGCTTTAGCGGGGGATAACTCGGTAGCAGTTCCCAAAGAGAGTTCCCGACACTCTACATTTATAAACAAAGCAATTTTTTCTTACCTGAAGGAGCTGAGTGATAAGTGACAGTTCATTCAGTTTGAATCAGTCGAGGGAAAACAGTGTTATTTAAAGGATTAGTCTAAGCTGGGACCTAATTTTGACAAAACTGGAAACAAGTTTTTGTGCGGACATGTAAGGGTTCTTTTCAAGAAAAAAGGGAGTGGCGAGAATTATGTCAACTGCTTAATTTCGAAAAAATGTGGTTCGTTTATTTCCAAAACTAGAACAGGTCTGAGGAGGAAATCTCTGAACTAAAATTAGACGAACACTTTCTCCCGAAAAGCTTGTGCATCTAAATCAGACAAACGTGCACAGTCATGCACAGGGAGAAAGAAAAAATAATGGGGGAAAGAAATGAAAGGGGAGACAACTGAAAGGGAAAGCAGTTTTGGTTGTGCCTTTATTATCCCCCCTTTTATGTTCTGTAACAGAAAAGGAACACAAAAATAATTTTTTTTTTTAAATACAAAGTTTCTTACTAAATTCGTTCGCTCGCTTCAAAATTCTTACCATTTTCTTGTGTCAGGCTTCTTCCAGAGATTAGAAACGTCGGCCTTGTCAGTATTTCCTCCCTTCATCATTTGCTGGTCTGCACCCTGTCGCTGGACTTTTCATTTCTGCTGCGGCCTTGTACACGCTGGGAGTACAAACTGTGAGTACAAACCGCTAGGCGCAGGCTGGCATCAAATAAAATACAAACAGGTGGAGGCAGAGCGGTTTCCAGACCGTCAGTCCTTACATCCCGTATAGACACTTGCAGCGACCCTGAAATCACGCATCGATATTTTAGTGAGATACAAATGGTGTTTGTGTGTTTGTGTGTTTGTGCGGGCAAAGTGGGTGTTCACGCTCTATCATGTGTGTGTATGTGTGTGCGTGCGTGGGCGCGCGCGTATTTGTGTGTGTGCGTGTTCGTGGGTGCATGCGTGTTCGGTCAGTAGTGTTTTGCGTGCTGGTGTACTTTTGTGAATGCGGGCATGTTGCTAAGAGAGGTCCTTTTTTGTGGGAGAGAGTGCATGTGTGTCTCTGGGTGCTTTGCCTGCGTGCGTGTGTACGCGTACTTGTATGCTAGTGCGCTCATGTGTGTCTGATTTCCTCCGATTGTCAATTGCTCACGTGTGGTCCAGAACTTATATTTCCAGCGCGGTGGCCATCTGACGAACTTTTGTTTTATCCATGCGCTCCAGGGACGTCCCCGACTGCACACCACCATGCACGTGCGCATGCAACGCTGTGTGGAAATATAGCATCCGTGCAACAATCAGTCGTGTGCTTGGAAATCCTCAGAACTGGTGATTATAATTATCAAAGCGCAATAAAACGAAAAGCTCTATAAGAAAACCAGAGAGTTTAGAAAAAAGCATCTTGGTGTTATTGGCAGTCAAGTCAGTCAGCACTTACATTGCCTAAAACATCGACATGTAACAAATAACCAAATTAAAGAAAAAGAAGTCTGCACAGCATAAGTAATCCCTATTTCCCGCCCGCTGCATATAGACGTTCGTTTCTGCTCTACTGGTCGTAAAAACGGTCGTGACTCCCCTGTGTTTTACGTGTACCTGAATAGGAGATACGAACGCCTATCCAAGCCAACTATGGCTGGGTTGCATGAGCGTTCGTTTCTGTCCTTTTGGTCAAATGCGGGGCGGTAGTAAGGCCCGTTTTCCCTGTGTATTTACCGTGTACCTTCGTGTATTGTTAAATGACACGAACACCCATGCAACCCAATCCTGACTTTTGAAAAGTCTTGTGCCACACGCATGCGGCAGAAATCAATCGCGATCGAAAGTCCTATAGTTCCAAATCCGTGGCCCATCTGCGGCTCTACACTACAGCCTCTACAATTACAGTTTGGGTGGGGGGGGGGGGAGGCTGGGCCTCTTTAGTTTATCAGCTCTCTGTGACCGCTATAATAAGCAAACGGTGCAGTTTGTGCTCCACTAACCCCTCCCCATCCCACCACTCTTCTCCCAGTCGCTCTCAAAAACGACACCGAGTGCTGTTCTAGGTGATCTGAAATATTTGCAATTAGTTGAAAGACATTTCAAACATTTTTTTTTCAGCTTACGGCACTTCGCTTTTTCCGAGTTCACATGCTGGTCATGACCTCGGCGCTACAACACGTAGCATCCGACAACGAACAGGCTACAAATAACATCGCATGCCTTCTCCTTTCTTTCACTGGCAGTCTATAAAGCACTGCTTACCCGCTCCAGACAAGAGGGTGCCAGCAGGAGGTCGAGGGAAGTGGGAGTCTTTCGATCGTTTTGAATGGATGTGTTGTTTCTTGAAAATTCGCCTTAAGTTTCTCATTCCTTTACTGTTTTGTTTGCTTTGTTTTGGGGTTTTGGGGGAGGTTTTTTTTGTAAGGGTCGGGAAAGAAAGTCCCAACATAAAATATCACTCCCATTATGTTCAAAAATATTGTACATGACGTAAAATCATGTTCATGGGTAACAGATCTGCGCACCCGAGAACAAGACAATGTTTCTGAGTAGAAAAATTAATACATGATAATTATTTGCACACGCACCTCTCCCAAAACGCACGTTTATGTGTGCTTTAAACAAATGCATGTACCACGCGCACGCACGCAGGCACTCTCCTTCCACCCCACCCCCCAACCACACACAAACGTGGGCACGCAGGAACTCACAACCACGTGCGCGCGCGCACACACACACACACACTCTCTCTCACTCTCTCTTTCTCTCTCTCTCTCACACACACGTATATTATTGTGAAATGATGACTGATGTTGTTTTACGAGCGACTGATATCACTGTAACTAAAACCTCTCCTGAATATACAAGATACGAAAAACGTTCGGAGATAAGCTGAAGCTGTGCTTACAGTTTTAATCTCCAGCAGAGAACGGCTTGTACTCCATTAGCAAAACTCACTTTCACAGTCGGCTCTGCCTCGGTCACCGTCTGTCACCTGCACCGATTCCCCACCTGGGTGATCCAGGCTGTTGGAAGTAGGGGAGATAAGCCTCCCCACTCCCAGGTAACTCTCCTTGACGCGCTGGGCGGACGGAAATCGAATCCGATGTAACTATACCCAGTTACACACTACAGAGGCTTGGACGTCACCTACATCAGAAACGAACTTTATTCGTGTGCACCTTTCTGTTCACGTCAAACACAATGCAAGCATTCCGTGCACACCTTGTCGCAAACGTCTTATCGCCGAGGGGCAATGTTTTGGCAGAGAACCAGAGGGACAATAGATGTTTCTTATCTCCATGTGCGTCGATCCGCTCTATGTACTGTCGGTGCACAATGACCTACAGACATAAAGGTCACCTCTCGCTAAAGTGTGCACGTAACAGGTGCGAGATCGATTCAGGTGCGTGGCTCTTTCATGTTTGGCAAATGTACCCCGTGTGCGGCTTCTTCAAACAAGTGAACAAGAGAATATGAAAGTGCAACTGCTGAGGAACTCCGACGTAAGATATTCACTAGAAGATTCGAGATGGAATTGTCACTTTAATAAAGCTTGAGAGAGAGAGAGAGAGAAATATAAGTCTGTATGTCTTTAATTAGTAGATGAGATATCTGTATACCAGCTGCAATTAACCTCTAAATATAAGTGAGTATAGTTATGTGCGTGCGTGCGTGCGTGCATTAGTCTGTACATGCGTGCGTGGTAACTTAAGTATGACGGTGTTCTATGCGCACTAGCGATCATGCGTGAAGCAGAACGAAATCATTCGCACAGGCTGTATATATAAATATATAAAATCTAAAAAGAAGTTTAATTAACCCAAGAGCGATGTAATTCAGTGAAATATTTATTACGACCCCCTAGCTAGTGGGACTCTTAGGGACTGTAGTTTTCTTGTTGCTTTTTTCGTGACGGTGATGACCTCTGTAGATTTCTTTTTCTTCAGTGCTCACTCCACGAAATAAAGTTCCGAAGTCAAAAGTCAAAGTCTCGCCTATCTGTTCGTGCGGAGACTGTTGTGCCCTGTGTGTATGGTGAAGGTCTGACATCGAGTAGCGGAACAAACCTATAGATCATGATGTGCATCGCCAGCAGTGAATTAGTTCGATGTCAATGAAGAAAAAGGGTGGGTACTCACGTAGCGTTCACTCCTTTCTGTGTGGGCTGTTGGGGTGGGGGTGTGGGGGCTGGAAAGAGCAGGTACAAAGACACAACATCAAGTGTCACCTAAAAAAATGGCTTGTGTTCGTCAAGAACATGCTTCTAAAGGCAAAGGTCGGCCTGGGTTTTATAGACGGTGAGGCCTGTTGGTCATTCATGCAGAGGATAGTGTGTTCGGATCTTGTACCCAGCCCAGCACTCTCTCTCTCTCTCTCTCTCTCTCTCTGTGGCGCTTGTCAACAGGACTGGCAGTTGAGGTTTTTCTCCGGGTGCTCAGGATTACTTTGACCCCCTCCCCTCTCCACCCCACACCCTTTAATCACCCTCTACCCGCAGACCCCATCGTTAGATAATTTCGTTGGTGACGATGTTAAGCAATAAGGAAAAGTCTAACACCGCTTTAGGCGTAATATTAAATATAACACAGACAGGATGACTGGGCTTTTATGGGCAGTAGAATAGATACGACGATTAAAGTTGTGTTCGGTTGCACGAACGTTCATACGTGCAACTCCGATCATAAGCGTGGCCGTAAAGCCCGTTCGCCCTGATTCATTTTATGTGCACCTTTACGTATGAACAGGAAATACGAAGGATATACATGTGCCAGTCTGCAACATAGAAGCAAGCCATATACGGATTTCAAAAATAATTTTAAAATCTCACTGACTATACAAAACAGAATGCATTATGCATCCATTGCCTGTTATTCCGGAAGAAGGAAAAAGATTCTGGGAAAATGCCAAACAGCCAAGTCAAGAAAGATTCTTATCGCTTTGCGATCATATCAGTTTGAAAGCTAAGACGAGCGTTGTCAAACGGTCTGACGGTTTGGTAATTCTTCTGGTCACAAACAAGGACAGGCCAGGTCTCGATCACGGGAGTCTAATGGCGCTTCCAAGGACTCCTCTGAGAACTTCTGTACGGCCGCGGTACTTCACAGTAACTGCCAACTGAAAGTCTATTATCTTACTCCTCTCGACAACATCCACAATAAAAGCTGTTATATAAATTTCACCTTTTATGCCGACCTCACACAGTTTGACTAAACCGAATGACATGCAGTGATGAAGACTTTATAAAACGTCTATAAAACCGTTCTTTGAACATTGATGGATCGAAACACTTATCCACTGTAGTTTTCTTCTCTTACCCTCCTCCCCCACCCCATTACATTCCAGGAATAGTTATATGGGGTACTGTTTCTGTATTCCGTACGCAGACCTGTACGTAAGCTGCAGAGATTTACGTTTAATACACAATAGCTGACCAATTCATGTTGATAAACCTGGAATGGGCTGTACAGGCGCTCGTATCTCCTCACCGCATGTAAAAGCAATATAAACTACACAGTGTAAATGAGTCTTCAGCTTTTCAGACCAGAGGAGGATTTAGAAACGCAAACCCCATTCAACCAAGTCTTGATTTTTGGTTTGAAGAAGTCTAGGTGGGGGCTGGCGCTTAGCCAATTGTTTCCTACCTGCAACCCGACCGGACGTAGAAATCTTACCTCGGGTTATCAAGTTTTATCAAAGTTTCACTCCAAACAAAACATCCCTCAACACTGGACCAACTGACAAAGTTTTCTGAACAAGCGGCGTTGTATTTCAGTAAACCCTTCAAGCTGTCAGACAGAACGTTGTAGTACGAATTGAGAGTACATGTGAAGCCAAAGGTATGGCAAAAATTGCCTTTTTCCAGAACCCGGCCAGCACTGCTTTTAGTGGTATCTCTTGTGACAAAGCGCGAACAGTTATGTCAGCTTCCCAGATGATTTTTTGGCTCCAGTGATGCGTGATAGACAACACTGTTCCGACTGTGCTGACCGCGTCGAGAACAGACTGTAAGCAGTGCACGTCTAGCTAACAGCTAGTGTAAAATTTGCGTGGGAAATCGTACAGAAAATTTTATTCTGGATCAAGATGATCGGAAACAGGCTCACAAAATTCACAAAATTACCTCTGCCCATCATGCACGCTTTTCAATAGAAGCTTCCTGAAGTCCCAGTCACATTAAAATCACGCGTTCGAACGTAAAGATGACTCACACAGACATGCACGCACGAACACACACACACACACAGTCATTTATGCACACTCAATCACTCTCTCTCTCTCTCTCTCACACACAAACACACACACACACTCTCTTTCTCTCTTACACACACAGGATTGATAGAGACAAGAGCTTTCATACCGAAGTGGCATAAAATGACTTCACATTTCACTCATCTGGAACAGTTCAAATCACGTGCTTCATAAATCTCCGGATATCACGAAACTCCACGATGTTTTCAAAGCAATACACAAAAACTAACGTTCACAAAACAGATGCACACACTTGAGCATCCTGTCACACTTAGGGTCTGTAACACTGGTTCGATGTTGTCTTTTCCTTGGCCCCGTTGAACTGACCCCCATTATTCACATCTTATTAAACAGAAGACCGCATTGCTTATCTGTGCGCATCTATGCTCCTTATGCCCATCAGACACTCTAGAACTCTGGGCGGTTGACAATACAGGCACCAAACCCTCCTCAGTTCAGGGGCCACTCAGAAACGTCAGGCAGTCTGTAACTGACTGTACAGCTGTGACCACGACCCTACTCACAGGAAAAGCTCCACAACTACACACCAATGTTTTCCTAGTTATCGCCAAGAGAGTAGCGAAAAGTACTTGTGAAGCTGCATTCCGATGATAGTTTGTAATATATAGCGGAAGCTGAATCTGGCACATTCTGGAACCGGTCCATGGCGACAGAAAAAGCAGATACCTAAATGTGCTCTAAAAACGCCCCATTTTTAAAACAGCAAGTCTAAAATTCGGACAGCAGATGCTTAACTATACAACACACTGATATGTTACAAGGGGTGGTAATTTTAATTAAAGATTAAAACATTTATAAGGAGAAGTGAGTTGGGTTGCATGATTTGTAGCACCTGCCCTTCATGTCACAAGAGCAGCTGTAATCCTCGTTCGCCCTGTGTATTTTATTTACGCGCACCTTACGGATGGACAGGAAGCATGAACACATTAGCACCCCGAGCCTAGGTTAGTGCGTCGTGTAGTCCTCGAAGGAAAACAAGAAGACCTGTGAACATCCATTGTTTAAATTGTATACCGTTGTGTGCTTGGAAAATGTGCGTAAAGTCAAACGCTTATTTAATAAGTCACTCCCTACAAGTCCGTCCATTGTCTATATGCACATCCTGCACAAAACTGCAGACACGTAGGTCTACAAAAACTTCCCTTATTATTCCAAGTCACTTTCAAAGGATTTCCCCCAGGTTCATATAAATATTACGGAAACGTACACCTCTGTGTGAACACCTCAAAGACTTGTGAAAATATAGTGTACAAAAATTCACCACCGTAGTTAGCGCGTGGTCCACCATAACACTACGGGAACTCAAGACAGTAGCCGAACGGTCACGTAGTTTGGTTGTAAGCAGACGCGAATTTGACTGACTCAAACAGTCAAGACACAGCACAGGTGGGTAGGTTTTCTCGTCGTATTCTCGCCTGCAGTTTCTCGTCCATGGCCTGGAGTTCTTTCATGTCTTCAATCGTCTGCGCTGTCATCGTCAGGATGCGGGCGAGTCGCTCTGGTGCAAGAGCGACCTCTAGTGTCAAACGCCTCACGTCCTCGCGAGATGTCGCGATTCTGTCAAAAAATATAAAACCAAAATTTAAAAAAAAAAAACTTTCATATGACGATAGTGAAAGCATACACGACTAACTTGCTTTTAGTTTGTATAGAGGAAGGGTAAGGTTGCTCAGGGGAAAAGGGGAGGAAATCCTTCCCCTTCCATCCCTCCTCGCCGTTCCCTGAGTCTGTAACGAGGTTTGACACAAATCTCCAGTTCAAAATTACGATTTCCTAAACAGCGCCTTAAACGCTTTCTCTTCAAGTTTGTAAAGTTACCGGAAATGTTTGCAGACGGGAACAAATCTGTGAGGAAGTCGCTTCTTACAATGTGTCATTTCGATCTAACAGGTGTGTCTCCAAACAGCCAGCGTTCGTTTTCCATTTCTCCCACCCTGTCCATCCCTCCCAACGCACCTGGGTTATTTTGTCGTTATTTGCGTGCTGCGTTCGGACTAACACGCCCGCCCGTGTGCTTCCCATATACATTTGTTCGTGGGTGTGCGTATATTATGCGTGCGTGGGCGTTCGTATATTATGCGTGCGTGGGCGTGTTCAGGGGTATATGGGTGCAGGCGAGTGCATGCAAGGGAAGAGAGATATGAGAGAGAAGAAGATGAGAGAAAAATAGATGTAAAGAGATATGATAGACAGACGAGAAAGAGAGACAGACAGACAGACGAGAGAGAGAGAGAAAAAACGAGAGACAAAGATATGATACAGTGTTTGTGTGAGCACACGGAAGCATTGCATGCATGCAAGTTAATAAGTAAACAGACAGTACAATGCTTAACAAAATTAAGAATGAAGACTTCTGTCCAATGAACAGAGTCGTAGAAGAAAAAAAGGACAAGCTAAACGAGGTTTTTTTTCACACCTTAGTTCTAATATCCTGAGTTTTTCTCTCATGTGAATCACGTCCCTCTCACATTCTCGCAACAAAGTGCTGCTGAAGGCCTGGCGCTGACTTGCAAGGACCATCTGGTGAACGAGTGACAAGAGTTGCTGGACTTGGCGATCTTTCTGAGCTGGGTTGGCTTCGTTATTGAAAACCACGCAGCGGTCGTTAACGTCCTGCAAAATAAAATTGAGCGAATGTTCACCATGTGTATTTTAAAAGTGTTCCTTCTAGCAGAGAGCAAGGGAGACTACTCGAAGTGACTGCATGGTATTCAGTGAGGCTGTGCAGTGCATTTGACTGTTGTGTTTACCAAGCCGCCGAGTTGAAGACGGAGTGAGGTATGTGGAAGGCCGGCTCATGTGGTAAACGGTGTACGTTTTAATGTCCGCGCTCGGCATTTTAAGGCATAATCTCTTCGTCTCCAGTTCTCCTTGGACTAGAAAACCTCTACTGTGGAATGCAACCATATTGCGTGCGTGTGTGTGTGTGTGTGC
The DNA here is from genome assembly GCA_004794575.1 of Lanistes nyassanus. Lineage (NCBI taxonomy): Eukaryota > Metazoa > Mollusca > Gastropoda > Architaenioglossa > Ampullariidae > Lanistes > Lanistes nyassanus. The sequence goes on along the minus strand of SMGT01011880.1, from coordinate 52,677 downwards.
GCGCGCGCGCGTGAGCGCAGCTCTCTCTCTCACTCTCTCTGCGTGTTCGAGTGTGTAAGAGGAATTCACGGGCGAGAAGATTAGTTTTTTCCAGCTTGGTTGCGAGCTCTCTTTAGCTTGTCATTTCCTCTGCAGTCTCCTGTTTTGTAAAGGACTTAGGTCACCTGTCAGGTCACAGTGACTCAGCCGTAACGCCGCGCTCTCGCATAGTTCAAACGACCTGGTCGGAAACAAGTCTAAGCGGTAAACAGTTAACCGAATTGCCTGTAACTGGCTGTGTTGCTGACTATTTTATTTAACTACTGTGTGAATGCGCGTGTTATAACCGCATAGAGCTAACTTCGAGATTGGTCTCGTTTGTAGATTCTCTCCGGGTTGTCCAGTTTTATTCGCTCCCGTTTAATCCCACCCCACCCGTCCAACACAACACCTTTGCGCTCCTACCCCACTATGATATATTTGCTGACAGCCAGCAAAATCATCTGTCGCTAGTAAACATGTTTGCTGCTCCAACTCGACCCATTCCGACGTGGCTTCTAACCTGTTCCTTTTCTTATTATTATAGAGCTGGTTTGTTTCGTTTTCCCAGCCTGTTTGCGCCACCCATGTCAAGAAGACAAGCCCACATCTATTATGTGGGCTTCAAACAATCCTCCATTGCGCTACAACCCGCGTACGTGGTCGTGAAAGCCTGTTTTGGGTTTCTTAGAGAAGTTTTCGAACTTTCTCAATCCGAAACGTCTCCATGTTTGTAGAGGCTTGCGCGAGACGACACGCAAACGTTCATGCCTTTGACATCTCGACAAAGGAGACTGGATGCCGTGACACCAGTCATGTGTGCACACCATATTAAAGCCAGTCTCGCATGGCGCAATCAACTCAAATGACACGGGTGCCCAGGAACTAAACAGCTCTCTGCAGCAAAAACTTCGCGGACTTTGAGCGAAAAGATTTCGCATACACAACTTGTCCAACAAAATTCGCACCAGCCATTGACGCATTGGTCGCTGAAGTTAAGTTATATCTCTACTGTAGACGGCTGAACGACCTACAAGTTTTTTCATTTTTTTATTTTTACATTTTTTGGTGGGAGGATTTTGCTTTTCTCTCTCTCTCCCTGTGGAGAGTGGGGTTGGACTTTCATATTATTATTTTTTTTTAGAACAGAATGTCCAGAAAAGTCTTACTTATAACAGCTTCTCGGGGTCTGACGTTTCCCAGATACTGGGGTTACATGTGCTTGCAAACAGGCGGCCGTTTTCTGACCCGATTCAAAGGAAGCAATGCTTACAGCAGATAACGAGGACATGGCATCGGCAGGCTCGAATGCAACTCCATTAGGGGTTTCAATCTTGAAGTCTATCTTTCCTTTCCTATTCTATGCTCTGCCACTTTCAAACATGTCCGTTTGTTTTATTGCAAACGCCGCGGGAAACTATAATTGTAAACAGCCTTCAGCCATAAATCTTTCTAGAGTTTCTAGCCTGTCAAGTCCTCACCAAACTGCCACATGTGAGCGGGCGTTGTCTTTAGAGGTTTTCGAATGCACAGCAACTTGCATATGCTTGTGCACTGGCACATTCCAAAACGTCTTGCTTTGAATACATTGATCCTCAAAGGTTTTCCCTAGTGCTAACTGTGTTCTTCAAGTGACTAAATTGGGTTTATTACAAAACGAGGATCTCTAGGATATGACGAGATAACTACTGTCAAATCAGTAGATGCAAGTCTTTAAAATCAAAATTTGTACCTGCTGTGGGCTGCATGCGGTTTTGTATCTCACGTTCACGCATAAGGTTGCACGTAAAATATACAGGGGGGACGGGCCTTACGACTGCTGCTATGACCTGGAAGGAAGATACGAACTTTTATGCAACCCATCCCTGGTATGAACTGAAGAGAGGGGGATGGGTTGAATTAGTATATTTTTCAGTTACAGATTTTAAAAAGCGTACGATACAGAAATTGATATTATTGTTGTACACCTACCCTCATCAGATCCTTTACATGGGTTGACGATACAGCGATCACCTTCCGGATGTCGTTCGGCTGCAGATCGCCGTGCGTGAACAACACCACAACGTGTCGACTCACCGCGTCGCCAAAAAGGCTGCGCAACTGCGCGATGATGTCAGTCTCTTTCTTCGTTATTCTGACGTCACAGCGCACCACCAGCACGAGGGCGTGGGGCCCGGGACAGGTAGCCACAATGGCATCTTTTATCACCGACGCCACTGCGTCACGTCCATCTTCCAGCCCTGCAAAACCAGGTGTGTCTACCACCTGTCCAAAATCAGCAGCTTATAGGCGGGATCTTTTATTGCTATTGGTCATTATATATGACAGTCGCTCGGTAGCGCGGCTGGTGTGTCGGTGTGAGTGTTCTGTTAAAATGCACGAGCATTTTATATATTAAAATGTGCAGGAAAAGGTCTGCTGTGCAGGTATTGAAGATTTCCATTTTTTTCTCTTTCTTTCTCCCCCCCCCCCCCCCCCCCCCTCCCCACCCCCTCAAGGACACTTCTAAGATCTTATATAAGGTTTCCCTTTCTCTCTCAAACTCTGACACACCCAAACACGAAGAATGACCAAAGGTACTAAAGTTCCGTTTTCTTACCAGGAGTGATTTGCCATAGATAAAAGATGGGGTGCGTGCGCAATTCAGCCTCGGAATGGAGTTCCGAGCGGAAGTGTCGTCATAGTGGTCTGTAGCGAGGATGGTGTCCGCTGATCTGGTTTTGCCAGTCCCCGCCTGGCCTATCAGGATTATCCGGCACTCTTCGTCGGGAAAATCTAGTAAGCAGACGATGGAAAAACAAATTGAAAAATAATACATGAGAAATAACAACAGAATGTAGCCTGTAATTTTCGTGTCCAGTACACCTGCATCGCATGTTTGGCACCCCACGATCCACTGTGACATAACCTTCGATGTTGAAGCGACAATAATCTGTTAAATGGTTTCGATCACTACTCACGCCACAAAATAACGTACAGATAGTACGCTTTGAAAATAAGCCGCCGCTGGCTGGAGGGCAGATAGGAGTGCATTTACGTCAATATTTTGGAGAGCGATGAGTCGTCTAATGTGATCGACAGGTTATAATCTTTCTTGAGCTTATACATCTGCTGACTCAGATGATGACGCGACAGTTTCGCTGGTGTTTTTATAAAAAAAAATAAACTACTCTACTTTTAGTCATTAAAATTAAAGCCCGGCTCAAATGAACATTCAGGCTTTCTGTGTGCACAAAAGCTGTCTTATAGGATGTTTCACCTCGTGAAGTTTACGGCCATTTTATGTCCGGAAATAAGATACAGCCTATCGCGCAACACACCCCAGCTGTCCACAGCCGGACTTTTTTTAAGTGCGTGTATGCACACACGCAATTGCCCACAAACCTACATGCGCCTGCCTACAAACACATGCAGCACGTGCTCGCATAATTGCACCTGAACTTACGTTCGCATGTGCACACATGAATACACATATTCACATTCCTCTTCTCTCTCTCTCTCTCTCTGTCACTAACAGACCGACAGAGCGACAGACCGACCGACAGACCGACAGACCGACAGACCGACAGACCGACAGACCGACAGACCGACAAGACGACGAGGGACAGGTTAACGCATAACCTATTTTTGTACTGCCAACAGCTTGCACCAATATCAGTCCCTGTGATTCAAAGCTGACTGACGGATACTGTTTCTAAGCTTAAGGTTATTATAACCATCTTCCTTGTCGTTAATTCATTGCCGTTACCGCCATCGTTTGTCGTCGTTCCGGCTATTATCATTGTGAGGTTTCCCTATTCAGAAGCTTGGTTATATTTTCGGAGCTATATATATATATATTGGACACATATAGCACCTACACTGTTACAAGATTAAGAGTAAAGAGGTCCATTTGGAACGTATGCGCGACAGTAACGGAACTGATGCCCTCAAAAGCCGTCAATCAATTACCTGAGGTAGGTTGCATGAGCTCTGGCATCTACCTTTCCTGGTCATAAGAAAAGGCCGTATGTAAGTCCCTTCGCATTCGTGTTGTTTAATTACATGTAACCATCACTAGATTGCTCTACCACTGAGCTAATCAGGCCTTCCTCATTCATTTTAGAAAACTTAAGACAGAGCGAAGTAGAACAACTTCTAAAATAGCCACGCAGCTTGCAGTTTAAGTGGACTTTTACCTGTGGGGATGAGATACGAAGAACAATGCAAAAACATCCCTGGCCCCTTACCTTTCAGAACCTCCATGATGTTCTGCACTGATCGGCACTTCATCAGCAACTGCGCTGTAGGCGAGAAATTCAAAAGGCGAGTCTCGGACCAGTTCACGGAGTCTAGTCGCGCTGACCTTGTTGTGACGACGACACCTGAGAATCCTCAAGGCGACACCTGAGACGAGGCAGTGACGTCTATAAATAGATATCCACACGTCACTGGGCGGTCCCCCGTACACCCCTGCCGCCTGGAGAGAACCTTGTCCTCCTTGACGCACACCTGTTGCGTGCAGTTGTGGCCCCTGAGTACCGCTGAACGTGACTTCGGCGAGAATCCGATCCCAGCCTCGCCTCGCCTTCCGTTATAGTGCGAAAACGATCCGCCTGCCTACAATGTGTGCGCTGACGAGCAGAGAAAACGGGAGATGAAATCATGCAGCGAGGTGGATATGAGGGAAGACATCTAGCGGGTGAAGGGGAGAGTGGAACGGGGTGGGGAGGCAATCTTTGGCCACTCTTTCGATTCCTTCGTGATTTTGTTGTTCCAAGACAGCAATAATCAGAATTCAAATCTGGGTAGAAAGATGGCTGCTCGATCACTAGCTGGCTTGTTCTCTTTCCTTCTCTCTCTCTCTCCCCCACCCCCGGCACAGAATGTTCTAGTCCCTGTTCCCATCCATCACTCCTCCATCCACTGCTCCCGCTTGTCAGTGTGGATGGAGAACATTAATAAGTTACTTTTCCAAGTTGCATCTTCACTATTTCCTTTGCGTTTGCTTTCATGTGTTTATGAGTGTGTGCGTCTTTGAGTATATTACATGCGTCTTGCGTGTTCGAAATAACAAGTATTCGAGCATCCGAAATGTGTGTGCGTGTGTGTGTGTGTGCGCACACATGTATACACATGTATACGACTGCACGTGCACATATAAAAGGCGTGTACTTCCACATATTCGTATGCACATGCATATGCCTGTATATCGGCATAAGCACGCAGAATGTACACTATAGTTCATGCACATGCATCTACCAGTGCTTCTACTTACGGTCTGAAGTTCAAAACAAAATCCAAGTTACCACGACTTCCGAAGCCGTCAGACCCATCCAGTCGCGTGCACTTAGCCAGACATCACAATCGCATCTACGTGACGTAAACACGGGCCACAGATAGCGTGCGCTGGAGTGGAGCAGACGCCATGCCAGAGATATCCTCAAAGTTCACTTCAGAGACTTTGGAAAGGTACAGATCTTTCCGTAGACCAGGACGAAGCAGAAGGGTTCGACATTTAAATAAATATAAATAAATAAATAAATAAATAAATAAATAAATAAATAAATGGGAAGGAAGAGATGTTTTCGCGACTATGAATAAGGAAGTAAAATGGCAGTCTGTAACAAGTGACAGCAGGGTTTCCATGTACAGGAATGTCCCAATCGGACACATGCTTCAAAAACGCACACACATACACAAAAGTGCATGGACATGTAAATGCACGCATACACATGTAGATACACAAACAATATCCTTACATCCACATACACAAAGCACATGTATGCGACTGCACGTACACACATAAAAGGCGTGTACTTTTACAGATTCATATGCACATGCATATGCCCGTATATCGGCATAACTACGCAGAATGTACATTATAGCTCAGGCACATGCATCTACCAGTGCACGTTCAAATACGTATACACGAACACGGAAACGCCAATACACTGCTATGTCTGCTGTAAGTGCAGACATGCAGACAATAGGTCACATACAAATATGAAGGCCCAGATGCATGATACAGGGGACCAAAGGTCGTCCCAGGAAACTTAAGCACGCATGAAATGACATCCTCTCGCGCGACGGATGTACGAACACTCACGCATTCACACACACACACACGGACCTATCAACACAACACGCATAAGCGTTCTTACTTCATCGCCAATGTTTGTCGATTAGCGCTAGTAGAATGAATCCACTTACCTTTTCGTCTCCATATGGCGCTAATTTAATGTGCTGCTAGGATGTCCTATTTGTCACACAGCCTTAGACGTGCATGTGTATATATATGGGCCCTGCGTTGGTGTCACAGCGTTGTAACAGCTGAGAACAGCACCGTATCCTGATTCAGTGTGCAGGGACCGTCTCTGGCGGGGTGACGCATTTTACCGCCTGTCATAAAGAACGACCTGCCGTCCTAAAAATTGCTCTGTAACCTTCCGGACGGTGTTGAGCCAGCGGCCCTACATCTAACAGCGCCCGCACACTTAGGAGACAACCGCCAAATCTTGGTTCCTCTATTTTTAACTGCCCACATCCTGACAATGTGCAAAGCAGGTTTCACAAGCTGCCCGCAAACGGGCCAAAAAAAAAAGGGACAGTCGAAATAACAACAACAGAAGCACAGCGTTAAGAGAGCGAAAATACCAGTTTCCTGTTTCAAATATGGTATTTTGCCTGCGTTTAAAAATAGGATAAGGCGTTATAAAAATTATAAACAACACGCTATTTTCTTTGTGTCATGTGTCATGTGGCTTTGTGTCTCTGTGTGAGTGTGCGCGCGTGTGTGTCTTTGTTTATGAAGCTCTCGTGTGGCTGGAGCAAAACATTTATTTTGTGATTTCACTGGTTCACTGTGAGGGTAAGATTTATTCACGTCATAGACGATAGACGATAGGCATAGACGTCCTAGCAAATGTGTGATCTCTGCCTGCCTGCCTGCCTGCCTCCCTGTCTGTCTGCCCCCACCCCCAGCCTTATTGTATATTCCTTGTGCTTATTTGGAAAAGATGCACGTTTGTAATTCTTTACATTCTGCTCGAAGTTTCAGAGTTCTCTCAAGCTAGAATTTTTTTTCCCAAAAAAATGGAACAGGAACAGGCGTGGACCATTTCCCAGATACCCAGCGCTGCCTGGCTGTCAGCGTTTTAATTACTTCCGCTTCCTGCTGTGTGGTTTTTCCGGATCTGTCTGAATGCTCTTGAGAGCTTTCTAAACAGACGTGTCCTTTTCCGTCTTTGTTTTATCGTGTGTCTGCCGCGTGTTCCCCTGCCGGTCTATTTTCAGTGCACATCTGTCCTTCCTCCCCCATCCCTCTTCCTCCACCCCACCCCCGGTGGTGGCTGGAAGTAGGCCCTACCTCCCCTTAACAGTAAGCGCCAAGAAATAAGAGAGTAATGAAAACTAGAGTTCTCGTGTGAATCGGCTTTCAAGTCTCTCTACTAAGCTGTCGTGATCACGAACATTAAAAACGTTACACCCAGCCTTGTACACATGAGTTGATACTTTTTGTGCTGGGGGAGAGCGGTGGGGCTGGGAAATAAAAAAATACATCAACCTCACTTGAAACGTTTTACTTAACAGAACTTGATTTGAAAGAGATGTCTCGCCGAACAACATTACATGATGTTCTCCAATGTAGATCAACAATAAAGGACTAAATGAAGAAGGGAAGGCACGGATCTACAGTCGGACAAACGAACAAAAAGCGAACGGACAAACGAACAAAAGCAAACGGACAAACGAACAAACGAACAAAAAACGAACGGACAAACGAAAGGAAAAAACCGAACCAACAAACAAACACACGAACGAACAATCAAACAAACTAAACAAACGAACGAACGGAGCGTTGACATTATCAGTTTAGAATCTTTCAATGGTGTTATCGTTGGCACAGATGAGAAGATGTCACTGCGGTGTTATTAATTTTCTGTAACCGGCACACAATGGCCCAAGGACCAAATTACCACTGCATACCGCGAAGTTACAAAAGAAATTTATTTTACTTGGGCTCAGTCCCGGTAAACCACTCACACAGGCGCCATCAACCTGATCTAAACACTGAAGGCACAAGGTACAAATAAAGAATTTATTAACACTGACATACGTCCCCCTCTTTTCCAAAAAAGACAAAAATAAATGAATAGGAATTATTACAGATAAAAACAACGGAAACTCCTCGGCAAAAGACTACCTAAAAAATTGATACCATACAATTGATAAATTCCTACGCTACTGTGACCTAACTCCCAGGCGCACGTGATAAGACAAATGGACGAAATCCAAGAAGATTTCCAGGGAGGTAATCCATATCCGCTCCCTGTGAACATTTAAACAAATTTCTGGTGGTGCAAACGCATGAAGAAATGTGTTAATTTTACGACAATTTTCAGCGAGTTGTACATTTCAAATGCGAGGCAAAGCAAAATCAAACTAAAGAAAACAGGACTGATACGTGTACAAATGGAACTCGGGACGTTAAGCTTATGCGTTCAAGCGCAAACAGAAAGCTTTAACAGATCGTGGACACTGACTCTAGAGGCCATTCTTAACGGGACGAACGCGTTTCCTAGTTCGCAGAACGAAGACGTGCGGACATTTTGCTTCGTGGTGCGCCGAACACATACATGTGCACAACTTTGCGTCCTGCTTAGCTCAGCGCAGCTCTGTATGCAGCTGTGTGCTAGTTCACTAGTGCTGTGTGTACACGGCCGTTTAAGGCGAGCCAGGAAGTATATTCGGCCGTTTTGAAGGTCTTAAAATCTTAAAAGTACTCATCTTCCATATCCTCAGGATCATCCAACCCATCATCTTGATCATAATCGTCAAAATCATCATAATCGTCATAATTGTCATCGGCTTCTGCTGGAAAATCCATTGTATGGAACATGTGGGCAATTGCTGCGCTGTTCATTCCCAGATCAAGGCCAGCGTCCATACGGAACTCCATTTTGTTCATCGTGGCTTTAGCTACAGTGCTGTCGTCGTTCAAATTTTCCTGGAATCCGTTATCGTCCTTCTCCGCTCTCGGCCTGTGCTTCAGTCGGTCTTCCTCACCAAACTCCGGTACCGGAAACGCCTGGCACCATCTCTTGACCTGAAAGCGTTCTGTCGTTTCGTTCTGGAGGCAGAAGCGTTCGATTTTGATGATGGGGAACTCGAGGTTTTCGCTGAGGCATTTGACAATGATGCCCCAAGGTTCGCCACAACGTTTGCAGACAAGGTTACCTGTCTTCGGGAGGTCCTTGTCGTACTGCTTCTTGTTGTCTATCTCTGGACACAGCTTTGTGTATCTGCAACACAAAGTACACATTGTCGCGGTATTGTCTCTGTCGTGTCTAGGGGTATGGCGCTTATGTGTTTTACTCGTCTGCTCGTTGACTAGAGTTATCACAACATAAAAATGTGTCAAGAAGGGGGAAACTAACACTGCAATCGCTGCCTAATTTAATCAATTTCCAATCGGCTCAAGCCCCCACCCCCTTGCTTGTCACGCGCACAACTTAATAAAAGAGGGCAGCGATAATACACTACTCTATTTATTTACAGTTACAACAGAATATTTCACTACACAAGGAATGATGCTCCAATATACATCTACTGACATATGTAGAACAATCACTCGCACTCTCAAACATTCATCCCAGCTACGCTATACGTATCCACACGCACACGTTATTGACCGGGTTATGAATT
>SMGT01011880.1:4074-42580 GCA_004794575.1 Lanistes nyassanus | reverse complement strand
GCCTGCACTCGTCTGTAATACCTTCGTCCTTCAGCATACGGCAATCGGCAACTGGCATTTCACATTTCGGCCCTTAACATTTGCGGTCGGGCGCCTATATAGCCCTGAGCGCGGACTTGCCAGAAAAACGCGAATGGGCTTTCTACCCGTTCTAGGTGGTGGGCTGTAGCCCGGAGTGTTGTTCGCCCCCACCTCGCAGCCGACCCCCTCTCAGGGTGACGGGTCAACCGAGGGACGGGGTGCGGGTTCCCCTCGCTCTCAGCCGGCTACCTTCCCCGCTCCACCGCGCGGTCTCTCCTGGCTGTTTTGTCGAGCCAATCGGGTCGCCCGTAACAATTTGCTCTACCTCCTGATTGGGTAGGCAACTAGACGCCGGAAAAATCACAACACACATACAGTGCACACAGTTTTTTTCGGCCAACAATAATCATAAATATTCTGTTTGCATATTTATCAAACCAACTATACAACTCAGTAGACTAATTTGGCACTCAGATTTAGCCCGCAGTTGACTTTTGGCTTTTGCTTACAGGTCTTGGCTATATTTCTGGAGTCTGGCACAATTTGAAGAACAAAACAAAGTACAGAGTTGAATGGCATTTTTATGACCTTGTTGCGCGCGCAGCATGTGTGCGTGGCAAGATCTGGTAACGTGACGACTCTCTACAAATACCTCACACTACATACCCCTCGGAGTTAAATATGTGCGTGACACACGCTAACGACTGCTTCTACTGCTACCTTCGACCAAATTCTGGCCCGATGACCACGTGGTTTGTTGATTTCAGCCTCTTCACGTCGGTAGAGTGGCAGGCCAACGCACAGCACTTGCGACACAGCAGTTCGTATCGGCCTTCAGGAAGTTTTTCCCGCATCTTCTTGCCTTCGCTGATGTCTTTCCTCCAGCGCTTCTGGTAGTTCTCGAACTGGATTCGCGCCAGCTCTTCGCGATGGCGGCCGGGGCTCTCGAAGACCCTCTCCTGGAAGCTTGCCACCGCGTCCCGCATCAGCACCTCGCTGTTGATGTTCTCTACCTCCTTGTTCACGCTGTCTTTAAGCATATTGGCCAGCACCCCATACAGCGCCTCTTTCTTTCTGGCACGTCCTGCGGGATTGACGAGATGGTATTAGTTCAGCAGCCTGAGTGCTGCTTCTGACAAGAAACGCCTTGCTAGATTACGGGCAAAAACGTATGCGTTAAATAACAGACATGCAAACATCCATTCATCCATGCAAACGAATCTTCTGAGCAGAACACAAATCCTCCCCCCCCCCACACACACACACACACGCACACGCACACGCATGCACGCCCGCACAGGTGCAGAAAAAAAACGAGCAGAAAGATCTACAGAGGAAGAGGAAAGATTGAGGAGAGAAGCGTTCTGGAGGCGACAGACCAGAAGACAGAAAAGACACAGTGAAGATTTGAGAGAGTTGGTCGCGCAGACAAAGGGAGAGTACCTCTGGTCTGTATCATCGAAACCAAGCTGCTGTCATAGTCGTATCGAATGACCAGATTACAAGCCCGAAAGTCCAGACCCTCTTCAGCAGCAGAGGTACAGACCAGCATCTTGTGAACCCCTTTGTTGAAGTTATCCATCACTTCTGCTACCTCCCTCTTTGTCATCCCTGTCAAACACCAGGAAGGAAGGATCTCGAAGGTGTCAAAAAGAGGCTTACAAGCTTAACGACTGTGAATCCAATCATCAGTATCTGAAGGGGAGACTACTGAAATTGTCCCGTAATTATGTTGTTGTTTTCAGTTTACTGTTCGCGTTTTTAGGAGAAACACACCGTGCACAACAACGTCTGCAGTGTTACTACGCATCAGCTGGCGAAGGATGCACTGTACACAAAAATATTTGCATATATTTACCCGCCTGAATAAATATGGAGGCAACAAACAAATAAAGGCACAGCAGCTATAGTCTACTTGATTATAGATGCATCGAGTCCGAGAACCTCTGTTACACAGCAGCCTCATGGAATACACCATGCGCCGTCCGAGATTGCAGGTGAGTTGCACTGGTGAACTGCATAGGCAACAGCTGTACTCAGGAAAAACTTACTACACTCATAACAAATGTGTTGTGCTTTAACCTTGTCTGTATTTAAAGACAGCCAACTCAATACCGTATTGTATATAAGACTGTCTAGATTTGTTTCGAGACATACCCACCTCCTTCACACTTGGTTGTAAAATACGACTGCCCCGATCTGTTTAAAGACATACCCATGCACCTCCTTGACACGTTCTTATATAATAAAACTGTCTCGATCTGTTTAAAGACATACCACCCTCCTTGACATAACCACCTCCTTAAGATGTTCTTATATAATAAGACTGTCTCGATCTGTTTAAAGACATACCCACCTCCTTGAGATGTTCTTATATAATAAGAGTGTCTCGATCTGTTTAAAGACATACCCACCTCCTTGAGATGTTCTTATATAATAAGACTGTCTCGATCTGTTTAAAGACATACCCACCTCCTTGACACGTTCTTATATAATAAGACTGTCTCGATCTGTTTAAAGACATACCCACCTCCTTGAGACGTTCTTATATAATAAGACTGCCTCGATCTGTTTAAAGACATACCCACCTTCTTGACACGTTCTTATATAATAAGACTGTCTCGATCTGTTTAAAGACATACCCACCTCCTTGAGACGTTCTTATATAATAAGACTGCCTCGATCTGTTTAAAGACATACCCACCTCCTTGACACGTTCTTATATAATAAGACTGCCTCGATCTGTTTAAAGACATATCCACCTCCTTGACACGTTCTTATATAATAAGACTGCCTCGATCTGTTTAAAGACATACCCACCTCCTTCACACGTTCTTATATAATAAGACTGCCTCGATCTGTTTAAAGACATACCCACCTCCTTGACACGTTCTTATATAATAAGACTGTCTCGATCTGTTTAAAGACACACCCACCTCCTTGAGACGTGCTTGACGTGGCGCCGGTGATACGCCCGGGGTTTAGCCAGTGCAGCTTCGGGTGTCTATTGAGCCACTGGGGTATCAGGCGCGTGAGCTCCAGGGTACGCACGAATATCATGCCACGCACATCGCCGGCACCTTTAGGGCTGAGCTCATCGCCCTCCAGGCCAGACTGGGAGCCACCGTCACCCGAGATCATCGAGGCGCTGTCCAGATCATCAAGGGAGTTCACGTAGGTCGCCTCGTCGTCATCACGATCGTCAAGCCCAGGCTCGCGCGGCAGGGGGGCTCGCAAGTCGTCAAGCTCGCGCAGAGGGGGGATTTGCAACTCGACGCCTGCCCTCCACCTCTTCACAAACGTTGCTCTCTCATCGCCGTGGTGATGGTGAATCTGTTTGACGTCTGTCGTGGAAGAGCTTCGCTGGAGGAGGCTGCCGGAGGTTGCGGAGAAAGACAAGTCATTCAACTCCGGAAATCCCACCGCGCCTGCGCCCACGTCACGCTCCTCTAGCTGTAGAGGGTCAAGGTTGCGAGAGGTCAAGTCGCCTGTCCCGTCCGCATTCTGCCTTGAGTCTGCCAGGGGCTGCTTGATTCCCAACAAAATCAACTCTTCTAGCAAGTCCAGCTTGGGATTTCTGGTTTCTTGGGCTTCACTCTCCAGGAGCTTTAAATGAGCTAAATGCAGTTTTTAAAAAAAAAAGATTTTTAAGGGAAGGTCTAAGCTTTCTAGCAAAATATTGAGCAAAAACGAAACGAAATGAAATTTGTATTCCAATTTAGAATTGGTGTTTATGAAATTTTAGAGCACCGAAACAGATATTTGACCAGTGGCGCTGTGAATGTTTGTCGCTTGTGTCATACAGGTGTCGAAGACGAAGTGCATTTTGTTTTGTGTAGCCCGACTCTAGAACCTCTGAGAAACGACTTTATTCCTGTTAAATTCACTAGATTCCAATCAAGGTTTAAGCTTGCTCTTTTGTAATCTGCTAGTAACGAAACTGTCGTTTGTAATTTAGCCATATTTCTATACAAAGCTCAGAAGCTTTAGGGACATATAAGTGCATAAAAAATGTTTGCCATGCGGGTATTGGTTTGTGTAAATAATTTTATTCACTTTACTTATTCACGCTGTACAAACTTCCCCCTTCCAGAAGGGACCCTGGACTCGTTGGAATAAAAAAAATTCTTTTCGTTTCGTTCACATATTGAGCAAAAAGAAAGAGATCTGTACCAGATACCCTCTATGCCAGCACCCACTAAAACCCAATCATAAAGACATGCACACACTTATAAAACTGTCCACATTATAACTCTGACCATCAAACAGCAGGGCCAGCTCCATGTCCACGTTGGCCCTTTCCGCTGTGTTAGTGCGCATGCGCTCAAACTCGGTCTTCAGAAAGTCTAGCGCATCTGTGGCTTGGCATTCTTCGTGAAGGGTCAGAGCCTTCATGTAGATCTACAAGGGAAGAACAAAGTCTTCTGTCATGGCTTTTTTCGAACTTCATTTTCTTTTCAAATTTGTCTTAGATGGTTCATTCTATTTGGAGTTTTGTCCGCCCTTTTCTTATTTTTTTTTAAAGGGGAGGGGGCGGTATCTAAATGGAAGAATGTTCAGAAACACTCTAAGAATTAATTAATGTTCATGGGACCCACACACACACACACTGAGAATACCAAAAGATAAAGATGGCTGAGAGAAGTGAATACATTCTGGGGGGGGGACATAAAACTGAAGCATTTCGTGAACTGACTTGAAGAAATGGTGCACCTTCGTCTGATGTTTTATACCTGTGCCATGTGAAATGCGTCTGTCCCTCACGGGTGAAGCTAAAAATGTAAAACTTGACACACGGGCAGCAACGTATAAAGCTAGTGAACTGCGCTCTTCTGTCGTGGGACCTTGTGCGTGGACTGCTGCTGTACCCATTGTCCGAAAAGGGCAGCAATGCCTATAGCTTTACATTTTCCTCTCAGGCAATTTGTCAAGTCTAGAGGCTTCTATAGAAACAGCCCACCCACAAGTCCACTGACATTCAGACGCTAGGCGTGTTGTAACAAGCTGCAGACCTTAAGCGTGTCGATGCATGCCATTATGGTGTAGCGAGCGCCCGACTCCGGCACTTGCAGAAAATGTCTGTCCCGGGTGTTCAGCCATTCTGTGAAGCTGTCCATCGCCCCGAAGGCAGGCGGTTCGAGGCTTGCCTCGAACCGCGCAGCTTTGGATTTGTCGAAAGCTTTCAGGAGATTTGAAACTGAGGCAAAAACGAAAATAAAAGCCTACACAAGCAATAAGTACAAATGCACGCGCACACGTACACACACATTGCAAACACACAAACACGCCCTTGCCTTCATGCTCCGCCAGCCCCCCCCCCTCCGGCAGAGTAGTTCAAATACTGACACTCTATTACGGCTGGGTGTTTCTGCATTGCCTTGATGACCTCCTGCATTATCGCCTGGATATGTTCTTTAAACTTGTCGGCAGTCCTCTTTTCGTAAGAGCGTATCTCTGCAATCAATCAATCAATCAATCAATCAATCAATCAATCAATCAATCAATCAATCAATCCGAGTACGAGTGTGGGGCTGAATGCATGAATTTATGTGTGCGTACGTGAATGCATTTTGTGTGTTGTGTGTGTTTTGTTTATGTGTGGGTTTGTGTGTGTACTGTGTGTGCGCGGGCGGCAGGCTTTCAAAAGTAAGTACTTACATTGATGCTTACACATTTATCTACAAGAGAGATTATAAAACGCATGAAGCAAACATAGCAAAAGTCGGGTGGAACCTTACATTTGTGTTACATCCCAACTACGAGGAAAGATGGTACTAGCGAAGCCAGTCCCGGGAGTAATCTTAATGTGCTTAATCTCGCCCGCTTTTAGAACAAAAAAGGCACTGTGAAGGATATGGTGCGCCACCAAACACTTGTGAGCGCAGGTAAAAATTTCCTTCTGCTGTGTGAAACCTTGTTAGGGCCTCAGTTTCCGGTAAGCTGCCGTCAGCAGAAAGACGTAGCGCTTACCGTGTCTAGGTCTAGTCACGTGATCCTCCAAGTCGCGCACATTTCGCTGCACGCTGCAGATCTCCTCCACGTCCAGGGAGGCTGTCAGGGAGTACAGGTGCTTCACCGCGTCCCCAAGGTTCCCTCCCCTGAGCCGCCCGATGCCTGGGCTGGCGGTCAGACCGATTATCTGCCCATAATGAAACCCAGGTGCACTTTGGTTGGTTGGCAAGTGCGGGGCGACAATATATAGCTATAGAATGAATTCTATAACAAAATAATTAATTCTATAATTAGAGAATTCATTCCATAATTAGAGAATAAATTCTTTAGTTATAGAATGAATTATATCATTATACAACTCCTCTATAATTATAGAATGATTTATATAGTTATAGAATGAATTGTTTAGTTATGGAATGAAGTCTATAATTATAGAAATTTTTAGTTATAGAATCAACTCTTAGTTATAAAATCAACTCTATAGTTAAAGAATTCATTCATAGTTATAGAATTCATTCTATAAATTCAGAATTAAATCGTTAGTTATAGAAATCATTCTTTAGTTATAGAATTCATTCTATAGTTATATAATGCAATTCTTTAGGTATAGAATGCAATTCTTTAGTTATAGAATTCATTCTATAGCTATAGAATGCAATTCTTTAGGTATAGAATGCAACTCTTTAGGTATAGAATTCATTCTATAGCTATATAGTGCAATTCTTTAGGTATAGAATGCAATTCTTTAGGTATAGAATGCGATTCTTTATATACCATAAGCATTATACCCTTTCCCCTCTTGGGGCCCCATAAGCACGAAGACATTTGCACATCGGTGACAATGAACGGATGTTTTGAAAGACCACTAAACAGTGTTTGCCCTCCTTGTACAGAATGATATCATTTAAACTGTTTCGCTATCCGTAATGTTAATTTTGTCACCTCTTCCCAGACAGACGAGCGCTCAGCGAGTAAAGATCGTCAGATGATTTGATAAAACTGAAAGAAAAACAAGGATGAAGGACTGTTCATTCAGTGCTGCCTGCAACAGGTTTTCTGCACTTTTTATCACGATCGATAAATTTTTCCCAGCACTTTTCCTTGAGGAGACCTCGATCAAAATGACTGTCTCCACAGAAAATCTGACCCAGATTGGACGAAATGAGATTCCATTTTTTTTAATTGCCAGAGGGTGGACTAATTTTATTCGGGCTGGTTGAAGCATCTGATACGGAGAACGTAAAGAGTAAACCAGCATCACCAACTTAAGAACATGTTGTACACCTACGATGACAAGATTTTTTTGCACGCCCAAAATAAAATAACAGACTGTTTCTTACCTGAGGCAGTCTGACACTGCCGGCTGGAAAACCAAACTTGAGCTCCATGTACAAGCTCATTAACCGCTTGAATGGATGGCCTCCCCTTGTGTGGTGACATTCGTCTAGCACCATCAGAGAGAACTGTGCCAGGCTGATCTCCCCTCTCTCCACAGCCTCCACCAGACACTGGGCTGTCACAACGAGTACTCTGCATCTGGAAAAAAAGGGACAGAAACGAAAGAAATAAAGTAGACGATTTCTTTTGTTACTCTTCTTCATCTTTTTTCCTTTTTCTGTTTTTTCTTTCTTCTCTCTTTCCTCGCTCTTTTTCTATGTTCTTTCTTCTCATTTTTGTTTCTTTTTTCTTTCTTTCTCTCTCTTTCCTGCTCTGTCTTGCTTTAATCTTTCTTTCTCTATTTACTGCTCCCTCTTTCTGTTTTCTTTCTTTTCCTTTCTTTCTCTCTTTCCTGCTCTCTTTCTCTTTCTGTTTTCTTTCTTTCTCTCTTTCCTGCGCTCTCTCTCTTTCTGTTTTCGTTATTTTCGTTTTTTCTCTCTTTCCTGCTCTCTCTTTATTTTTTCTTTGTTTTCCTTTCTGAATCTCTCGTTCCTGTTCTCTCCCTTTTTCTTTTTTATTTCTTTTCCTTTCTTTTTCTCTATTCTTTCTTTTTTTTTAAATACGCCGGGCTGACCAGGAGACAGGAACGTCGAAGACCAAACACATACACATGCAAATCATACGCAGCTTTACATGTTCTTACTTCTGAAGCAGAGAAGCAAAGTTGGGTCTCTTTGCCGAGTTTGTCGGCCCACATCTCAGTTGAGGGTTGAAGGCAGGCAGGTAAGTTAGAAAGCGAACACACTGTTGCTGTGCCAGCCTCACTTTGGGCACAACAAACACCAGACGTCTTTCATTACCTCCCTTTAGATGTTCCTATAGAAAAAGCAGTTACGGCGGCATTTTCACTTTAAATCTGTGAAAGTTAGAGCGAGGACAGATAAAACGGGTACAGGGGTTTGTGTACGTAATACAAAAACTTTTTTTTTAAAGTGGGGGGGGGATGAGCTTTTTGTCACCGTTAGTATGTATAAAGACCCTACTACATACATCCGCTCTAAAGTAAAGTTCAAGCATTTCTACTAAAGCAGTGTTCCCACAATTCAACAAGTCGAATAAAAAAAACAGTAGTAATGAAGACACACCATCTGCAAAACTGATTTTTAAATTTATTAACACTTTATGTTTAAATCATTTCACAGACACCCCCCCCCCCCCCCCCATACTGACATCACCGTAGATCAGCCCTTTTTAACATTTTCTTTTCCTTCGACATTCTCTTCTGCTCGCACATTTCAGCCATGTACTTAGCTTGACCACAGACCTGAATAGCTAAATACCTCTTTATATGTATATATACCTCTATGGCTTGAAGCGGACCGCGTATGTCACTTGGGACAAACATGACTTCTGATTGGCTGAGGAATGTAATTTAGATGTTTGGAATACACCCTCCCTCGTGTCTCGTAGTCCTTAGAATATAGACCGTGCTTGGTGAAATATGAGACTCGCGTAAACGGTGAGCCCTTACAGATTGTCAATAGGACAAGAAAATGGCCTTTATACTTTGTGATCGAAACAGTTCGACTCCGGATGGGATCAGAGGAATGAACATTATTTTAAGGTTCACCTCAGCATATTTAAGAACGATGTAGGTTTTGCCTGCCCCAGTGTCCAGCCAGATGAGAACGTTGCGACCTTTCCGAGCCGATTCCAGTAACTCCTGTTGGTACGGTCTTAGGGTTATCGGCCCTTCGCTCAGCTTCTTGAGGTCAGCAAGGTCGGCGGGCGCCATGTTTGACAAGGGCAAAGGGTATCCGGCGAGGTTGTTAAGCTCGTCCGATACTGAACTGATTGTAGACATGGTCGAAGAAGAACGTTCGCCATCATCTGAAAGAAAGAATTATAAAAAAACGCATTTATTTCATTTCTTCGAATTCCTTCGCTCGGTGACCCCTCAAGGCCACGGCGTTGATTGGCGGGCTGTGAAACTTTTGCTGAGGTGCGGAAAGTAAACCGTCTGGCGGTTAATCAGTTAACGAGAACTTGAGTAGAGGAGGATTGAAAAGCACTCACTCACACGTCTGCGTACAAGTAAGCGCACAAGTGTATCCCCCACCTCTTCCTTTTTCTCCAGTATTCTTTCTTTCTCAATCTTTTTATCTTTCTTTCTTTCTTTCTCTTTTCTCACACTTTCCTTCTTTCTCTTTCTTTCTCTATTTCTCTCACCTTCTTTCTTTCTCTCTTTCTGTCTTTTTTCCTTCTGTCTACTATAAGGGTTAGGGTGAAAGGTCACCAAAATGTTTAATTGTTCGAGGTCGAACTAGTGTTCTCTCACTACTTTGTAGCAAACAAAAGCTAAAGAATGCAAATTTCAGTTTAAAGATCAGTGCTGCTGAGAGTAAGACGTCAGAAAGGCAATACCTGTAGCCCTGACGTCATTAGCCCTGACGTCATTAGCCCTGACGTCATTAGCCCTGCCTGGACCTTGAGATTCAGGCTCCACCTGCTGGCTGCTATCAACACGCTCCACGTACGGATCTTGCCCAAGCATGTCTGCAACCAAACAGCCATTAAGAAACAAGCAACACATCAACATTTCTCTAACGAGTATCTAAAATATATCTGCGCTGTCTTTCATAAGTACCTGTATGTGTGCACATGCGAAAAACAGTTTCATTAGCCAAGCTAAAATGATTTCATAATTTGTTTTACGATGTAAATTTGTTAGTGTGCAAGCTCATATAGTTTCATTCTCTCTCTCTCCCCGCTCCCCTCCCCCCACTCTCTCTCTCTCTCTCTCTCACAAACGGGCACCACCTAAACTATTGGTGCCTGTTACATTTTTCTAAATCTGGACTCTTTCAGGTAACGTTAATGTAAATGCTGACTTTGGCAGATGACATTTCAAAAAAGGAAATATGGACTATTTTCCTATGCAGCTGGCCCAGCAGTTTTAGAAATAACCTGCAGGTGACAAAGATCAAAGCCCCTCCCCCCCCCACCCAACGCACCCGACTTACCCCAAGCATTCCACAGTATTTGCGCCATCCGGTCTGACGATGGCAAACAGTGTTTGGCGTCAGGCAAGTCATCGAAACTTCGGGCCATCGCGTCACACAATGGTGTGAAAGCTGGAAAATTTAAAACCCAACGGCTAATGCCATGCCATATATGCCTGTGGCTGAACATGGGAGCACAAGCCCGAAGTTAAATTCTTAGCAAAAACCCAAGTCACAACTTGCAGAGACCCTAAATAGAAAATTACAGCCTACAGAGACGCAAAATTATAGTCGAAATGGCATTTAGTTTGAACTAAAATTAAATAGATTGTTGTACATGTCATTTTCTCTAAAGCATCTACGTAATGAGGAAGTATTTAATTTTATTTTTACATAATATATATTATGGAATCTTAAGAAGTAGCTTGGAAACGAAATGCTGAAGGGACAATCAAGGGACAGCTTTTAACTTCCTTTTACCTTATATATGGATGGATGGATGTAAGATTTATGGCACGTGTTAAATGTTCATATTCTGCTTTTCTCAATTTCTATATGATAACAAAACTTCAGGACCATTACAATATTTTTTTAACGAGTGAATATACCATTTGTGTCGTTCACTCGAGATTCCTCCGAGCCTTGCAATCGTCTCAGCTTTTTGGCGAGATGGAAATAAAGAGAAGCAAACAAAAAGCTGACAGCCGCCATTGGGTCAGAAGCCCTTTGCGTCACTTCCTCTGGCCAGTCAGAAGGTTCTGAACCATTGCCATGTCCCTCTGGCTGTGCTTCACGCCGTACCCCTGCACCCTCGTTTCCAATGCGGCCTTCTCTCCTCCGTCCGAGGTTTGGCAACCCGCCTGACGCTGCGACAGGCGGCGTTGGACAAGCCTCGTTCTGGGTCGACTCCAGACGAGGCTGCTGACCTCCCTGAGGCGGTTCGGTGGTACTGTTTACCGGAAGCACGCCTTTTTCCCGCAGGGCGGCTAGAATGGCGTTAACTGACCCTAGCCTTCCTGTATCCGGCAGGTTCCGCAAGTGACGGATGAGCTCGCGATGAGCAGACAAGCAGACAGAGGTGACGAGGATCATGTCATGTATGTGTGCATCAGCTGTGGCGAAATCTACAAAACAACAAAGAGTTTAAGATAGAGATTTCGTTCGCAACTTGATATAGAAGTTCTGGGGCCATAACAGCTCTGATTACATTAGTGTAGCAAGTAATTTGCTTTAGTCGACTATCACTCCGACAGGAAGTACTTCCTGTTGGAGTGATAATTTGATAATTTAAGTGCTCGGTCCTCATTTGTTGTTTATTAGTCGACTATGTTAAATAACTGTAGATCTGCAGGTCGACATCTTTCACACATTTCTTGTTGGGAAATGGGGGATGGGGAGAAAGCATCTTGGACATCACATATGACATCATTTGTAGAGACATCCTCACAAACAGAAGCGAGAAATACTATCTATAGCCCTCCTAGTTTCTGCACTGCGCTTTCTCGATTCGTAATTTCAATGTTCTCTGTGTGCCGAATATTAGGTTACGTGTTGTATCGCGTGTTGTATTAACTGTTCATATGACACCCAGAGTCACACGTACGGCACATGCTGCCTAGTTTCACCCGTCGCATTCCAGAAAAAAATAACAGCTATAGCCACCACTAGCGACAGTGCCTGAAAAGTGGCCACAAAGAGGGACTTCATATAGCCACTGCCAGTGCAGAAAACCCAACCGAAGATCCTTTGCCTCCCTCCCTTCCTTCCCCCAAATCTATGCTCCCCTCCCTCACAGTGCGAAGTCACCGGGAGGTGGAAGCACTCTCCTCTTCCAAAACAACATCTTACCTTTCGATCGAGAGCGCAGAGTACGCATGAACACCTCCATCAGGGACTGAGGCGACGATAAAACGCAGTCCATCAAAACAGCAGTTGAAGTGTACTTGCCTACCTCATCTCTGGAATGACTGATTATGTCTAACATCTTGCTCTGGTCCAGACCTATAAATGTAATAAGTGAATCAACGAACATTAGTAGAGACCGAAAAAAAAGTTACTTGGCGTAAGGATGAACAGGTCACAATTTTTTTTAAAAAAAGGCTATAAGGTGGGTTCTATTGACACCGGAAATCTTCGAAATGTCGTGACGTGAGGGCTTCTATACCGGCATGTGCACCCATCGCGATGGTTACATTTTTTTTTATCTTATCGCAGAAATACGCGCGTTTTTCGGATGCGTGCGTACCTGCACGTGTGTGCTGCGTGCGTGCGTGCGCTATAGTCTCTCACCTACCTTGAATCTCTCCGTTTCCTAGTTGATTCCACTTGGTTACCATCAACGCCATGACAGCTACTGGGCAAAAGCCGAACGCGGCGAGATGCGGCTTTAGAAACTCTACAGCCTGGCTGAGACAGGTGTAACAAGGCGCCGGTGTTGACATATCTGTAGCCATCCCTTCGCGAGCGCAGGGGCAGCTCCGAGCGGCTTCTCCAGTCCCACCTTCAGCCATTGTTTGTCCGATCTTCCTCCAGGTGTACTGGTGATTCTGTTACTGATCGCAGGTCTCGGATCACCAGCACCCTGTCGACTCTGTTTCGATCGGCTGCTTTTTTTTCAGACTGAGCTACGTGTAATCAGAGTTCCACGAAATGTCTACACCGATTCCACGAGTCTGCCGTAGCAAGTGATTTCGGTTTCGATTGAACCTAGATTCAAAAAGCCCCAACACGTTTTTCCCTTCGGGTATTGCCGTACATTCCAAAAATAACCCAGAATTGCGTGCTGCTGTATTTAACACATTTGGCATGGGCAAGGGGCGAGGCCAGATATAGCTCTGCGGGTAAAGCTGCAGATGTGGATGTTGCTGGTTCAAATCTAGAGTTGTCAAGGTTTATTTATGTTGATCAGACGGCATAAATATCTGGCCCTTTCCCAGAACTGCCTCTTCGAAAAGGCCATCTTTACTGTAGGCATCATAGTCTGGTACCGTGGTTCTATAGCCCGGTTCAGTCTAGAACGCCATTCGATCAGCACCCCCACCCCCACCCCTCGTTCTGCGAAATCACGAGGTGGAAGCACTGTCCCTCTAAAATTACCAAAATTACCTACCCACCTTATGGGCGTTTGCAGTGCGCACACGATCATACGTAAAGATGCAAGTAAAATACGCAGGGCGAAGCGACTGTTAAGAGAGGGGGTGAAATAATTTAAGAAGACTCACGCAATCCAGCCCTACCTCTCTGTACAATGCAGCCCAGTCCAGGTAATTCTCACTGAAACGATTGGTTTGCTGGCCAGGGATGGCGGAGTTTTATCTTTTCGTTCTGCAGCCATATGTCTTCCCGTTCTGCAAGCAGCCATAATGACGATGGATATGATCGCGGATAACTGCACTACTAGCAAGAAGCTAGCACAAAACAGTCGATTCGTCAATCGCTCAATCGGCAAATTGATCGGGGTGGGGGGGAGAGAAGGGAGACCAAGATCGAAGCGATGAGGAGGGTGACTTTCTTTCGCCTAGAGCTTGCGTCAGGGTCCGTGAGTGGGCGAGCGTGCGTGGGTATTTCAGTGGTTGTGGGTTACCTCTTTAGTGCAGATCTAATACTGAAACTGGAAACAGATTCTCACGTCGTGTGTTCAATTCGTTTTGATAACTAACTGCATGGTGCCACACAAAGCCAGCTCGATCAGAACTTTATACACAGGTCCAGGACTATGACTACTCGACTACTACTTGACAGCAAAAAATAGCAGATCAATCACGATATATAGCTGTGGCACTGGGGTGAAGGAAAGTACGTTTTTGTTGCGCCGTTTCTGGCGGGTCCGATATCTTTGCTGATTTCGAGAATTTTTGACAGTGGTTTTATTGTGTTCATTTGTTTACACTACGTACAGTTGCGCTAATCTTGACTTATCATGCTGTCGACATATCACATGCCGCTAATTCAGTAATTGGAATGGCGCTCAAAGGCTCAGGCTGATGCTAATTATTTTTTTTCATTTTGCACTAAACATAAAGATGTGATTTCAACTTACTTATTCAGACTGCGAATGAAACCTTTTCCCCTGTACAGTACGTAGTTGTCCGGCAGAAGTCTCTTATGTTTGGAAATTCGAGCCACGTCAAGGGGTATAACTCGATCTACATCGTGGATAGATCTAATTCAAGTCATTTGAGACAATAACAAAGAACAGTTCCCTATCCTTAATTACTGCATTTTTATGTCGTCTGATTATATTATTAAGTATGCAATATTAAGCGCTAGAAACTTTAAAACAAACCAGAAAGCCATTTTTAGTAAAGTCTGGTGGTTCTGAAACTTATCGAATGATTTTCTGTGCTAAGTATATATGTCGCAGTATTATATAGTATCATACATCGTACGTACATACGAAAGCACGATATCATGGATATGTGGGTGTGGAGTATAAAATACTCTGTGTCCATCTGGCTGCATAGTATATGCTGTGGAAAGAGCAAAGCTGTATTATAAATAGTTGTGACGCGGTACTTTTTACGTGTAACATTTAACCCATTCCTTCTGACCCCTTTTATTTCGTTGGAATTCCTTAACTTAGATGCTTGTAACACGTACACGATAAGTCAGTTCGGCGGGGCCTTAACTTTGAGTGGAAATCACTTATCTTACAGAAACATTCCTCGAGACATACGCATTTCATACAGGCCATTTACACGATTTCCCAACTCCGGGTACGTCCCCCGGCCGGCCCCACCGGAGCGTTGCCAATGCAAGATCTCAAAATTACAAGCAACCTCGACCCACC
Organism: Lanistes nyassanus; assembly: GCA_004794575.1. Classification (NCBI taxonomy): domain Eukaryota; kingdom Metazoa; phylum Mollusca; class Gastropoda; order Architaenioglossa; family Ampullariidae; genus Lanistes; species Lanistes nyassanus. Next base: position 27,439 of record SMGT01011880.1, on the reverse strand, counting down.
TCCCAAGTTGCAATGATAGATCCAGCCCTGGGTCAAAATATATAGGTAATCGCGTGTGAATTTCGTGTATGAAAAATTAAATGCGCATGTCTCGAGGGATGTTTCTGTAAATTTATTTTATGTGCACTCTTAGTAATATATCGTACTGCATAAGTTACAGGCATGCCTATATAGGCTATAGTGTAGGCAACAAAAGGGATTCGAAGGGATAGCGATATATATATATATAGGGATCGATCTGTCATTTATATATATATATACACATTACATATATGCGCGCGCATGTGTGTGTGTGTGTCCATGCTCGTGCGTATAGTAGAAAGCAAAGGTATGTGAATTCATATAAAAATAAAAATTTACATAGTTATAATATCTCACACGTGAAAAGTACCACGATTACAATTTATATAGAATTTTACTGCTCTTCCCACAATATACTAGCCAATACTAGTGTATGGCTGTCATTCACTTCTGCACTTACAAGACGTGCTTGCTGTCCGATCGCACGCACATAATTAAGCTTTGAAAATCATTCCACCAGTTTCAGAACCATCATCATACATTAAAAATATATACTCATTGATGTTTCCAGCGCTTAAATATTGCATGCGTAGTAATATAATCATATGGCATAAAGAATACAATAATATATTATCATAAGGATAGAGATGTGTTCTAATTGCTATTGTCTGAAATGACTTTAATTAGATCTATCCGCGATGTTGAGTTATACCCCTTGACGTGGCTCGAGATTTCCAAACGTCAGAAACGTCTGCAGTATGCCGGCAACCATACAAGACAGAGGTTTCAATCTGAAAATCTGAATAAGTAAGTTTAAAGCCCATCAATATGTTGAGACACAAATTATTTGCGTACCACACGAATAGATGCAGCACACCAGGCATGCAGTTTATTGCAAAATGGAAAAAAAAGAGAGAAGAAACTTCAGCATCAGCTGGCTGTAAGGCAGTTTCATCATGACCATGACATTCAAGTTCGACTAACCACGCAGATCGACTTTAACGGTTGATTGTTGAAAATCGAGTTTATGCTGGGTCTTTTGCCGTTGATTGAAACATGAATGAAAAGTTTTATAAAGGAATTATCTTTCAAGATTAGCTAGTTTACTATAGCTTCTCAGTCCTGGAACGTTAGCAGGACATCGAACAATTGAAATCACAACCCATGCAGCGCCTATATACTCATTACTGCAGTACTCATACTCAACTGGTATAATATTTCAGTCTCAAGGCCTTAGTTTTAGCTGCACAGTAAACCTCTTCCTGATTACATTATTAATTCTTTATTGCTTACATCAGAAAAGCACTTTCAGTTTGCAAGAGAAAGTTTCCTTACCTTGGCCATCTTACAGCTACGTTACTTTCTGTTCCCGCACTTTCCCCAAACTCGATAGACTACAAAAACACGCATTTAAAAAAAATGTATACTTATAGACATGCTCACTTTCAAATAATTCATGCGCCCACATGGAAACCTACTGCTTGTCTGCAAAAGCTGCACACCATGAAACCTTTCTCATCAGATTTACAAAAATGTGATATATATGCACACAGACTGATGAGTAGATTAAGATTGGGTAAGCGGATGGTTACAGTGCCTGTGCACTGCACCGTACTCTACCGGTTAACTCAGCTCAGAATTGGTACCTGACCTATGAGTCAGGGAAGGTAAGCCAGTGAGACAAAGAGATGGGCACCGTCCTTGCGATGCCAGTCTTGAAGAAAAGTGATGGTCTCAAACACCCCTACGAAAAACAGGTCACAAACAATTCTTTACCTTAAAATTAACACCTTAACCAAGTGGTTTTGTAAGCAAGGTTATTGAAAAATGCACATGTAATTTAGAGTCCATGGAACCAAAGCTGTGCATTCCACCATCAAAGCTGTGCAACCTAGTTTGATAACAGCTAGTGAAAGATCATATCTTTTGTTAGATGCAACAGAAATCAAGTCATCTCTTCCAGCATGGCAGAGACTCAGCCTGGTCGCAGTGACAAAGAGTCCAACACACAGTCAATGTTTAGTGAAGACCAAGGCATCTGTTGTCCTGGATGTAAGGAAGCTTACTCATGGATACTGGAAGACTCTGTCCCAACATCACTGACCTGTGGACATTCACTGTGTTTTAAGGTACTTAAAAGTGATTCCTGTGCCTTCTTAGATACTGCTAAATAAAAAATATATGATTTTTAAATTTATGGAAATATGTAAAAGAATTTGTTGTCTGTTTGCTCTCGCATCCTATTCCCATTCTAATTTTTTTTTTAAATTCTTGTTTCTTTTCTTGCTATTTTTCTTTTACCTGTCTTCTGATAGTTTTGATACCTATGTAGAGGCTTTAAACAAAGTTTCGTTTGATTTCAGTGTATAAAGAGCCAGTGGTGTAACCCAGATTCTAGTGACGCCTCTGTTTTCTGTGTGACCTGCTCATCTCATGCAGGCATCTTCACCTTGAGAGGCCCTCCTACCACTCTTCCACAGGTAACACAAAAATCTTTAAGGTGAAGAAATTGTGTTACAAGACAGACTTGTTATTGGGTGTCTAACAGGCATGGTCTTTGTCTGAGTCTGTCTTTGATCACTGCTGAGATTGGTTTTGTTTTTTTTTTATTGTTTTACATGGTGAAAGGTGGTGTCCACAATCAATGGCCAGTCCTGTAATATAAGTTGGTGCTACATCCAGAGAAACCATGTGTGTTAGGATCTAAATCCACAGCCATCTGGATCTGGGTCAAGCAAGCAATATTGTTATGCTACACCCTGGTCATTGATGCGTGTTGATGAAATACAAGTGTCTGGCACACAATTATCATAACTTAATTTGAAAAAATATGTTGCAAAAGTGTCATAGTTTTGGATCAGTAAAGTTCAACAGAAAGTTGTGCTTTGCAGAATGCTGAAACATATCAAGATTTGATAACATCAGAAGCCAGTGAACAGACTGGACTGACAGAGACAGCTCGTATGAGAGCACATCGTGGCCTTCGCCCTGAGCTGTCTACAGTGGAAGATAGCAAACCCTCTTCTAACATCTTGTCAAACCATTTTCAGACAGGTAATACAGACAGACATCTTGTTACAAGACAAATTGCCGTCAAGTTTCTTTTATTCATGTTCCAACATGGTGAACCATTTCAAGTCCGTTTCAAGTCTTTGTGCACAAGAAGCCGTACTAATTATAGTGGAACTTCCTCATTGGGAACTCGATTGCAACACACTCTAATATAAGACTGAAATTTTTGTGAGCAACACTTTGTAAAATTTGCTCTGAATAACAGCTGCTTTCCTGATGTCACTTACAACTGACTAGTTGACAAAGACAACCTTTCACAGTCAATGGAAGTCAGTTTCAGATACATAAATTCCAGGCTAGTAATGCTTCTTGATACAGAAGGCTGCACAGTCTTGTTTGTTCTGGGGAAAAGCTAAAATGACGGGTTCCTAATGTGGAAAGTTTTGTTGTTGTTTTTTTTTATTTCCTTGATTCTGCCAGCACATGGCATCTCTTGCTTCTGGGTAAATCTGGGGCTGTTCAGCACAGAACCTTCCGCTAAGATCAGATTTTTGTAGATTTTAGCAACTCTGTGCAAGGAGTTTCCACAGCACCAATGGGGATAAGACAACAGAAGCCATACAGTTAGTGAAAGAACATTGCGAATAAACATTGCGCAGAAACTTCTCTTGAAAGACTCACCCAGCATGTTTTGCTTGGGAAAAAAAATAAACATGTTTGCTTAATGTTTGCTAACTCTTGTTAAAATGGGTATAATTTTTTACACAACTTTTAAAATAACTTGTTACCTGTACACTCATGTTTCACAGCTCATATTTGTCTTAGCTGATCTTAGTGGAATTATTAAAGTTGGTTTCTGTGATGTGGACAAAGTCAGAGTGCTTTCATGCAACTTATTAATGTTGCTATTCCAGAGGAGCGAAAACCCCAGCAGGCAGCTGCACATCTGTCAGGTAACAAGGACATTTCATCGCTTGCTTCTTCTCCTTCCCAGTCGTTTGACAAGATTCTGAGCCAGGATGATGCCTGGCGCCTCCTGCAGCGCGACGAAGGCTTTATTCGCGATTGGATTGTTGCCAATGTCCCTGACCACATCATCTTCAAAATGGTTGGTGCCAGCTCCCTGGACTTGACCTCTGTATCTTTGCCTTCCTCGGTGGCAGACTGCATCAGCTGCATACCTGATGGGGATGGGGGTGGGGATGGGGATAGCACCCCCCTTTTCTCACAGCCACCACCAACAACAACCTCATCCCTTTCCATACCCTCTTCAGGAGCTATCACACCATCTGAACATGGTAGGTCTCTGCCCAGCATGTCCTCATTCCTTGGGGACAGTTCAACCTTGTCATGCTCTGGTCGCCAGTTGTGGCAATACATTCTAAACAAAGCCACTCAGGACAAGAACTTGCGCTCTGGGCAACTGCAAGATGACTGTGTTACTCAGTACATCTCTAGTCTGTCTCAGATGACAGTGGCTGCTGCACAGAAGGTTCCGGGCAAAGGCCAGCCAGCGAGGGAGAAGCCGCTTGGTGGTACAGCAATGCCAGATAGAGCCCCAGTTACGAGTGCTCAGGACAAATCTTTGACAAACTTAAACTTGCAGGTTTCTTTCAAGCAGCAGATGGACTCACATGGAATGGGATGTGCGGGTGGCAAAGAGAATGAACCAGCAGGTGATCAGTCCAGCAGTAAAACCAGCAGGAGCCTTCAGGATCTGCAGGCAGTTTGGCTAGAAGGCTGGGCAGATGGCAGCATGGCCTCCGAGCCTGATGAAGGGAAGCTGTATCCACGTCCAAGCAGCCTTCCACAGTACACCAACAGCGGCACTCAGACATGGATGAGCACTGTGCAGTCTGTAGCCGATGGTCCAGAAAACACAAAGGCCCTACCATCCTATTCAGTGAGCATGCCTAACAATGCAGCCACTAAAAATACGAATTTTGCCAGTCAAAATCATTTACAAGGGAAGCATGAGACTAGCACTTGGGCAGGAACTCAGCGTGAGGTTATTCAGTCTGATTATTACCAACACAGAACCTGTTATGCTGCTCCACCTGGAGTCTTGCCTTCAACACTAGAGCTGCAACAACAAGGAGAAGTCTTCTGCCCATATCCTACCTTTAGCCATCAGCCCCGCCATCATCCTTACCTAATGCAGGAAAGTACAGCACAGAATCTTCCCCTTAGGAGGGGTCGTGTCCGTAGATATGGACCAGAGACTGAGCCATACTGTTGCATGTCCCCTTCGCCCTTTCTGAAAGCTCGAACAGGCAGGATATGGCGAGGAAGAGGAAGTTACAATGTTCGACGGATGAAGGCTCCCATGTCGCCGTCATTGCCAGCATCAGTGGACAGTCGGTGGTACAGTGAGGCCTGCGCACCCTCATTGTCTCACCTCAGTACTCCACTCAGTTCTCTCGTACATCCTCAGCTGCAAGTGGTGCAGGTGGTGCGGCAGAAGAACGAGCAAGCTCATGACACAGAGCAGGACATCATGTCCCAAGAACCTGTCTCTACTACCACAAACACACCCTGCACCTCAGCAGTCATTGACCAAGGGCAGTGGGATCAGGGTGGCAAAAGGTCCACCGAGGCAGAAGTGGCTCTTATGAAGATGCGGGAGATGCCAAGTGGCCCATGCGTGGAAGACATTTATGTTGTGCCACCCGTGTGGCTGTGCAACAACTCTCACCAGGGTGCTGCAACAGACTGCACTGACTCCCAGCTGCTAGAGGATGGGCAGCGCAGGGCACATCCTTCGGATGATGTTGAAGATGAGGTCAGTGGAGGAGTGGGCAGGAGAATGTCTGAGAATGTCATGGAAGCAAATAGAATGAGAACCAAGACAGAATTATCTGTGCTAGCGGCTCCAGGCTGCAGCACTTCACTTGTTGGAGTGACTGAATCCCAGGGAATGCAGATGGACGTTCACACTAGTGGTCTGTCTTCTACCAATGAATACTTAGCTGGTGAATTCCAACCAGTAGCAATCATGACTTCGATATCTGGCAGACCAGCTAAAAGAGAAACATTTGTTCCACCCAGTTGCATTTCCCAACTGCCTTCTGTTCCACCTTCTCATGTTCAGGAGCGATCAACATCTGCCTGTGGAAAAATGGATTTTAGCAAAGAAAAGTTTCACAATTCTGAAACCCAGCCTGTTCACTCAGTTTCTATTAAGACTGAGCAGATGAGTCTGATCAATGAACAGAGGGAGGAGGGTGGCACTTCTGATGGCAGAAGTGATGAAAGAAATATTTTGGATGCAAACTTGGATCACATCAGTGACTGTGCTGACCTAGACGTGTCTTCCACCAGCAAATCGGTCATGGTTGACATGAACAAAGATTTTTCCGTGGCACATTCGTTTCCATCTGCATTGTATTCTACCTGTGCTGAGAAAAATGACTGGTTTCTAACGGATGAGGATTCAGTTCAAGCCAACAGTACTTCATTGCGCACAGGTCTGTCAGAGACTGCATGTGCACCACTCAGAAAAAACAAGGCAAGCATATTCTTCAACAGAGCGGCGAGAGATCCCAGTCTGGAAAACTCCTTTTTGCCTAAAGAAATGCTGGGCATGTTTAATCACTTTCCCACTACAAGCTATTTTCAGTCAGGCCATAAAAAAACCTTTATTGCTCCACTTTCTTCTTCCTTAACCCAGCCTGTTTTTCAACAAAAACACTGCCATCCCTACATCAGACCGAACATGGGGCGAAAGGTTCTCAGCCGTGACCCTGCGACACTCCTTTCCACTGTGCCCAACTGCCTAAATTGCCAGACAAGCCAACCAGCAATGTCTTTACACCATATAGATCGTTGGCAGCACCAGCAAGATCTGGAACACCCATTGCAGAACCTGGCTGCTCTGCCTGCCGAGAGAGAAAGCATTTATCAGAAACCAGATGAAACTGTGCTACCATGCACGGTACCTACTCAGTACTTTTACCCCAACCATGGCCCCAAAGGTAATGGGCGTCAGCAGCAAGCAGAAGGGTCTTGGAACCAGAAGAGCATAGAAATGGGCAAAATCCAGGAAGAGGGAAGGAACAACTCGAGTGCCAGGGTTCTAGGATTGTTTCATGAGTCATATTTTCCATCTAAGGTTTGTATGGCATCTCAGACAGAAGAGGAGAGTACACTGTACCAATCTGAACAGGAAGCTACTTCAGAGACCAGTCTGATTGAGGCCGAACACAGAGAGCTGTTGCTGTCCCAACACTTCTTGGATCAACGGAAACAGGTGGAGTCAAGTACAGACCTGCCTGCTTATAACATCCAAACCATTCTCCAGGAGGTAATGTTTTTCTCTAGCACTCTGTATCAGCAGCAAAAATGCCCTGCCAGGAATGAGGTGGTGTGTCTTTCCTAAATTTGTTCCCTGCTTCTCTTCAGCCTATAAATGTCAGATGATAACTTTAAAATAGAAATGAAGGGTCCCTCCTTGATCAAATAACTACAGTTGTGCATGTGCTTGCAAATGACTGCATATGTCTATAACGTTTTGTCATTAGCGGCTCTTTAATACTGATTTGTGTCCATTTCTGAAAACTCAAGTTTTCAGATTTAGGGTGTGCTACTGGAAATCCTGCTGTGTGTAGTCTGCTGGAGAAACTGTTGATTTTAGATGTTGCCCAGCAAGGTGTGGTGGGGGAGAATTGGCAAGTAAGTAGTACATTTATGCTTTTGATATATGGCTGCAGGCTGCTCGTGGATTCTTTAGTTGTTCATTCTTTTATCCATCCATTTATTTTCTGGGTTGTACTCACATGCAAGAGTTTAGAAAGTCACACAGAACCTTCTCCTTACCAGCTCCATGATCATGGCCATTTTCTTTTGGTGAGCTAGAGTGAACCCTATTTTGTGCTTTGCTTTGTGTCCTTTTACTTTAAACAAAAACAGAGTTAAAATTGAAATTGTTTTTCAAAACCACTCATTAAAAAGAAGTTTTACACAAACACTTAAAAATATTTTTTCAAAAGATACAGGTACAAGTAAAGTAACATACAATACAGATGAACCACATCTTTTTTCAAATGTATGTCATGTTTTTGGGCAGTCATTGGACGAAAACAAAACCCAGAAGCCTCGTATGGATGCCTTCTTAAGCTGTGTTATTACCCTCAGCCACGCAGTGATCAAAATTGGTCGGACCCTGCACAGCTGGTCATATCCTCACACAGAAGTGACACAGCCACCCACAGACCACATGACTGATTGCTTAAACAGCATGTTTGAATCTGGACTGCAGCATTTATCGGAGATGGTGCTGCTGTACTGCGACAGTCTTCAGGGCATAGAGGGCAGCAGCGTGACGTCTGAGCACGTGCAGCAACAAGAGCAGCCACAACATCATGATGAGGTGAGTGATCCTTCTCAACTGCAGTTCAGCAGCTGTCTGGAGCAGTGCCTCCAACCTGAAGACATTCAAGCCTCGACTCTTCCAGAGCAGGAGTTTGTCTGTCAGCATGAAGCTTCACCGACAAATAGGAAGACAGAAAAAGAATGTGATGTGCCAGCTTCAGAAGCTGTCTCCAGTCCTTTGGTGCTGGAAACCCAGACTCTGTCCATGCATGCCCACTGTGTGCTTTCCCAGGAAGAGGTCTGCAGTCAGGCAGATCCCTCTGTTTCATGTTCATCACATCAGCATGGCTTGGAGATCCATTCCCCATGTCAGGAGTCCAACCGTGCCTCTTCTTCTCCTGTCCCTTCTGATGACACGTCTGCTGGGCTTCATTCGTTGACGCCGAGCACAGCAGCAGAATCTCAAATGGTGTATCTAGCCTTCGACCAGCCAACGGAAAACATGAGCAGCTGTCCTGATGCCACTGACCTGCCTGCCATGTTCACGGTGGCCGAGGAAGACTGTGAGCCCAGCATCCAGTGTCCGGAGGAAGAGGTCGTCTCAGAGGCAGCCGTTGTAGAGTCGGAGGCGATAGAAGTTGCAACAGAGGTGATGGTGTGCCCTGACCTAGACTGTGAGCCTCCAGTCTTGCTGAAACAGGAGGACAGCATGTGCACGCATGCACAAGACAGCAAATGCAACGGTAAGATTTTTGCGCATATGTTCTTTAAAGCTATGGTACAAGTTATTTCTACCCAGCTGGTACAGTGAAGCTAGTCTGCTGGGCTTTGGTAAAAGTCATTTCTAATAATGGTGTAGCGAAGTAATTGACTGGTCTGGCAAAGGACTTTGATAGCTTAAAGTCAAGCAAGAAAAACTATTTCAAGCTATGGATGACAAGCAGAGGGGTTAGAGTGCTGGGCTTTGAATGTCAAAGCGCTGGTTTGATGCCTGTGCGGTACACCCCACTTCCCCCAGCTAACCCAGCTGGGAATGGGTACCTGGCCTATGGGTCATGAAAGGTAGGTTGGCTGGTTTTTTGTTTCTTAAGGTCCCACCACAAACTAGGTGCATATCAGGACAGTGCTGCTTACACAAATTAATCTGCACCCACAGTGGGACTACTGTTACAACACAGGCTTCAGTCCCATCCAGTCACATTGTCCTGAAGACCAACCAGTCCTAGTACTGTTCCCTATAGGGCCAGGCCTCTGGCTGGGCAGCTACTAGATTGCTGGCTTCTAAGCCTTAGGTGTGACTCAGCTCGGGTACAAACCACCAATCTCTTTCTTCAGAAGTGGACACCTTAACCACCAGACCACCAAGGCGGTCAGGTCATAAAAGGTAAAGCAGCGAGGGAAAGGAGATGGGCACTGCCTTCATGATGCTGGTCCACAGAAAAGTGTGTGTGTGTGGGGGGGGGGGGTCTTAATATATGTTATAAATATATATTACCTAAAATTTGGAATATATTAAATAGTGTCAAAATATGTTACTGATAAATTGTAGAGGATTGAAAAGAAAAAAAAATTCACAAGGACAAGCAAATGAAGCTGTTTCACTTACAGTGGCTAATAGCTAGGCATCAACAACTTTTAATTATATGGAAGCAGAAACACAGGTGATCAACAAAATTTTCAATACATGTAATGGCCTAGAGTTACAATATTTCAGATAGAAATTCATAGATTATCAACATAATTATCACCAGTGGTCTACAGTAACATTTGAGATAAATGCACATTGCTGACTTTCATCTGTGCCTCAGAGCCACCTGTACTGCAGCCACTGGAGCAAGGAGCGGAACAGATGACTGAAGGTGAGTGGCTTGTTTCTCAGCTATCTTTAGTATCGGTTACTGTTCAACTACCATAGCAGGTGGTAACAAACGGGGGTTTGGCATACCATGACTAAAAACTACCCTGCATCTGTAAACTCCCAGTTATGTGTGTTAACTCTGTAGCACGATGTTTTTGGCTTGTTTCCTTTTATTATTTTTCTTTTATTTATGCCACGAGATTTTGTTATTTAACAATATTTGTGTCCACTTCTTTGAACCACATATTGATTGAACAAAAAAGTAGTTTGACATCTTGGGAACTTCTAAAAACAATATGAAGAAAAAATGTCAATTTTGTATTTTTTTACTCATTTTGCACAAGAGAGATCATGGAGGCAGGCAAACCTTTTTGCTTTTTGAAAAAAAAACATAATCCTAAAAGATTTTAGTCCACTTTTTGGGATGCAGATACTGTGGTGGCAGCGATGGTGGATAGAACACAGCATGTGTGGTTAATGTTCGGTCGCAGCCAGAAAGGAAGTATTCACAACCTCAGGTGGGGTCTGCACACATTTCAGTTCTTCACACTGCTGAGGCTGGCTATAGCAGACTCATTGTGCAAGTTTCCATACATTATATCTTTATTTGGTTTGGGCTTTTTGCCAGAAGGCAGTCAGCTGGATCCCAAGACCAGAGACAGCAGGCAGGCTAAAAGTATGGAGACCACTTCCAAAAAGACCAGTAAGTACAATCATCAGACAGATGCAGGACATGAGTCGTCAGTTCTGGAGGTCACCTACATTAAGACAAGGCTTGATTCTTCTTCCAGGCCAGGCATGGCATTCACGGAGATCAGAAGTGTACATGGCAGAGTATTGAGTCCGCATGAAATGGATTTTTTCCCCCTTCCACAAGCTCCTGTCAGTTTACAGAAAGCGCACAATCTGAGGCCGAGAACAAGCACAGAAATGTACTTTTCTGCAAACATCCCCTGATAAATCTTATAAGAAACATCACTTCCAATCACCATTCATCACATTTGCTGCGAGGCAGTGAGATTAAAAAACCTGGGTTTGGCCTAATGTGAAATTTAAGCTGAACATAAGAACATTGAATGATTAACATAGCCTATGCTGTATGCTTTATGCGGCTTGTATAATGCTGAGTCATTACAATGTATGCAGATTGTGTATGCTGTTCTACCAAGTCTGCTTTCATGCCTGTCTCAGGCAGTGATGCCAGCATCAGTGATGTGCCAGTTGCAAAGGGAGACAAAGAGAACGTGCGTTGCCTTCGATCTCAAGCATTAAGAGGCGAGCTGGGAGAGTCACAGGCCCGGAGAGCAGCCCAGAAGAACAGAAAGAGTGGGACCCAGAAGAAAGGCAACAGTGCGCCGGACCTGTCCTGATGCAGGGAGGATGGAGGAAGTAGACATGTTTGTGTTGTTGCTTTCCAGGACAGGCAGCAGGAGTTCCTGACTTACGCCTGCAGTCTTACAGTCTTGAGGATGTATGTTAACGGAGCTTTGTTCTCTTGCTAGGTAATGTCATGTGCATGTTAACAGTAACTGCAGGATGAACATTGGACTGTTGTCTAAATTTCTCTCTTTTCCTGTTTTCTCCTTCCAGTTAGGAGAGTAGCTTGGTGCTCAACCATCTTGACCTTATCTACGTGTGTTTGTTTAGGCACCCATTAGGCTGTTTTTGTTAATTTTGCTAAATTTCTGGAATAAAATGTTAGCTGGTGTTTTGGACAATGTTCTCTGTAAAAATAAAGGATTGTTAAGGGGTAGATTGAAAAACACATTTTCTGTTGTAATTTGTAAAAGGGGAGGGGGTTTTTTGGAGAGGGGGTTGGGGGGTGGGTGGTTTGAGTGGTTGGCATGTTGGTGAATGATATTTTCCCTAACTTTTTTTTCTCACCCATTTACATTTAAAACTAAAATGAGGCATGTGTAATATTTTATGGACATTTAAACCAAAGAAATAGTTATGGATATACATATAAAAATGAGAATTGTGAATTATGTAGAACGCTGCATCTCTAACCTGAGAGCCCAGAGATATATCAGGAAATCCTTTTTTTTTAAATTACATGACATCAGGACAAAACTACATTATAGCATTACAGCTTCAAAAAGAGGCTATATCTCTTCCACTTTTAGAAGACCTTGGTCTCCGTCTTATGAAAGTGTGCTGTTTTTTATTTTTAAATTATGTATCCCGGATTTAATGCTGGCATACAATTAAATATTACCTGAACCTGGGATTCAAACACAAATCTGTCATGACAATCATAAAGCATGCATAATGCAGGGAATGATGTTAAACATTCTTAATCTGCATAAATCAGCTATAGCAAAAAGCATGCAAAAAATAAACAACTGAGATGCTATAAAACCGACCAAAACCATGTGATAGAGCATTTTTTAAAATCTCATTATAGTAGTGTGGCTTTTAATATGTGAATTAACTATTTATATACTTGAACGTTTAGGTTAGCACAGTGCTGTCGCTTATTAGTTCTTTTCAGCTGAAGTTTGACACATTTTAAATTGACTTGAAAATTGCTATTTGTCTAGATACCTTTGTAACTGTGTAAACCATGACCATAAGTAATATTTATTTGTTTTATTTGGGAGGGTTTTTTTTATTGGGCAACATTACTTCTGTTTAGTGGCTGTTTATCTGTTTGAAAGAACAAACAACATATGCATTAAGGAAGGCACTTTTTGTTCTTATACGTGTACATGAAACCATAAATTATTAAATATTAGTATGGAACCAGTCAGGAACACTGAAAATGCAGTTTATTTAAGGCTTATCCAAGTCAGTGGAACAGTCTATAAATAGAGAATACCATCAATAGATAAATAAAAGAGATTGTAACAAGAGCCTAAAATCAAGCCTTGTCTTAATGTAGGTGACCTCCTGAATTTTGCAAGTCACATAGCACAAGAATATAAATCTGAGTAGGTGATTACCATAAATGTACAGTTTTTAGTTTTATTTGGAGATTTGATATTTCCAGTACATTTATTGCTTCTGTTGACTGTGCCAGACTGTGATCCTATGTACAGCTTCTTGTTGTTACAAGATCTTTGTAGGCTTTTTCCATGTTTAAACATCAACCCACGTGATTTTTTTCCCCAGAGAACTGGGTTCCTTGCAAGGTACTAATAATGACCAATATCTCAGCAAGTAACCTCCAGCCAGGCGTTTATATACTTCAGTACCTGCACATTGAAACAGATAAAAAATGCACCAGCATCACTTTAATTAAATAGTTTATGGGTATCATTAGCATATTATACTCTTATTAGACAAAGCCTTCTTAATACACTTCTCACTATGCTGAAGTGAGGTGTGTGTAGTTTTGACAGATTTTTTGTGTTAGGTGTTTGGATCGTCTGTAATATGTGGAATTGTGCTAATTGTACAAGACTGGGAAATTAACATCCAGTACTTTTAAAATTACTACTTGTTTTAGTTGTTAAAATGTCTTCCGCTCATGATTGGTTGGTAATATCCTCCTGAGACGGATGTTTTATTTATAAACTAAAACAAAAATACCCTAAAACAAACAGTAGAGATGGGGGAGGGGTTGGGGTGGCTGGAAGATGTCACAGCTTAGCAGAAAAGGGCTCTTAATAAGCACCTCACACATTGAACTTTAAAGAGCACTTCTTTTAGAAGAAAATCAAAATTGAAACTTATTTGACATCCCTGTTGTGCAGACTTCGTTTAATCATTTATTGATTCATGTCATTCTTGTTTTAAAGTGAAAGTCCCGTCAGTTTCCCAACAAAAAAAAAGCAACAGTGCTGAAGAAAGTATTGTTTTCTTTCTGTGTCCTTGTTTAACTGCTTTTTTTGTGGATTGAAAGTACACTCTACTTGCGTCTAAAGTGTACAAGATTTTTTAATGGGGGTAGAAGGAGTAGAGTTTGTCCTAGTTGAACAAGTGGATTTAAATGCCATTTCTTAACAGCTGCCTGGGTCTGTTGCTTTTGGAGTTTAGTTCTGCTGGAGTAAGAAAACTAGACGAGAACCTGAATCATTGACATCTGCATGTCTGTTAGGACGAGGAGCATGAAAGGCTGGTGGTATTGTCCTGAACAGGGTATCATGTATGACAACATTAGCTTTGTAGAACAATCAATGTCCCAAATGCATTTCTCAATTTTTGGGAGGTAGGGGGTGGGGGCCTAAAAAATATACAGCATCGAATTCGCACATTATTTTATGCAAAAGGGGTTTATCCAGCCCATTGATAAGCTCAAGCTAGTTTTTTGTTTTTGTTTGGGGGTGGGGTGGGGGTGGGTGGGTGGTATAGGTCTTAGATGGTAACCTTTTAAGGCAGTATACAAAACTAAATGTGGAAACGGTTGATTACAACCTTGAAAAATAAAGAAAAATTTAGTCTTATCTGGGAGATCATAATAGAGAATTATTCCTCCTTCAGTGATCGATGTGCTGCTGTGCTTAGGGCATTCTTCTCACCTGGTAGATTAACATACATCCCTGCAGCAGTTGGCAACAAACAGATCACCCAAAAGGCTAGTTATTTATGATTTTTAGTGACCTGGCAAGATTTATAGTGGCCACTAGCATATTCTCCAGTCCTGGATTCACCCATCCCATAGTGCCACTAATGATTTTCCAAACAATAATCAGATGGTAGAAGTGCCCCCTCCCTCCCTTTTAGAACGAAACGATTTTCAGGAATAAAGTCAGTATACACTTTAATAAAAACCTGAGCATTGAACCACCTGGGTTTTTTCCCCTCTACATCCAGAGGTCTGTGTCTTTTTTGCTGTTTGATCTGTAGGGGTATGTGTTATCTTCATGTGATAAGTATACCTTATTTTGACCAGTAGCAATGACTTTTAATTCACGAGTGCTTTCTGAGGTGATATGTATGTACATGTACTTTTTTCTACAAACAATATCCTGCTCACTTCACCCATACTAGTATGAGACAGAATCCATTGTTAAGCTTGTTTGCAGCTGAAGTGGTATCTCCGTATGATCAACTTTGTTGACCTGTTGGTGCAATTTTCAGTCCGTGCACATAGTTTACTTTTTAAAATGATTCCTTCTTGAGAGGGAAAAGTTGCAAAATATATGAAGCCACCTTTGAGTGAAAAATGTTGTATTATAATACTCTTCTTAAAGAGATCTTCAATTAGCATGTGATAACTTTTGCAATAAAAATATTTTGCTTTCTCTGGGTGTGAGGAAAGATATAAATGTTTGCTTTATGTGTGACATCTTTTATGGTTTGCCCACACTTGATGGCAACTATTAATATATTTTAAGGTTTTTTTTTAAATCTTTGCTTTTTCCCCCATTGTTCATCTTAATGTTTTTTAAACAAAAAGTACTGAGAACAACTGATATAAATAATATTAACCCAGTTTCACAAAATCTGTCCTCAAAGTCATATGATTTTAGATTATTTTGGAAAAATTGATTACCACAAATAACAAAAACTTCACCCGGAAGAATAACATTTTCCTTACCTGAACAATTCCACATATTTAGGTTTGTGGGTTTCCTGCTCTTTACAAAATATAACCAAAGCATTACCACATGAAACATTTGAAACAGTTTATCACGCAATAATTGTTCTTGATATTCACTAGTTCCAGCATGTAATCTGTTCAGGTCAGCTACAGATATATTTTTACTCTTTTGTCATGTGCATTCACATTTTCAACAGAAATATCGCAGCCCCCCCCCCCTTCCCCCAAATCTGCCATCTACAATTGCTAAAGCTTCCTCATTACATTTAATCAAATGGAAATGACTGTAGAGAGATTCAGTTATTTGAATGATCAGTTTCTTCCCTCAGACCTGTAAACTCCTTGTTAAACTAAAAAGATTTTAAACAGTACTGTAGGAAAATCTGATGGAATTTTTACTAATCTGTGCAATTAAACTTTGCACTTCGGTTTTACAGAGTGAAAATTGAAAAAACAAACTTATCAAACTATTTTTTCACATAAGTTGGAATTAATTGTGTTGAATTCCACAGTGGCAGCCCCAAGCCTGGATGTTAAAGGAGTGGGGCTCAGGGAAAAGTTAGCTACCCCTCCCACTCAGAACTTCTAAGATACAGAAATACAGAGAGACATTAGAACATCTAGGACCTATGCTGCCGAATAGTGAAAGCCAGGTTCGT
Organism: Lanistes nyassanus; assembly: GCA_004794575.1. Classification (NCBI taxonomy): domain Eukaryota; kingdom Metazoa; phylum Mollusca; class Gastropoda; order Architaenioglossa; family Ampullariidae; genus Lanistes; species Lanistes nyassanus. Next base: position 11,091 of record SMGT01011880.1, on the reverse strand, counting down.
CTGGAAGCTGCTTAGCCAACTGCCATCCTTTCCTTTAGGACTACCATCACTGTCGAGACAAGGACCATGAGGACTCTGTATGAAGCTGAAAAGATGCCAGTGGTGGCTGCTGAAATGTAAAGCTGACATCCTAGGAATTAGTCAAGATGAAGAGGCTGCCCAAGAAATAGCTGGTTCCACCACCGTGAGACAGATACCAAGAGGATGGGCCATGGCTTGGAACAGCTAGAGAGACTGGCCCAGGGCAAAAGCCCCTGGAACACTTGCAGCCTGTGCCGAAGGAGATACACAAATATACAAGGCAAAGACGATGATGATGATGATTCTAGACACAAGTTCACTCATCTTAACCTGCATCTTGGCCTCAGACAATCCATAAACTTCAAAGCACAAAAAGTGACCAGCTGGAAGATTTTACAGTTTATTAAAAAATGTTTCTGCTTAATTCATGAGTGACTGTTATGTTTCAAAGGCATGAATATAAAAGTCTTTAGTCAGCAATTTAATAGTGACTAACCTCGTTTCTATTCCCTGCTCTCAGTGCAGCAAAAATGACTTATTGTACGATACCACTTCATACACACGCATATCAGTAATTATGTGGCACCTGCAATATACATGAAAACGTACATTTATTCCTCGGACATATCACATCATCTGATCTCCACCAGGGTTACAGATCATTAACCTAAAGTGCATCAACACGGTTACTTTAGAAGTTAAAATACCAATGCTTAAAATATTTTTATCATCAATAGGTATAAATGAATGTTGCCGAGTAACTGAATGGCTGATTATGCAAGTACAGTTTGAAACATCTGGCAAACCACAACCAAAGAAAACAAACATCCTTTTTTAAAAAAAATTTGTTTAGTAATAACAGTGTATTAGCAATTGTACAGAAGGAAAATGATTTGCTCAGTGATGGACAGTGTATTCATGTAAAAAGTTCTTTTTCATAGAGGAAAAGTCTATGGGCCACAAGGCCCTTTAACAAAAAATGATGGCTCACCACAAACTTCCAGTGCGACCTGGCATAGCAGAATATGTGCTGTGAAGCCAACACCTGCCAGGCTTAGTTAGGAAACAGCACACAGTTTTATAATTTAATGCACAAAATTCATTCAGATTTTGCCAAATACTAGATGTTTTCATTTTACGTTTATTTCACAAATATCACGTCTGTAGCCTGATTATAAGCACTGTGGAAATCCATGTAACTACTACAAACTTCTACCACACAGACATTTATGATGGTGAAGCTGTGGAAGAGAACTAGAAGTGGTACAAGATCGGTGCTGGTTGTCATAGCAGCATTAGATTATAATACATGTACTAAGATGAACAGTAACAAGAGTGATTTGTGTTCAGTAAGCTTCCCACACACATTACTGCTCTCAAGTTTGATGCTGCATCATTACAGCAAAGACATACAACACCTATGTATTCTTTTTCATTAAGAAAAATAGTATCGTAAAATAACTTTTTATGTGTGTATCAGAACCTCAAGACAAACCCTTTAATGTTTAAAATGACCTGTTATCTATGATTTGCAATCCACCATCTAAAGAAGCTTTTTATTCAAATCAAGAATATGAAATCAAACTCTGACAAACTGATTAAGCATTTACCTCATTAAGCTTCCATACTGACAACTGCTAAATGTTAACAGCTTATCATTTTCAATGTTATCAGGATATGAAGAAACGGTGAATTAGGTGTGTCTTCTTAGAGTAAGTTACTTGCATGTAAATCCAAAAGAACTATCAAACTATAGCATTAACATTTACAAAAACACATTGTAAATATGTTTTGTGCTTTGTTTTGAATGTTAATTTAAGCCAGTCCAGTCAACCACAGATGCACAAAGTACAGCCAGTCTACTAGCATGGCTATTAGCAAATATGGCTTCCCATTGTCATGGAAACATACAAAATGCAAAATTGACATCACAATTGTTGCATAGCTTCTTCACATTTTTTTGTTAAATTATGCACATTGTAATTTGGATTTTTAAATCTTTGTTTACAGACAATTTAGCACTGTAACTTGATAAATATCAAAATTGGGGAGGGGGAGACAGACACTTCAGCCAGATACCTCTTAAACAAAATTAAAGGATAATTTTCTCCAATACTCTTTATTACAATTTATATACTAAGCAATAAGAGTAATATATGTTTCAAGCAAAAAGGACAAGTAAAAAAAAGCGATGTGTTCAATATAAGCTCTCGACACTCTGTACCACTTGGATTTTTATTTGACAACACTAATCACTTAAAGCAATTGAACTGTTTTTGCAGTATATTTTCCAATTATATGATCTAAAAAATCAATAAAAGCTTTACGGGTACGAGAGGATGTAAGCATAAGTGTTGGCTACTGCAACAAGTTATTACAAGTACTTTGGTGCTGCCATCATCCTTCCGTCCCTCCACACCACCGGTCCCTGATAGTAGCGCCAGAACAAGCTCGCCCCACGCTTCAGCTGGCCTTTGGAACTGAGATCTCTGAAACAGTCCACCGAGGTCTCGTAACGCGGCATGTAGGGAGGGCCGGAGGCTTTCAGGCCAGAAGTGTTGATTGCCATAATGTTGGCGACCAAGGTGAAGGGGTACGTGAAGTGAGATACCACCAGCCCGCAAGCTGCCGCCGTGTAGGATTTCATCTCCTTGTCGACCACCAGGTATCTGTTCAGAAGCTTGGCCAGGAAACTGGTGGCCCAAACAGTCAGCACCTCCCCTATTAACCTTGGCACGAGGCCGGCGAAGAACCCCAGGATGCCGTCGTTCCTGTAGATCTCCTTCAGCGACGAGAAGATGCCGTCATACGCCGTCTCCCTGCCGACGAATTGGATCATGCATCGCACCGTAACGACCTGCAAGGGTTGACTGGCGATGATGCCCACGCAGCGTGCAACCGTTTCCTGAGTGGTCTCCACGCAGAAACTTCTCAGCCAGGCCATCAATTCGTCCTCGTCCTCACCTGCCTTCTCTTCTGACGAAGTTTTGTTAGCGGGGAAACACGCCTTCAGTTTGTCCCCGACGTGGTGTTGCACGATGTTGCCGATGGTACCCGACAGAACTCGGGGAAACACGCCACGGTACAAGCCCCAAAATCCATCCACCTTCTTAATGTGGGACATATACTGCAGCACGTTAGGATATACCAGCTCCTCTTTCCCAAACAACGAGACCGATGCTTTCGGGGGCAAAGGCTCATATCCTGCTTGTATCAAAACTTTTGCATACCCTATGGGATGCATCAAGGCAGTAACCAACGCTCCCGTGCTGTACTGTACTGCCGTGATCGCCGCCATTTTCGGTACAGAGAAGCACTTCAAACGACGAGAGTTGTCGTTTCTCGAGTCACGCACATGAAGGCCAATGACAATCGATTTGACAAGAAGGCGAAAAGAACCCTGACTCGAACCAACCAAAAGGGGCCAAACAAACAACGTTGTCACTCCTTCATAGCAACGGATGAAAACAAGGGTGCACCGTTGAATCTTCGAACTTGAGAACAACATTTGTATTTTTTTCTAAATGGATCAAACAAAACGACCATTGCGTATTCCTCCTGAATTTGCGACATACGCAGAAAAACATGGGATTTTTGACTTATACAAGGTATTTTGATGTTTTCATTTTGCATATCGATCTTTATCAATTATTCAATATCATCTAATCATGTATACTCCTTTAATTTATTACACAGTAATGAATAAACATTTAATGATTTATTTCATATTTTCAAAATAAACCTCATGTGTTCCTTCTAAAATTTTCAGTCAAGTATTTATGGAGAAATAGGAAGTGTTGTGATAGGTGGTCCGTGGAATACGAAGATGAAATGAAAATTATGGTTAGACTATATGTATATATTTAAATTTAAGCTTTTTAAAAAATTTAATGTCTGTTTTACGAAATTGTTTTCAGAGACTAATGGAACAACTAATCATTCACAGGCCATCAGATCCAATTGAATTCATGATAGAACTGTTGAAGCGTGACAGCAACGATGGTACATTTAGCGTAATATTTTATATAATATAATATATTATTTTAGCATCGTTTCAAAAGTGTTGTTATTATGCTGTATTACAAGTTATCTTATTTTAAATTATGTTCTATATGATGGTCGATATTAACACTTATTTGTGAGAACTTTAATTTTTGTTTTCAGTCCTGCAAGGTTTGGATTGTGGCAAATTTTCTTAAAGGAAGGAAATATAAACCTATCATAAATACTGACTGGACAAATCAAAAGTTGTTTCCCCTTTTTGTATACGCAGTTGTATCTGAGTAGCACGCATACTGTTGTCTGCTTATGCAACAGCAAAGGGAAATGATACTCAAGTTTCAAACTTTTCAGAAAAACATATTGTATTTCAGGAGAATATAAATCAATCTTTTCCTCCAATATTGTCTGATAACACATAATTATTTTTAAATTTACCAATTCTAAATTTCTGTTAGTGCTATTGCTTTATTAATCCTCTTAATAATAATATAAAAAAATTCTCAACTTTTCTGATGATTGCAGTGCCACAGATAATGGTGTTAGGACCACCATCATCTGGCAAACACAGCATCAGCAAGATGATATGCAGCAAGCTTCGTACAGCACATCTCATTCCTGATAATCTCATACAAGACGCTGATTTAAAGCTCCGCGACAAGGCTGAAGAATACTTGAAAGAAGATAAGGTGGGTTTCTGCAACCATGCTTCTTAGAATGTATTAGATTCTTCAAAGTAAATGCTTTCTGCTGATTATTTTAAGTTATTTGTCCTTACATAATGCTTTTTTTAGCATGATAATATTTTCAACATGTGCATGTTTTTGTGCGCTTGTCGTAAATGACATGCACATCACTGTAGGCGGGGGTGGCGAGGGTTGGGGAGTGTTTTCCTTAGAGTCATACAGTATTTTGCCTCAGATCCAAGCTGTTCTTTGCATAACCAGACATTACCGTAGTGCTGCAGGAGGAATGATAAATACTGGTTTCTCATAAATCTGTCGCATAATTAAGAATTATGTATTAAGAAGAAAAATCATTTCGTTGCTAACAAATATACTGAACTTGACTCCAGCCAGTACCAACAGAGGTGTGGGTGGATATCCTGCAAGAGCGGATGAAACTATTTGACTGCGTCAAGAAAGGATGGGTTTTGGAAGGATTTCCACAAACACGACAAGAAGCACTTGCTTTGCAGGAGCTTGGAATCTACCCAAAGCACTGCGGTTGGTGCCAGGCTTTCTTTCAAAGTTTAGCCGATGTGACTATCACCTGCAGCATTAATTGTATAAATTTAAATATAATCACTCACATCACAACAAATCAGTAGTTCTTGATTCCATGCTTACAAACCAGCGTTTTCTTTCTAGTTGTGCTGGAAGCACCTGACACTGTGCTGATTGAACGGGCAGCTGGCAAAAGAGTTGATCCCAAAACAGGAGGTCAGAGTTTGATTGCTGTTCCTATGCACCCCAAGAAGAAAGTGACTAAATTTACTCATATTTTAGGAATTAAATGTCTGACATTTGAGTTGTTCCATTAAAATATTTAGCTATCTGAAAAAAAAACCGCAGATGCGTGTTATTTTTTATTTTTAAAAAATGCCGCATGATAGTCTCTTCCTAATCTGTAAGACATAGGTTCTGCTTGTAGAGATGTGCAGTGTTATACTTGTTTCATGCCTGACCACTATGGCGCAGATGTGTACCACACTACCTTTGACTGGCCGAGTGATACCGACATCCAGGAGAGACTAGACGAGGTCCCAGGGCAGAGTGAGCCAGAGATGGTGGACAGGCTAGCCGAATATCACCGGAACATCGATGGCATTTTGCGTTGCTACACTTCTGCTGTCAAAGTTATCAATGCTGATCAGCCCAAGGCAGACGTTTTCTCGCAAGGTGGTCATTTCTGAGTGACAGTCTGGATGATGAAGATTTATTTTCTAGCTGGTGTTCTACAATGCAAGCTTATAACTCAGTCCCATCGTAGAGCTACAATACATGACGGTTGCTTGAATCTGAGTGTTTTTGACGATTTAGGATCATTATTTAAAAATTGTAAAAAATACCCAAACTATTAGTGATAGAAACATAATTCCAATGCAGTTTTAAAGAACGATTTAAGAAAAAAATGACTTTCCTACCTGAGATCTGTCTGTTGGTGATTTTGTGTGGAAGACTGTGTTGGCTTAGGTAACCAGCTGAATGTAAACAGCATCTTGAAAATTTTGAAAACAATCACTTGGCTATTATGGCCGTTTGCAGCAGAAACAGATGTAATCCTGATGAAACTCTGGGAACCACCTGCTTGTCGTGCGGAAGAGTGCTGGGGTTGACCATGGTGGCTGCCCATTTACCTAACTATATAGCATGGTTCCAGCCGCACAGATTTGAAAAAAAGGGGTCTACTTTTGTGGTCTAAGGGAGGAAACTCTATAAAAATGATTCTGTCATTGGAAAACCCCAGTTACCTCCCTTGCTGACGAATATCTTTTGGTTTAATTTGTAAGAGAAAAAAAAAGAAAGTTTCCCAAACCCCCTCTTAACTATGCCATGGACAGCAAGTTTCGAACAAATTACCAAAATCATCTCAATGTTAATGAGGTTTAAATGTAAAGATATCTTGGCTTTTTTTTCTCGGTTCAGATAGCTGCATAGAAACAGCTATTCTGGGTTTTTCTAAGCACTCTGCCAGGCCATTTCCACTTGTGCTAAATGCATGCTACAGTTATTATGAGGGCTCATATGCAAGTGTAGACCAAAGCATGAAGTTTCAATAAATCCTTTTGAGTTTTTTATGATATAAAGCATTTTATATTTAAGCATTTTATGATACATGATTGTATATTCTTAGTTTGTCACAGGAAAATGTCAACAGCAGGGAAAAATGCAAATTTCTTATCTAAATTTGTGTTTCTTTAACAATACTTACCATGACCCAAAGTGCTAAATTCTCATTTGGCGATCCCCAAATCGCACCCTAAAAACAAAATCC
>SMGT01011879.1:64255-78429 GCA_004794575.1 Lanistes nyassanus | reverse complement strand
CAAGGTCACGCAGGCGGGGAGAGCAACACGGAGGTCGGTTGTCTCTTTCAAAACCCCCCCAGTTCGCAACACAACCAACCAACCAACCAACCAACCAACCAACCAACCAACCAACCAACCAACCAACCAACCAACCAACCAACCAACCAACCAACCGTGGAAAAGAAAACAAAAAATACCCGCCCCCCATGTCTTTTTTGTCACCGTTTTATTCAATCAGACTCAGCTCAACAGCTGTCTGTACGTTTGGTGAATGAAACTGGACCAGGGAACGGCCGCCTAGAAATACTGTACGAAAAAGTGTGGCATCCAGTGTGTATTACGGCCATCTTCGGAAAGAAAAATGCCCAGGTCATTTGCAGGATGCTTGGTTATGACAGGTGTGTACGCTTGAAATGGATTTCTCTCTGAACGTTTCTCTCTCTCTCACACACACACACACAGACACACACAGACACACATTTTATCTGAACGTTTCTTTTTTCCCTCTCTCTCTCTCACACACACACACTTCCTCACACTCACTACTTTTATGTATGGCTGGTGTAGCACTGTGCACTCTAGAATGCAATGTGCCTAAGGCATGATCCACCCCAAAGTCATTTTCTGCCTAGACAGTACATTCTAGAGTGTTCAGTGACCACAGCCATCGAACACTCTAGTCTGGCAGGAAGCACTCTGTACCTCATTACATACTTTTACGTACTACATATTAAGTAATAATAACACAAAGCGAAGTAATTATTCTGATTATTCAATAACATGAATTTCACTAGACCGAAGCCAAATATCTAAATGTAAACCGAATTATTTCACAGAAGAAACTGTAAGAACATGAGCTTACTCTAATAATAATTATAACAAAAACGACGACGATGACAACAACAACAATAATAATAATGACAACAATGTAAATGTTTTCATCAGCAATGCTGATCCTCGGTCAAAAGATTTGTTAGCAGTAACACTTAGATGCATGCGATCCAGTTGTGCGAAAAATAGAAAGTAAGTGCATTATGTCCTAGAAAAGAAACTATTAAAGTACCTACCTGAGGTGAATGATTCCTTCTTGAGAAGACTGAACTGTGCCCGGGCAGCGTGCACTCTAGAGTGAACCGCGCCTGACAATTATGGATAAAAATAGAAAGATATGAACAATTCCTTTCACTTGCCAGTGCTGGAGCCGTGGTTATGGCCATACCATACGAGTCAAGTTCAGGCCCATTTCTCTTTGCCTATGTGGACTGTAAGGGATCAGAGGAATACCTGGATCAATGTCAACACAGATTTTTAAAACAAAGCCTCTGTTTTCATGGCAAGGTAGTTGGCGTCATCTGCAACTTCAGTAAGAGATTCCTTTACAAAATATTTATGGTCTTTTTCCTATCAAAATTATTAAATACGAATGAATCACAAATAAATTGCCCCACCCCATCCACTCACTACTCTGTGAAGGACATATCCTGTCGTTGAGTGGACACCAGGAAGTCAGAAACAGGATAGGGGCAAATAGAAAAGACTTACAAAACAAAGTTTCTAACTCTATCGTGCACTGCTGCATTGTGGGACACTGCATGATGCCATGGAAGAGAAAATTATTGACACCGACACTTCCACATACTCCCATACGTCACTACAGGGAAAATTAAATGTTTCTTCTAATTACCAGAAGAATAATGCTAAATTATTGAATAATCTGATCATAATGAACAATTCATTTCAGCTTTGAACTGTTGACAAGGATTACGTATTCAAAATATTCTGTGACAGAACCTCAACGACTCCGTCTGACGGGCTCACGTCGCACTCGCCTTGACATGGGTCACGTGGAAGTCGAGACCGGAAGTGAGTGGTATGTCGTGGGATTATCTGGGAACCAGACTGCCAAGGTCATCTGCAGAGAGCTCGGCTTGCCCTAGTAGGACATTCTCTTTTTTTATCAGAATTTGAAAACGATTGAAAAGAAGGTGGATGACAATGTTTATCTTGGGTTCCTCCCCCTTAGTCAGCCTAATATAAACCTATATGACGACAAACATTCAGGTCTGTAAATAGGCAACACACAGAGGACATGTGTACGGCCGACGAGATCTGAAGCAGTGACCGACGACTCCCTCAGCCGTAATGACAAGTTGATTTACTTGACCTGTTGAGTTGATGATGAGAAACGACCCTCAACGACTGCCATAATTATTTTGCTGAAGTTTGGAATTTTGAGCCTTTAGATTACGGGATGCGATGTGTTCTTGTCATTATGCATGACCGGTTTGCATTATCCGATTTATATAAAATTTAGATTTGCCAGCCAGTCCAATATTATTCTTAGCATGAAGCAAACAAACCAAGTCCAACATATTAAGCTGAAACACTGCTCTTAAACTTCCTTCATATTAGCATAAAATTCTCCTGACAACCATAAACACTCACTGTGATATTTAGCAGTGCAGCAGTACATACGTGGACGTATTTTGGACCCGAGGAAAGCCATCGTCTGGAGGTCAGGTTTGAATGCTTTGGCAACGAGACACGACTTTTTGACTGCACGATAATTCCCAGCCATCTTTACAGTATGCACATCAACATGCAATTTGGCGTCATTTGCAGCGACTGTAAGATTATCCCAGATCTCAGAAGACAGTTTGAAAGGAGAGGAATGTTTGTTTCGTATAGATGATACACGTTGAGTATTTTATTTGTAGTTCTTGAAAAGAGAAAGAAAGAAAGAGAGAGAAAGAAGAGAAAGAAAGAAAGATAAAGAAAGAAGAGAAAGAAAGAAAGATAAAGAAAGAATGAAAAGGAAAGAAAGAAAGAAATAGAACAAAAGGATATACTTTTGCGCAAAAGTTTCAGCAGCTGGTCTGTACCCAATGTTATAATAAGTTTTTTTTCTCTGATTATTTTCTAACGGTAGCAACACCTGTTCTTGTCATTCTTCACAACGGAGTCGCTTACCCGCCACTGGAGGGAACAAATTTCACTCTGGAGTGTGAGGGCCTCCAACCAGTTCCACGAGGATTTCATTTCGGTTGGTATGGGCACAGTGAGGGACGGCCTTATGGAAAGTACCTGACCTTCTACAATGTGACTAGAGCTTCACATGGCCGCCATCTTCTATGCGGAGCCTTTGACGCTGACAATGAAGAGTATATTGGGATTCAAAATTATCAGTCCCTGACTAAGGAGGTTTACTGTGAGTATATCTAGAAGATTTACTATAGCCACCTGTACATGTCCTTTCTAATCGAGACAACGTGTGTCAAGCGTGGGACTACAGTCTTTCGTCTTAAGTCTTAGTGGGTATTTACAATCAATAAACACCAATTTAAAAAAAATGTTTCTTACTACTGTGCTTGCAGATTACCCGAATATAAATATAAAACGGAGAAACAACTTCAGTAATCCACTAGAAGATCATTCAAATCACGTTCTGGTCACTCCGGGTCACGACGTGACCTTTCGGTGTGAAACTGACAGCAACCCCCCTCCTGCCTCCATCACGTGGTCAGGAAACGTCAACAGCTCGACTGGCGACCTACAGATCCTAGCGGCAGACCAGGCGGTACACGGGGGTGTGTACACCTGTACTGTCGTCACTGGAACAGGTCCTGGTGATGACCGCCTGCCTCTGACGTCATCACGCCAGATTACTGTCGTTGTTACAGGTATTCTTAGACGGGCTGTGTATACAGAAATATAGCAACACCAACATACAAACTGCTCACACGCACGGACGCACTCAGGCATTTGTATTTGTACTGAAGTCCTGATGTGCCTTACGGACTGCATTTTCGAGCAGCAGCCATTTTGTTGTTTGTGCCACGCGTTTCTGCTGTAGAATGAGTTTCATTCACTGTGACATTTGTTGTCTCTCACCCTTTGCTTTTTAATCAAGACTATAGGCGGCTTTTGTTGAGGTAAGTGGTCTACTTCAACAGTTCCACCTTTATAGGAAGCTACCATGTCTTTGTTACCTGAGGTTCGTACGATATTTCCCATCCTGGTTTCTGGAGTTTAACATAATATAGTAAACTGGTAATTTCCAATGGATGATGTGGTAAGATTTATACTTGTGGTAACTTACAGAGGTGCCTCCTTGCATGCAAAGCTTGCGCGTTCGCGTACGCGGTTCTTCAGACTGTTGTGTGTACGCGGGCGTGTATGTGCCACTACGTGCGACTTTGTTTGTACGTGCAGGTGAGGGGCAGTGCGCTCCTCTTGTTTATTATCAAAGTGTCCGTGTCACCATCGGATTCTTTTTTGCACCTTCTGAACGCGTTCCTTGTGCGTTTTCATCTTTTATATAATGACTTTTTTCTTTCAGCAACAACAACAGACACAAAGACAGCAACAAAACGACATCACCATTATCACCGTCAACACCAACAAGAACGACAAATAGTAGGCGTTTGGGCCTTCTTCTGGCAACCCCACCAGCATCTTGTCAACGACTATATATAGATTTCGAATACAAACATTGCACTCGTGTATCTGTGTGTGTGTGTGTGTGTGCCAGCGACACTGCTTATCTAAAATCTGTTCTAGTGATATAAAATAGTGTAACGCTTTTATAAAATATTGTTTTAATTCTTTGTTTTCTCTGGCAACAGATGGTCACTAGGCAGACATCATCCCTGAGTCTTCTGGATCATGAATGTGCATGGAACTAGTCAAAACTGGGTAACCATGTCTTGAAAGAACTTATTTCTGCTACAGAATAATCAATAGTACCAGTGAGATATTGTTGTAACACCTGTCTTCGTCGTCATCTTATCTTTGTTGTTTTCTTCTACTGGGTAACCATGTCTTAAAAGAACTAATTTCTGTTACAGAATAACCAATACTGATATTGTTGTGACACCTGTCTTCGTCGTCATCTTATCTTTGTTGTTTTCTTCTACTGGGTAACCATGTCTTAAAAGAACTAATTTCTGTTACAGAATAACCAATACTGATATTGTTGTAACACCTGTCTTCGTCGTCATCTTATCTTTGTTCTTTTCTTCTTCTGAACGTAAAAGTGATGTACACAGACATGTCAGGCAACATGCAATTTCTGTGCTTTTTAAGCTATATAAAATTAGTCGTTTCGAAGGACAAGGATTTTTTTAAATGTTGCCAAATACCCGAGACAGACAATCCGACGAGAGAAGCATTAATCAGAACTACTGTAAATGTTTATCCAAAATGGATGAGTCTTCTAATTCCACACCAATTACCTTGGCGATCAATCCCTTAGCAATTCAAATTACGTCTACTGTGTTAAATTGAATACAATGTCAATGACACTTAAAGTGTACTGGAAAGAAGTGAATGCGGACATTGCGACGACAACTTACTCTGACATATTGTCTGACACGTTTGGCGGGCACACACACAGAGACACAAATACATTCACACAAGTGCGCTCGCTAGCCGAGAAACCGAAACACAAACACATCAGCGCTGCATCATGCATACGGACGCACGCACGAGTCAAAGAACTTGCAGACACAGAGAGAAAAGCAGAAAGTAAGGCTGTGTATTGTTTCATGTCACTTTAACAAGAAAACCTTTTCCCTTATGGGTCACTGTACAGAGATAGTTGTTTGAGAGTTCAGCTGAAACGAAAAATGATAGTCTATAGATTGAGACAAATAATCATTGTTTTTTTCCAGCTGGGTGGAGTGATGGCAGTCGATGTTTTCTGGAGTGGCTACGTTCGTCCTTCAACCTATTATATCGCAGCTGTAGCCATTAAATGTATCTTAATACGATACAGCAATGGACTTTGAAGCGAGTTTTCTACGAGAGAGTGAGTGGATGGAGTGGGCAGCTGGTAGATGCGCGAGTCCAGAGCTGGTTACACATCACAGTGTCTGAAAGAGAAGGGAGAAGATTATATCACACTGACATTACAGAGTCCTAACCATAGTGGAGGCGTTGTTCGTGACCCACACGTTGTGTCCGTGCATCTGATACGAGGATCAAGAGAAAGTCTTCAGACAATACTGCCACAGCGAAAATTAGTTATGACCAATCACTATTCAACAGGACTGGACAAGATTGACCTGTCTGATGCAGAGTGGGACTGCATGGGCGTTCGTATGAGTACTTCTGGTCACAAAAAAACTGTCGTGTCGTCAGGAATTCTCACCTCTCAACTTGTGCATTTTATAAAAGAAAATATCCGACAGAATGGTAGACTTTTTCCTTGCCCGCAACTATCCCTCCAAACTTCTACACACAGCTAGACAGAAAGTTGCCGCCACACCACGCGCACTTACACTACAACCCTCCCACCACCACAGACACACAGAACCAAGGCCGATCGCTGTACTGACCCACCACCCCCACAACCTCCCAGTACGTAGGATCCTCCTTTCCAATTGGCACCTGTTGTCCAAATCTGAATCCCACCTCTTCAAAGAAACCCCCCTCCTAGCATTCGGCGGGGTAAGAACCTGCGAGTACACTCCAAACTCAAACCGACCACCTCCCTCCCCCCTTCCCGCGGCTCCACCCCATGCCATGTCCCCCGCTGCCACACTTGCCCCTACCTGAACATCGCCACAACACCTCACACACCCAACACCACCTTTGTCATCAAGCGCCACTTCACCTGCACTAACAGCAACATCATCTACGCTATCACATGCACCATCTGCCCCACTTTATTCTACATCGGGGAGACAGAACGCACTCTCAACAACCGCTTCACAGAACATCTAGCTGACACTAAACACTGCAGAAAAACACCAGTTGCACGTCACTTGAGTACACCCCCACACACAGCCGACAACATGAGGGTCTGTGGTATCTGGAAAATGAAGGGTGATTCCATTGACCGTAAGAATATGGAATCCTACTTCATTACCCATTTTGGTACCATGGCACCCACTGGACTCAACCTAAAACACTGACCCTCCACCTCCCTCCTTTTCCCTTAACCCCCTCACCCCTCTTCCTCTCTCTCTCACTTCTTTTCTCTCACCTCCTTCTCTCCCATACTGACACCTCTTTACCCGCGCTTCCCTCTCCACCCCGCCCTCTCTCCACCCCGCCCTCTCTCCACCCCCACCCTTCCCTACCCACCTGGCGATTGGCTGCCCCTCTTTTTAACCCTTCTCACTCACTATTCCTTAGTCATTTTCCTGCTGTCCAGCCCACGCGCCACATCCACTGAAGCTAAGTCATTCTCTTCTCTTTTTTTTTCATTTTGTCGTCGTTTTTGTGTCGTCCAAGTGAAGGGGTAGTGCCCCGAAACATGTAGATTGTCTTCGTCTTTGTCCCTTTCTAGCTTGGTACAGTTCCCTTGTTTTACATTTAATTTGGGCTTATCCTCCAAGCGGCAGTCACTTGTTTTTCTTTTATAAAAAAATCGAAATTTTCTGACCGTTTGCGTTTCCAGCAATTTGTCGTTTGTCGATTCAGAGGGTTTCATTCTATAGTTTGGCATTGTTGTTTGGGGTACACTTTACTTCTACTTTCAAAATATTTGTTGTTCGGAATAAGTGCAGCATCCATCATCTTCCTAGTCAGACGCCATAGAAGAATGAACTTTATTATATTTGGTGACTTTCCGAAACGCGAATGCTGCTCGGTTGCAAATAATCCTCACCCTCCTTAATATGGTGACCATGTAAACTGCTTTTGTTAAATGATCAGAAATGTGAATACTGTTCTTTATAGAAAAATAAATGTTTTAAAAAAGACAAAAGTCGAACTATTTACCTTTTTGGGGGTTTTGATTTTAATAATATACTGCAATACAATAAAACAAGTGACTGCCGTTTGGAAATTAAACAGAAGTTAACAACAGAGGAACTGAAACAAGCTGTAAAAGACAAAGAAACGACGTTTTCGGGCAATAGCCTTTCGTCAACACAACACAAACAAAGACTGAAACAGACACTTCGCTGAGTGAAGTCACACGCAGACAGCACATCGTGAGACGATATTGCTGGGACAGGAGAGTACACACTTCCAGCTAGATATGTCAAGAGATATGTCATGGTTTCCGTGTGGTTAAAAGCTGATTGAAACGACCATACATAGAAAAGCACGTCCGCTCTCACACAGGAAACAAAAGAACACGGGGTAGCGGAGAGAGGGAGAGGGAAAGATACACTCCGCAGATCCCTTTTCTGTACGGAGGCGGAACCCTGCTTCCAGCTAAATTAAAACAATGATCTGGGTTTTTCAGGTATATTTAATACGGTAGGGGGGGGGGGAGCTCAGTTGATAAAGCTGCGGGACTAGCAGATGGAAGGTTGCTGGTTCGAATCCTGGTGTAATCCAAAGATTATTTCCTGAAGTTAAACATTGTGCACTGACCATCTTACAGCAGCCATCAGTTTAGTAATTGTGCAAAATCACCGCTCTGAATAACCACCACTACTGTAAGTACCACAATTATCCTCAGGAGGTGAGTATTTATGGATGGGGCTGGTAGTGGTGGTTGATGTTACACGGGAACATGTACTTTGTCTGCACGTGACAATCGTCTACAGCTGATGACTAGGATTTTTCCCTACCATCATCCTACATACAAGTCGTAAAAAATAACAAAACAGATAATCTGTGATTCCTTCCCCCTCTCTAAAAATCCAAAGATGAAGTAAAACTGACTAAAACATCTTTGGCCGTACTGGATTTGCCTTATTCTTACACTGCAGACAAACAAGCTGCAGGTACAAGCGCTACAACAGGCATTCGGTTACTAGCAAAACAAAGAAAGATAACGGCATATGAAGTTGTTGGGATTTTTTTGGTTGGTTGTTTGATTTATTTAAAAGAGACGAAAAAAATGCCCCAGACGTGGGTAAGACTTTGGTATTATTAATTCTCATCTCCGTTTCTCTGTTGACCTTTTCTGCTTTGTATTCTTCGTTGTCTTCCTTTGTTCCTTCGTCTTGCTGTATGCGTGGCTGTTCTACTTCTGTTCGCCCGTGTGTCCGACTTTCTGTCTGTCTGTCCTCTCTCTTAACGTGACCCTGCTTATCTTATTACCCACATCCTGTAACCTTAGCCTATTAGAGGAATACCACTTCACCCTGCTGGCTTCGCTTGTCCCATTTTGATTTTGAATGATATGCTTCCTGTCCTCAGCTTTAACTCTTAACTCATAACAGTTCGCTCCCTTGACTAGCGATGTTATAACATCGACGCCATGGTGACCTTGTTTCTATTTATATCACATTAAGCTTTCTCATTAAAAACTGTTCTTTCTTGCTAAGTTATCATCAGACATGATTAAAGTTTTGAAGTTTGTCACTTTAATGTAAAAAAAATGATACTTTTGTGTTTTCAAACCACCATGAAGTGAGGATATACCAAGCTCGCGACCGCCTTGTTTTGGGCAGTGCTTTCAAAGTCGAATATCTTGAAAACATGATCAGTTCTGAGCTCAAAGTTGATAGTTTCTACTCAGAAGATAAGTCATTTGAGATTTCTGATAAGGATATTGAGGAGATCGATGATGTTGAGAATATTTTATCAAATCTATCAAATTGCAGCCGAGATGCTCAAATGTAAGCCTTTGTTTCCCTCTTATTGATATCACATAATTCGTCAAAAAGATAAAGATAACTTTAAATTTTGTTACCCTGTTTGACATTTTCACAATTCTGTTTTTGTATCCTGGCAGCTTTTATCCACTCTAAAACATTTTTTGTGGTCCATGCATTACTGATATCGACTGTTGTTGATATGTTGCGGATGTTGTAAACAGCTTATGAAAGAACTGCAGTAATGTTTAGAAGAAGCAAAACACAATTATTCATGTAGCTGATGAGAGAGAACATTTCCAATATTATAGTTATTTGTTTTTTATCACATTTCAATTAAAATTGATAATTACAACACTGAAGGCCTAGTTAGATCCCAATGTTTTCCTCAAGCCGGAAAGCAGACGCGTGTATAATTGTTTCTAATTTAATCAAACACATTTTAATTCCTGACTTTTTTGGATTTATATGTTTAATCTTTAGGCATTTATAATATATAATAATTATTTATAAATGTAAGTTTACATAAAAATAGGAAGCCATTTTGTCATTTTAGTTTTGTAAAGCAACTTTATAAATCATTCCCCAATCCTAAGCTGCAAGAATCCCAAAATGAGTGTGTACGATCGACCAGCAATATCTCAAGTACCTGAGAAGAGAATGTAACAAAATTAGGATATGTTATGTAGCATTGCAGGGGCATTCACAATATGGCATCAGATCTGATATAACTGAAAACACAAAAAAGTTTCCTTCTTTGTGACTTTACAGTCTTACTTTTTTTGGACTGTGCGTAGACCTGTCCTTTGTGATTTAATTAGGAATATTTTATTTCCAGTACTCCATTTGTCCTTCTGTCTGTATTATTTCAAAAGTACATTCATTTTCCTTCATTTTGATATATGCCAAGCTGAGGTTAGTAATAGTTTTTACCTTGAAAAACAAATATTTCCACGACAGCCCCATTTCATGCAAGTAGTGCCCCTTTAAACCAAGAACTGTTAAGAGTTTTAAATCTTCCATAATCCGATTTTACGCTGTACCATGCCAGGAACTGTCACATTGTGTGGAATGCTCCAGTGAATCTGTGCGTAGATTTTGATGTGCAGTGAGAGGCCATTGCCTTACTGGTATTAATTATCGTGGTATTCAGAATTTATTGCATGGCACGCTCACGCACAGGCGCGCACGCACGCACGCACACACCTACGTGTCAGTGTTGTAGCTACGCGAACCGGGGCCTTCATCAAGCAATGGTTTCTCTGCATCGCGCTTTGAGATGTAATAAAATCACGGCATACGGATGAACTGTTTATGAAATTGATCTTTACAAAATCCAGCAGTTTCAAGCCCTGTGACAACCATACGATACGGGAACCAACTGAAAACGGGGACAAACAATTTCAGTACAGGACATAGAGCATGTGTTTCGAAAGACATCCGGGGCACACACGATACACGCAAAAATACACAACAGCTATAACCTCAGGAACTGGGGCGACATAGGGAGCAGCAAGTGTTTTTTAATCTGTTCATACTGCTATATGCGGACGATACTGTCATTTTTTCAGAGACACCGGAGAACCTTCAGAATGCTTTACATAGCATTAAAACATACTGCGACAAATGGAATTTGACAGTGAATCCAGAAAAACCAAAATAATTGTATTCTCTAGAGGCAAAATTCGAAAAAAACTGTATTCTACTATAATGGTGAAATGCTAGAGTTAGCCTATGATTTCCAATATTTAGGTTTGAAGGTAAATTATAATAACAAATTCAATGTCGCACAAAAGGATCTGTATGGTCGGGCCTCTAGAGCCATGTTTGCATTACTAAATAGGTGTAATAAGTTACATCTACCTCTAGACATACAAATAGAGCTTTTCGGTAGAATGGTACTCCCCATCCTCACCTATGGTTGTGAGGTTTGGGCACCATATGTTACTGACCTATGTACAAAACTACAAGTAAGATTCTATAAGATGTTATTCAAACTAAGGAAATCAACTCCATCATGCATGGTATTTGAAGAATGTGGACGCTTTCCTGTTAGCATACATATCAAGAGTAGAATGCTTTGTTTTTGGTTTAAACTTATCAGTGGAAATAATTATGGTAAATTTTCAAGTTCTGTTTATAAAATGTTACTTAACTTGCATGAACAAGGGATGCTTCACTCGAATTTTATCCACTCGGTTNAATTTTCAAGTTCTGTTTATAGAATGTTACTTAACTTGCATGAACAAGGGATGCTTCATTCGAATTTTATCCACTCGGTTAAATCACTACTGCAAGAACTGGGACTGAATGGCTTATGGTTAAATCAGAATAGTTTGAATGTGACGGATAAATGGTTTAAGAACAAAGTAGAGAGATGCTTACAAGATCAATATATTCAACACTGGTTCGAGGAACTAAACACAAAACAGGTATACACAAACTACAGAATACTCAAAACATCATTTAAGCCCGAACCCTATCTCAGAGTGTTACCACCTTCTCACTGCTGCCTACTCTTAAAATTCTTGACATTAGATAATAACTTCCCTGTAAACAAACTCAGACACGAAGACATCCCTAGGCAGGAACGATTATGTACGCTGTGTGACAGAAAAGACATAGGTGATGAATACCATTATATTTTCTTATGTGACAAATTTACAGCTGAACGCAACACCGCACTGACACCATACTATTTGAGCCGGCCAAATACATTTAAACTTTATAAACTCTTTTCTTGCAAAAACAAAACTGTATTGACCAAGTTAGTGAAATTTGTAAAAATACTTCTTAGTAGAGTACATTAATGTATAGATGAATATGTGCCTATTTTTTGCGTGTGGGTACGTCTGGTTGAGTGATTGAGCGTGTTATTTGTGTATTTAATTAATCATTGATTTTGCTTATCAATATATGCATATCCTCATGCCAGGTGAATTTATGATTGATGTTTTTTTTTGTTTGTTTTTTTTTTTGACAATTTTTTTTCATTTTTTCTGAATACCCCCTGAGGGTTAAAGAATAAAGAAACTTGAAACTTGAAACTTGAAACTTGAAACATTATCATCAGCCAATAGGCTGCCGAGGTCCATAAATAGTAAATCGGGATATACGGATTTATTTATTGTCGTGGATCGGACAATTTCTGATATCTTTTAAATGGCTATACACCAACAGATACACAGAAGAAAAAATCGTTAGTTGTTCAAAAGCTGAGCATGTATATAAATCAATAACTATTTTTTAGTCATTCTGTATTACTAAAGCTTTTTACTCTGTGACCTCACTACCCCCAGTCAGAAAGTTACTGTCGATCGTAAACAGACATGGCGACATGGAAACTACATGATCTATGGAGTACGTTTGGTTCGTGTGTAATCCAGGTTTGTGCCTAGCCAGTTTTATGCCCGATGTATTTTCTCGAAATGTAATAAATAATTTCAGTATTGTGACAGCACGTTTCCTTGCACATTGTGTGTGTGTGTGTGTGTGTGTGTTAACGTGTTAACTCGAGACTCTTAAGGTGTCTATTCTTTGTTTTTAATTGTTTAAAAAAATGTTTTGGTTCTTTTCAGATTGTGCATTTAAAATAAAAAAATAAGGATGTTCTAGCATAGACTTTGGTTGAGCTTGTCATAGACTGTATAGTCTACGAGTTTCCATGCCAAACAATACTGGATGACCTCCCCAACAAAGTACCATGCGCCGGCCGCTAGAGGCGCTGCCCGATTTTGGCGTCAATTTTGACCTACTTATTTAACACGTCACTGATGTGGAGGGAGAAACGAAACGAAATTTTTATTCCAACGAGGCCAGGGCCCCTTCTGAAAAAAAAATCGATGTGGAGGGAGACATCATCAATAAACTCAAAAGTGTTGACGACGTGATACCTCTATCGACGAAGTTTCGTGTACTGTACAGTGACGTCACTAAAATTGGGGTCTGCTACAAGGCAGCCAAAGATGCCTGAGCAGTTTTTATAGTTACAATAAGCGTGTTCTGCCGTCGTCGAGGATAGCCGTGTAGTAAAAAATGTTTGGTTAAGCAGCCGAAAACACGGTGGTTCGATTCTGTAACGTTTCGTCACCATCCCCTCTTCATGCAGGTCCCAAGTTTTATTAAAGGTCTGCAGTTGGTGGCCGGCTTAACCACGCAAACCCTTCCTTCCAAATTTGTCTAGTGGCACCCCTGGTGTAGGGGTGGGTTGGGTAGGGTTGGGGTTAGAGTGTAGGTACCAACTTAATCGGTTCTATTGTAAGCAAGTCGCTGGTGTAAAGTCGCGACGTCACACAGTACACGATCTTCAGTTGGATCTTTTTGATAAGTGTGTAAAACCCGTTTTACTCTACGGCTGTGAATGTTGGGCGTTCGAATGTTTGGAGATGTGTGATAAAGTTCAAATTCGTTTTTTAAAACTGTTGTTACACGTGAAAACTAGTACCCCAACATGTATGGTTCGTGGTGAACTGGGTGTATTCCCAGTTTCCATTTTCGCAAAGTGCAGGCTACTTTGCTTCTGGTATAAATTATGTACGGAAAACAGTTTTGGTTCCTGTAAAATGTCAGCACTTATGCTTAGGTTGTGTACGGCCTTATATAATAACGAGTACAAGTTACCATGGCTTGATTTTGTTTATTCTTCTCTAGATAAACTCGGGCTATCCTATGTATGGAAATTTGGTTGCA
>SMGT01011879.1:31482-41804 GCA_004794575.1 Lanistes nyassanus | reverse complement strand
CTTCTACTTCTTTTGGCAAGATGGCGAGGGGGCAGAAGTCCGTGGGCTAACACGTGGTCTTCCTACGTTGACACTCTCTCAGTGTCCGTTCTCCGTGTGTCCTCGGATGTGTCCCTGTGTCGATCTGTGTGTCCATATCTCACGTTTTTACCTCCTTATGTACTAGGCGTTCTGATGCATTAACTACAAGTAAACCGGTTCTGGCCAGCCTAGGTTGGGCAGGGCGACTTGCCGTGACCAATGGCGAGCGTCCAGCTAACCACTAAGTGTGATCAGAAGGGGCGGGGAAAACAAGCCAACCTATGAGTGACAGGTGATACCCTAAGATTGACATGTGACAACCAAGAGAAATCTTGCACTAAAAGTTGATACACAATAATTGAGGCTCACCCTATCAGTGCAATGTTTTAAATTGTCGGTTCTTTGCCACGTGATTTTCCGACACAACCGAGCCGCTTGTACCACAGAGAGTTTTGCGACAAACTGCAACAGACCGATGTATTCGCCACACCCACTTTTCAACAATGGGTGACTTGTCTTTGTCGTTTTGAATCTTGAAGACTTGGGACAACGCAAAGCATGGTACCCTTCCCTCGTAAATATGAAGCCAAATATTTTAGAGTTTAATTCTGACACTTATTTTATTATTATTATTCTATAGATCTTTCGCGGCCCACACGACAACAGTTTTTGTTTGTAAAACAGGTAAATGCATACAACTACAAAAAAGAATTTCACATCGTGACCTAACAGTTTGTGCTTGTGTGCGTGCGGGCGTGTCCTGTGTAACCAGTTCTTCTGAGTCCTTGATAGAGCTGCCCAGTCTCTCCTGGTTATACATACAGAGTACAGAGTTCGGATTAAGTTTTTCTTGGGATATTTGTCACATGGGGTAACTCGATTTTGTTTTTCGTGGAAAATACACGACTGTGTCGTTGATGGTGGGGTACTGTCGGAAACTGGCGGGAGTCTCATTGTTCTAGGGGCCACTCCTCTGCAGTTTTTAAGACACTGCATCAGCTAAAAAGACTTGGTACTTCCAGGCGATTTGATGTCCCTGTATATCCACAGAATATCAACTCTCCCAGCTGATGCCGAAGGCCCGGTGAGATGTGAACACACCTTCAACTGTAAAAAGTGGTAAACTTTAACGTCTCTGTGCCACTACAGGACGGACTTTCTTAGCCGGTGCTACGGACAAGTGATGTTCCTTTTCCTTTCCACTCCTTAAATACACTTTTAATGTTCTTATCACCATAATTGCCCTCTTCCTCTCTTTCCATTGTTCCTCTACCTTTATTTACTCAGCTTACAGTCAAACTGATTCCGACTACCCATAATATTCCATAAAACTCTACGCAGTGCCATATCCTTCTCTGAACAAGGTCGAACTGGCCGCAAAAAGAAATACAATTAAACGAATTAATTAAACTAGGGTGAACAGTTGGACTAATGCGCATCCCCTCGCGGTAAGTAAACTGACCTTCCTAGAAAATAATAATAATAAACTAAAAAATAATAGAAACTAAAAACTACTCCAATCATTCCATCCTCTACCCATCCTTCGTCGGTCACCGGACAAAAGAAACGTATACATCTCTCGCTTGTCAGCTCGCCGACCTTAATGTGTGCACAGTCAAGTCAACCTGTTTCCACAAGACAAACAGCTCAGTTATTCATACCATTGATCCCCCACTGCCTCCTTATCATGGAAACATTCTTAAAATTCCTGGCTTCAGAGGACTCAAGGCCACTAGACTTTTGTTTAACTGGAAGAGAGTTAATCGCTGACTTTCCTAAATAGCCGTAGAACTACAATGAAACAACGGGAGAGGCTGGATCGTGTGATACACACTGCCTGTAAGGTAGTCGGCTGGGATCTGCCCCTACTGGCCTCCATCTAGGCTAAGGGTACCGCCAGCAAAGCTAGGAAGATCGCGATAGACACGTCTCATCCTGCAAACTGGCCGTTCCAACTGCTTCCCTCTGCAAGACGCTATCGCCAACTCCGCTCTTCCACCAATCGCTTCAGCTCCAGCTTCTTCCGTCACACTGTCGCTGCTCTGAACGACTCAAGCTGCTCTTGACTTTATAGGCACTGCCCTCCTTCCATCTGGCTTCATGCTAGCACTGTGTACTTAGTTACTCTTAAGCCCGGCTTAGATGCTTACAAGTTTTCTGTGGTTTAAAGCAAGGATAGCTTTGATTAAAGGCGCCAACGTTTACAAGCAGCACGACAAAGTCGCCTTGACCCCGTGGCTGAGATCATTTGACCTTTTGTCCTGATGTTCCTTATAGTGACCGGAAGTGTTTCAAAATTTCGAAAAATAGAAAGCAATTCTATCCCCCCCCCCCAAAAAAAAAAACCTTGAGCAGGATCGGTTTCGAGCTGGTTCAAGACTGGAAAAGCGTTTCAAGGAGTTTCAAAGTACCAACTTTGAAGCGTGTGAAACAGCCCTTAGCAAACTGTGGGTTGCGTGTGTTTGTCCGCTGCCATAAATCTTTGGGTGGGTTGAGGGGTGACCAGATTTAAGTTTCGTTAATCTTTAAGGGTTCTCCTTTCGTTGCTATTTAGGTTGCACTCAAACAGCACGTGCGGTGTGTTAAACCTGTCACCACAACTACAATTTAGTGGATTTTGTACATCATGTGGTATTCGCCATTTAATCTCATTCTGCTTATCCTTGCCTGGTTTGTTCTAGTAGATTTTAATAATATTAGACTGTTACTCGGTAGTTCTTCTATTTCCTTTCTTGTTCCTTTAGCTTCTTTTGCGTGGGTCTCTTCCCATCTTAGTCTGATTGCTGGTTTAATATCTATTTTCCTTTCTTCTTCTGAAATAGGCGTTTTTATGTGGATAGGCTTTATGTTAGGGTTTGGCTCTATTGCTTGTCTAGATAGCCTGTTTTTCGTTACCTTTTATGCCAGGATGAGAAAAGCCCAGAGTAATTTTACCCTTATGCCTTTATTGTGTAGTGTATTTACTTGAGATAATGTTTTGTACTAGACCTAATCTTTCTGATGACTAGTTTTGAATCGCCCGCAGTGCTGACAGCGAGTCAGAAACAATTACAAATAGTTTGTGTCTGTCTGAATTGGGGTTTGCTGTGTTTTTACCTATCATATGAAGAAAGGCACGAAATAATAAACGACCATGATCATTTTTAGCCATCTCATTGTTTTATGATCAATTTTCTAACTTTTCATTTCCTGCAGATCTGTATCACAAAGGAGCGATCAAAGAAGAAACTAGGGGCCATGAGGGGTATCAGAGTTCGCAATCAATCCCCCTTTGTTTTTTGTATTTTACGTAAGATAACTCCAACAAAGGTACTGGCAGCGCTCAAACATAGCCGTATGCAGACGCATGTGCCCAAGGGAGCTTACCGTACCCAAACACGTAGCAAAGAGAGGGCCGAAAGAAAGGAACTGATCTGCCAAGTTCCTTTCTTTCGGTAGATTTGCACTCTGATTTAGAAGGAAGTGATCGATTAGAAATATCTGCCTCCTACAAGAGTTTCATACAGATCGAGCGTTATATTGATTTACACCTGCTGAAATGTTTCAGAGATACTTATTTTAATTTCATATTCGAAATTTCAGGCATGGCAACACATAAGCTACTATACAAAAGTGATTTATTCCTGCAAGATTTGGCCTGTCCATTATGCAGATATGAAACAGAGGATGAAACCTATGTTCTTTTCTTTTGCAAAATGTAAAGCGCATTGAAACGGCATGTTCCTATACTGCATGATGAACATGCTAGTGACACCAATAGCGTGTCCCGCGGTTTAGGCGATAGTTTAGATGACACCATTAGACAAATCTCCCGCTTTCGGTACGCTTTTACGCTACACAACGCCCGCTGGGCATACAATAAGACGCTATTTAAATACTTGAGCCATAAATACTTGAAGCCATTTTAACCTTTTAATTAACCTTTTAACCTTTCAATTAACAAATACTCTGTCATACTTTTGTGACACATCTGAGCACACTCGAACATGGAAGAATATAGGTAAGAAGCTTGTAGCACATATTGTATAAATGAGATATGCTCGAACAATCGTATAATATGACATGGTGTGGTATCTGTATGTACTATGTATTTATATATGGATTATGTTCTAATGGTGGGCACTTTGCCTGATGGGTGCGAGTAACGGCCAGATAACCCGTTTCGGTGGTCAAGTATTTAAATCATGCAGGTACTGTAGGGCAGGTGTCCCTTTGGAATCAGGTGGAGCATGGAAAACATTCTATACACACCTGCATTTGTTTACGCACGGTACGATGACTTGTGTTCGGGTTTCATAGTTTCTGATCATGTTAATGTGGAATAATTCTATTTAGTCAACAAAATAAGAATTGCATCACCAACCAAACTTGTTCATACTGGTATACAACAGAATAAGATCTTCATCAAGGCCCTTGATTTATGATCTCACATTTGAGATTAAACGAAAGACTTCTTTCGTGTAGTCTTACGTAAATTGTGTTCTTGATCCGAAAGAATCTCTCTGTGAAAACAAACTCGGGGTGGGGGGCTGGGGGTGGAACGGACATCAAGGTTCAAACAATCATGCTGTCTATTCATTTCAGAGGAATTGCTTCAGGATAGCGGGTATCTGTCTGTTATGCTCGAGATATGGGGTTGTCCCTAGGCCAATGGAGGGTGTAAGAGACCGGTATCTGTGATAAAGGCTCTTCAATTACCGGCATCTTGATCATAGCCACAGGCATGTTTTGGGGTTTTTTTTTTCGCGCGGAGTCACCATAACGCTTCATTTTCCAAAATAAATAGCGCATGGTCATCCGTTTGTATCGTTTTGTAGCCTCATTGCAATAGCTATTGTTGAAGAGATTTAGCATTTATGTCCGTGGACAGACACCCTTTCCTACCTGTTTTAGTTTTGGAATTTTTTCCACTCGTAAAATTATCATACGGTAATGGTTGTTGAAATACCCCCGATAATCTTATTTTCATTTCAGGCGTAGACGCTATCATCGTTCTACTCGGAGAATGAGTGAAGAAGAAAGATCAGATAAAGGCAGGAAAGAATCTATAATTTTACCCAGGTCAAATGTGTTGTCACCTACATGAGCACATCTGTTCTGTCTGGGGACAGAGTCTGCCTTGAAAATCTTTCCAGAAAAAAATATTGGTTGTTTTGAAAATGTAGTAGTTAAACGTTAATATAGAAGTCTAAAGAACACTGTGGCTTTGGGCTGTGTTGGGAGATTGTTATTTGAAAGATTGTGGACTAAAGGTAACAAAAGACTGCCACTTGGATTCGGTCAGGTACCCATTTGAGCTGAAGGGAGTGTGCTGCGCCACCCGGGTTTCGAACCACCCTGTTGCGGCTGCTGCCGCTGTGGAGACCCGTGCTTTAACCACTTCGCCATTTGCTTCCCCAAGCACACATGATACATTTGGAAACACGGGTTGAATATCTTGTTGCATGTGATATTTCGTAAGCCTCCGCTTGCTTAATTTTAAATAGTCCGAAACCTAATTCAGTCACTTCATTCCATGTATCTAGAGCTTTAACCTTTTCAAATAAGGCTAGACTGGAAAGATTCGTTTCTGTAATAAGTTGAGCAGGATTTTGAACAAAGTGCGTGAAAACGTTTCTCTAAATAGGTTACCAAAAGCGTAACCCTCTATTTTAATAATCAAGACTAAAAAAAGTAACAATAGAACGAACGATCGACTAAGAGAAATAGAAAGAAAGGAGAGAAAGAAAGAAGAAAGAAGAAAGAAGAAAAATAAGGGGGAGAGACAGAATGAGAGAGCAGCGAGAGAGAGAAAAAAGGAATGAGAGAAGAGGTGAAAGGAATGAAAGGGAAGGGAGGGTAATTCGAACGAATGAACGCACAAACTTTTACGAAGGTAAGAAAGAAAGGACATTGAAACCCAAACTTTTGGCAGACAATGAGTAGCACTCACTTTCGAGTCTCAGTAAACAGGGGGACGACAGATGGAAACTCCTTGAGTTAGGTTCACAGACGCCGAAGTCCAAATGATGATAAGCTTCGAATGTTGGTGTGATCAAGGATTATTTCCTGCAGTTGTACATTGTGCAAACTCCATTCGGCCATCTCTCCGTACATTAAACTGCCTGTCCGCACTGGCCATTTTACTGCAGTCATCAGTGTGGAGGTTCTTCGGGGAATAACTTAGTAATAAGACCGGCCGCCAACCCTATAGTGCGAAATCACCGCAAAGTGGAAGAACTTTTCCTCAAAATAACCAACCAATATGTTGATAGCTGGCTACCATATGCGAATTCCCCCCCCCCCCCACAAATAGTGTTCCCAAGCCCGGCGCGCATGCGCCGTGTACAAAGTGCTACCCGCGGTTGCTACCCAAACTTAACGACAGATAATTATAGGCCACGACCTCTACACAGCGTAACTTTTTATGGTTGCAGTGAAGAAGCCCATCTGTCGTGATCGATAGCTGAGTGGTGAAGACATTCGGGTTGCACGGTTAAGGCGCAGGTTCTAAACCATATTAGTTTACGATTTTTGGTGAGAGCGAGGGGGCTGGGGAGGGTTAAGAGGTTAGGGTTAGGGTTTGGTATTAGTAAGGGCTTCTGTTTTCAAGCATAAGTTCAAGCGCTAAATGGAATTCAAGATGGTCCGCGCATGCGTGTCCGGGGTTGGGCAAAACTCAACTGGGAAAAGGAATTTCGCGTCCCGTATGCAAAACAACTGAATAGTTGACATCCCTCTCATGGCGGATGTTCTAGAATTAGTCCCTTGAGTTTTCCATGCACAAAACCGAGTAATCTTAATTCCCCCGGTTATTCGGTAATAGTTAATATTCGGTCGTCCCAGGAAGGAACAGCTTATTTCAAGTTCACCGAAACAGCGTTTTCAGAGACGGAAATAAAAATCGAGAATAAATTTAGTACAGTTTACGTGTATACGCGGCCAGAACATGCAAACCCTATAACTACCTTCAAAATGTTTTTGAATAGATTAGAGACAATAGGTTTATTTGCGAAACCAGATAACCTCGAGACCAGACGGCTCGTGGAAAGACTTTCGTCTAAAGACGATTTGTCGAAAGGACGGTTCGCCGGCAGTCAAAGCCCCAGACGAAATACTCGCCGAACGGACTATTTGCGCAATAGATCTGGTGTGCGTTAGATCAACTAGAATATGTTCAGTCAACCCAGACGGTTACTTCCAGCTTGTATCTAGGTAAAATAAAAATTTGGTCGTTTTCATTTCAGTTAAACATTTCAGAACAGAAACACACCAAGGAAGAGTTATCAGAAGTAGAGCGGCAATAGGCTTGTTGTTTACTGTTTAATGTCAATAAGTCAGCAACGAAGGCCACCCTGCGACGGGAAAGGAGAGGAGAAGATGGTGAGATATTACTGGGTGGGGGTGGACCATCGGAGTAAGTGCGCGTGCGCTGGGCACTGCATGATTCGAAGCACCGCCCCTGTGTGTACCCTTTGGGTACGTGAATACGAAAACCGCAGGGACTAAATGAAATGTCACACGGATGTGTTTTGATTCGAAGCAAAACTAAAATCACAATGATTCATTGTAGTTTGTATATGTTTTATGTGCGTCATATAACACGCACAAAACAGATTCATGCAATCATGATTTGCTGTGATTCGGGCTTGATTTGAGCCTAGCACCTGGTCTAGACATAGGGCGTGTTGCATGATTCGCGTTTCGTGATTCAGATTGTGGCAAGATTAGTCTAAAACGAAGTGCCACAAGATTGATCAACAAGCATGGAACTAAATCACCACAGCCACAAACCCTTCTCCCCAAACCCCCTTTTCTTCCCCCATAGTGCGAAGTAGAAGTACTTTCGACCCAAACCCATGTCATGAGAAAGCGGGCTGCTGTCAGACGAGTAGCAATGCACCTCTGTCTAGGAACTCATCACCTACCAGCCCAGCAACACAAGTTTGGATGATACATAACGTTGGAGAGAGCACGTGCGTGAAGGAACTGGTGCTCCAGTCTAGGGTCCATAGAAGATATTGTTACCGCTGTCATCTTGTGACCAACAACAACGGCACGGCAACTGCTTAGTAGTGTATTGTGTCCGATGAAACGTACGATCTTTCGTCAAGACACGTGCGTCTCAGGGAACTGGTGGGGTACAGGTTTAAAAGGGAAGAACTTCAGTATTGTGGCAGCCAATGAAGTATACCGAACTGGATCATGTAACGCCTCGACCTTTTCCGACTGATAAAACGTGTACACTACAGAAACCCCCGCTTGGAAATTTGTGGATTGAAAATAGCCTCATCTTGCTTGATGTATGTCAAGCCCACGAGGCTACACGGGATGTTAGAAACAAACCTTATCGAAACCAGCAGGTGAAGAAAGCACATTATAAAAAGCGTGCATCACAGCGAACATGTAGGTCAGTGATCGCGACAGCTGCGAAAAAAGGGGAACAGCTCGCGGATCTTGCTAGCTCAATGGAAGGAACCCGAGTGCTGTTTCGGTGTATTGGCGGGCTGCTGCTTCGATCGTGTGACATTGCTTGCAGCAAAGCAGGTTTCGCACGACAAGAAGAGAAACTGATTCGCAAGATCACTGATTGACGAAACAACGTTTCAACGTTCTCGTCTGACAATAGCTTTACAAAACGCAGACTACCCTCACGAAGTACGGGGCTGTAGGTTGCCTATCAAAACGGCGGCCCAGTAAACCTTAATTTTGTCACTGATTGGAAGGTATAGCGGTCCCTCCACTAAGTGCTAGTCATAAATAACAATAGACGTTTGAGGAAGCATGCGCTTTCATCTTTAAAATTATGTTTCTGTAAAAACAAGTCTAAGTATTTTCTTCCCTTCGACTCCCCCCACATCTTCCTTTTGCATAGATCTTGTCATTCAAAGAGATCAAAACCATATCCTACAGCCAGTAAGTGGTCACCTTTGACCCCAGTTGGCTCTCTCTTTCTCTCTGTCTCGTAGTACAGAAGCTGCTAGTGTGTCGAGCATTAAGATTATATGTTTGGAAACATGATCCTTACGTTCAATTTAGCATCTATATAAAGAAGAGATCTAGTACAGACTGGAACCTGAACTTCTTACCATTGGCTCTCTTCTATTATAAAATACAAAACTTAAAAGCGAGGATTCATACCACAGATTAGTTCATAAGCGCCCTCTTACTCCGGCTGTCAGTTTGTCGGGAATGGAGGACTGACCTAGAAATATATCCTGGAGTCAAAAATGCCATGCGGATTCTATGGCTATCCCCTGAGGATGCTTCTCTGTACTGGCAATCTTACGGTACCTATCGTCTGCTGGTTCTGGTGGTGAATAGATCAGTAGTAGGACCCCATCCACCTGCAGACCGTTTCGGGGGTCGAACGGTCGAGGCGGAAGTCCTGGGTATTAAACATCTTGGTGCACTTGTACTTGTTGACTAACCCCTTACGCTGCTCAACCCCAGCTGCTAAGGACCACGGATAAAATCATTTTCCTTAAGAGAGTTTGCTTTTCTGATATGTTACAAGCAGCGTGTTTTTATTTAAATCACTCAGAATTGAGTTGTCTTTCTGTACGGATTAAAACTACGTGCATGGATTTCATTTTTCGTCCGTGGACCATTCCATTCGTCCTCTCAGTATCAATAACTCGTAAATCTACACTAGCGACTGCTGTGATCGTAAGTTCTGTTTGCTGCGTAATATGCTACCATTTCCTGTTTTACTACAGCTTTGGGGCTTTGGGTAATCCTTTAATATCGTGACAAACAAGAAGAAAGGATCCACTTACCTCAGCTTTAGGGGTCAGTTGGATAACGATAGCCCATGCCACAGCTAGACACCAAGAACCGCTACTGGTCTTACTGTCTGGGTAGACCTCTGGGAACGCATGCTTCAATTGTTCAAACTTGCAGAAAGACCTTACAAATGGTTGCCCCATAATATTATATGAACCTGGGATGGCTTGTATGAGTGTTCGTAGCTGCTGTTCTGGTCATAAGAGCGATCGTAAGGCTTTTAGGCCCTGTGTATTTTACGTACATTTTGAAGTATGAACAATAGATAAGAACGCTCATGCAAGCCCCTCACCCCCACACCGCCCCGATTGTTATGCGGTATGTTATATCTAATAACTTCTAAAAAGAAAAAGTTTTATGTCAAGCAGTTGTACTTGACTGTACCTGACTGATAATAAACAGCTTTTTGAAGATATAACAAGGATGAAAACAGACCAGCATGTGCAATTAAAAAATTAACCCGTTCTATCTGAGCATAACGTAAGGGAAAGGTAAGAAACAAAGCTTTTCTTGTACGAGGGGGGGGGGGGGGGGGG
>SMGT01011879.1:18977-31469 GCA_004794575.1 Lanistes nyassanus | reverse complement strand
GGGGGGGTCAGGAAGCGCACGTGAGGGATTTGCGATCTTTTGGAAACGTCCAGCGTTAGTAAAAAAAAGAAAAAAAAAATGGTGATCTCGACCCGCAGTTTTCGTAAGTGCACTCGTACTCACAACGTAGTCCTAAACCACGTTTCCCGGCCGGCTGAGCGCTCGGTGTGATTCACCCGGCCCACAATTCTTGCCACCTTTTTCGTAATTTCTTCAACGTTCTTATTTCACTTGCTTGTGCAGCGCTTATTCATTGGTTTGCTTGCGCTTTGTGGGAAACTGTTTAATTTATTATATAGCACAGCGGAGTTCTCCCTTGCTATTCCCAGAAAAATTATGAAATAGCAAAGCAAAATTCTCCTGTGTCTTTTGAAGCAAAATTCCGACTTCTTCTGCAGCAACGTTTTGGGCCCTTGGCCCATGCTGGTTTTTACTGTTGCCCATGCTTGCAGCTTTGCACCCTGCAACCGATATTCTCGGGTTACCCCGTCGCCACGGGATGATGTTTTACACTGAATCTCTCTAATGTTAAATTTAGCTGACGTTTGTACGTTTCGGCACAAGTGCCTGTTGTGACCGACGATTTACGGATGCACTTACCGTAGTGTAGCAACGTTTGCCAACGCTAGACGTTTCTTTGCACGTAAGCAATGGTTGATACCTGTGACTCATGACTGCCATCCCAGGATTGAAACGGTTAAACTACTGGTGAGCAGAAAATTGGATTTGAGTGCTGAAGTCCGAAGAAATCATCGAGTGGCTGGAGGGTGGGTGGGTGGGAGGGATTAAGGGCAAGAAGACTGCACGAGTGTAGTCAATGAGGCCCCGCTTGGTAATAAAGAACTTGCCCTGGTTTGCTTGTAGTTTTTTTAAAGGAAAAATGCCATGTACAGCTTCAGTTTTGCTTTAAATCTTAAGTCCTCTTTGAACCTTCGAATAAAGATATTGCAACATATAATGAAACTCAGAATCAAGTATGTGGCCACCCAGATGAAAGACATTCTGAAATAATAAACAAAAAAGAAAAAGGTGTGGGCTACTGGACCTACAACCAATAGTCTATGCAAACAAAAGATTTATATGTGCACATTACGGCAATAAAATTAAACTCTAGCTATAAATAACTAAAGAAAGCTAACAAGTGAAACGTAGCTGGCAGAGATAAATTAGAGGTAGAGATGAATTGATGAATAGGGGGTCAGTAGGCTTGGCAAACAGGGACAAAGCCCCACTGCGCCCGAGGCAAGATTAGTCTAAAACGAAGTGCCACAAGATTGATCAACAAGCAGGGAACTAAATCACCACAGCGACAAGCCCTTCTCCCCAAACCCCCTTTTCTTCCCCCATAGTGCGAAATCGCCACAAAGTAGAAGTACTTTCGACCCAAACCCATGTCACGAGAAAGCGGGCTGCTGTCAGACGAGTAGCAATGCACCTCTGTCTAGGAACTCATCACCTACCAGCCCAGCAACACAAGTTTGGATGATACATAACGTTGGAGAGAGCACGTGCGTGAAGGAACTGGTGCTCCAGTCTAGGGTCCATAGAAGATATTGTTACCGCTGTCATCTAGTGACCAACAACAACGGCACGGCAACTGCTTAGTAGTGTATTGTGTCCGATGAAACGTATGATCTTTCGTCAAGACACGTGCGTCTCAGGGAACTGGTGGGGTA
Source organism: Lanistes nyassanus (assembly GCA_004794575.1). Lineage (NCBI taxonomy): Eukaryota > Metazoa > Mollusca > Gastropoda > Architaenioglossa > Ampullariidae > Lanistes > Lanistes nyassanus. The sequence continues at coordinate 29,793 of SMGT01011879.1, read as the reverse complement.
CAGGTTTAAAAGGGAAGAACTTCAGTATTTTAACACCGAAGCGTTGTTGTCGGCACGCAGTATTTTTCATGACGTCTCTAAAGTGGGTTTCGGGGTGGATTGGTGCGCGTGTAAGTTGGTAGGAAGAGTTAGAAAAACGAGACAGTGCCTAGTGCAGATGCTATAAGGGTGGGTGCGTGGGAACTTTTGCTTCCCGGTGAACTCACACGAGTCATGGCTTATCCCCCCTCCTCTCTCTCTCTCTCAGTTGTAAACGTCAGGGTCTCCTAATACTTACTTCGCTGAACTATAAATCTCTGAACTTAACACCTTGATCAAGTGCCCATCATTTTAAATAAAACCTGTGCATGGAACATAAGCCATAAGACATAAGATATAAGACATAAGACTTTTTAATTGTCCAAACAAGATCGTCTGGAGATGTGGTTGAGGTGGATACTAATGAAAAAACCGACAGAAATTACACACTAACACAATAAAAAAATAAACACATTATGACAGAAGGTACAAGTATTCTCGTACCCCATTCCAAAACTTAAATTACCGTATGACAACCCCAATAAAGTACTGACAGCTCTAGACACAACCGTATGCTGACGTATGTGACCAAGGGAGCCAACCGTATCCAAACACGTAGCAAAGAGAGAGTCGAAAGTAAGGAACGTGGCAGATCTTTACTTTCGACTCTCTCTTTGCTACGTGTTTGGGTACGATAGGCTCCCTTGGTCGCATACGTCAGCATACGGTTGTGTCTAGCGCTGCCAGTACTTTGTTGGGGTTGTCATTTGATGATTTATAGCGCTCTGTCCTCATTTGTTCTTTATTAATTAAATTACGTCACATTCACCTTTACAACACACGCTCGCTCTCAACACAAGCCCACGCACGCGCACACACACACACACACGCACGCACGCGCACGCGCTCTCTCTCCCCACCCAGGGCCTATTCCAGGCAGTGTTCTCTATCATAGTGCAGGAAACACAGCAACACGGAAGAGCTATTTATGATCCTTATGGCAGATGACATGAAGGAGTCTCTGAGCCTGGAAGTCTTACTGCGAATGGAGAAGGTGAGCCTTGAATCTCGTTTTGAACTACGCTCCGACGGTGTCCCGGGAAGAGGGTGGCTTGAGCAACCAAGGCAGGACAGCCTTCAAAGCGCTTCAATATTGCTACATGTCATCAACAGACACAAGTTCTCGCCCAACAGTCCAGGACGCCTTGTGAAAATCTTCTCTTACCTCTCAACATCAACCCTCTTTGCCAAGGTGACCAAGAAGAGCTGATTGCAGAGGAGGGTAGGCTGACTGGTAAAATAGGTACATAATGGAGTCACTAAACCTATTGCGACCGAGCTTCAACAGCGTTCTGTGTTTTTCTCAAAGAAGGTAATTGTTGTTTATCGCGTGCCTTAAATATCAGTTTGCAGCAATCTAAATTTACTTTCTAAGACCACTGACAGTATCTTAAAATCAAATTGGTATTCAGGCTGGGTCAGGCAAACATAAACATACATACATATACATCCCAACAACTTTATACACTCATGCGCCCACGCAGAATCAAGCGTACTGATTCATCCCTACGCGAACCTACAACTAAACCTTCAGTTGAAAAAACAAAGTTGTAAGTGGCTATTATGTGAAGTTTGAGACTGCAAGCATTGGAGCCTGCATGGAGTTTAAAACATACCTCATAAAATAGGCCCTTATGGAAGAAAACCGAATAGATTACTTATTCCTATCATCGCGGATATTCTAGAATAAGTTCCTTGAATTTCCTATGCAAGAAAACCGAATACCCCACTTTCCCTCGCTATTCGGTAATAAGTTATTCGGTCGTCCCAGAAGCGAATACCTTATTCCAAGTTCGCCGAAACAGCTTTCAGAAACAGGGAATGAAATCCTTTATTCGGGTATAAATTTAGTACAGTTTACATGCATACAAAGCCAGGAGTAATTATTTTAGGAAAACTTCAAAACGTTTTCAGGTCTCTTGAGTCATTTTGATACGTATTCATCACAAAGCAATTCAATGTTCAATATACACCCCTACTTTGGACGGACTAGACTCCTCCACGAAGGCAAAGAAAATCCCAGATGCTGGTTGTAGTAAAAAAAAAAACCACACAGTTGGACATTGAGAATTTAGCATATCAACCTCTTTGGAAGCAGACACGACTGTGGAGTAAAAGCAACACGATGAATAGGTGTATCCTCACCGTTTCGATATACGACTCTGTATTACAGTACAGATATATGCTTTCCACAGTACTCTACCTGACGGACATTACACCAACACATACAGTGCAAAACGTCTCAGCTTAAGAAAAGCGTATATATGACCGACATATAAACTCTTTTCCTTTCGTCTTCTGGAAGTTAATATTGAACTTAAAGGGATGAACGTACAGTGTGTCTGGGCTGACAAAAAACTCCGAGTTGTACCTGTCCACTCCCCACAAGTCCTGCATCTTGACGAAGGTGACGTCACGCGGATGCCGAAGTCCGCAGGCGAAGAAAGGCATGGCCAGCTCCACGTTAGCGCTGTGCTTCCTCAGCAGTGACGCCATGTAAACGAAGATGGCAGCCAGTCGCTGCGGGACGTACAGGAAGTCGATCGGCATGTGAAAGAACGCGCTGCTGGAGTTGACGCATGCGTAGTAGGTTCGGAGGAAGTCTCTAGCCATGAGGTCCTTTTCGTGGTGCGCTCTGAACAGCAGATCCTTCAGAACGTTCAGGAACGCCTCTCTGCCTCTCGCTTCGGGCCACCACATCCAGGTCTCGCCGTCGAGGTTCGTGGTGTTCAAGGGAGCGATCTTCTTCAGGAACGCATCGCCTACGATGACTTTATCCCTGGGCAAGGACTGCATCATCTGCGTGTTGATTAAGGTGTCATCGCCGATCAGCACGTAACCAGAGAAATTACCGCCAGCTGTTTTCATGGCATATTCCACGCACTTGTATTTCAGTTGCCAAGCATGGTCTAGCGAGTGCACGTAGTAGACAGGGAAGAAGATGTTCTGCTTGACCATAAACGTTTTTAGGGCTTCTGGATCCGGGCCACAATATAAAATGTCAGAAAACTGTCTGCGATACAGGAGTTCTACGTAAGGTATAGCCTCGTACATGCTGGGCTCATTGAAATCGACGATCAGCAGAAGATCCGGAAAGCTTGTCTGTGCGTAGGGCGATGGTCTTCTTGAAGAAGGACACAGCCTGTCGAACATCGTGTTGAAGATCTCTGTTTTGTTCGGCCTCCCGGCTCGGACGTTTGCTGGATGAAGGAGAATCACCGGTACGCCAGGCTTCACCTCGCTGTGCCATGAGTGGAGTGGGATCTCCCCATCCCTCTCGTGTTTGGCATTCTGGATCTGAAGCAGCGCATGAAGATCGGGCCGGGGCACGTTGACCACAGAGCTAGACCAAGAGAACAGCCACATAGTCCAAACAAACGTGGTGCCAGTGACAGCAAGCACTACCAGCCTCGCTCTCCTTTCCATAGGCCAGGCTGTCAATGGAGATCTGAAACTACACAACACATGTGTACTTGCCAGGACTAATAAATGTTTCCTGTCGTGTCTGGTACACTGTAAAAAAGTTATATAATATTGTTCACCCCAGAGTCATGCATTCTCTTTTATCTTAGCACAAGCAATCCGAAATTGTCTACACTTCTCACATTTCGAGAAGGAAAAGGCAATAGCGACACCAACACAAACAATCTACGATAGCATATTTGTACTAGAACTTCATTTCATTTCTTTAATAATTTTTCACCTGTAAAAGGAATTTGAGTACTATTTAAACTATTTCACAAGAATCCAGCATTGCCAACACACCCACAGATGCGACACAAAGAGAGACGGAGTTCGCTAGAAAAAGGAGAGACAGAAGAAAAAAAACCGCACACACGCTCACTGTGCGCAAAAGGGAACAGATATAATATCTCTCTCTCTCTCTCTGTGGATTGGTTAAAATTTCAGACATAAGTTAAATTACTTCTTGCACGTTATAACATCGAAACTTTCATAACAATGTGATCGTAGAACATTTGAATTTCTCACAGGTCATTTCCCAGCAATCTTATCATTGCCAGAGCAACATCGCGCACTAGCAATTCTATGAAAAATATGACATTTACAAAACAGCTTCTCATTGCATTGACCGCAGAGTGATAAAGTGCGCTGTTAACAGTTGTACTCTAAATAAATACTGAAACAAATACATGATGCGCTGTTGGGTTAGTCGTTTAAAAGTCGTCAGGTTATCATACATTGTGATTAGAAGCTTAACGCCCATCGAATCCAACCCCAAAACACTCTGTCTTGGTGATAATCACTTGTTATTCTTATGCTAAGGGCTGCCACAGGCACGATGTGGTAAAACTGTTTGTTTCGAAATGTCTGATTTAACCAACGTGTAAATAATAGTCACATATAAATGCTCCTCGGTTAGAATTCTTGAAATTCCCTCGGTGCTTAACAGGATGGATGTACATGACGCCATCCTCAAACCACCGATTGGATTTCTGTGAATAGTGTCCAGTCAGTTTTCGAGCTTTGACTAAGTGCACGTCTCGCTTGGGATCGAGTCCACAGACGAAGAAAGGCAGGGCTACTTCTATGTTGGCCTTGTACTTCCTGAACAGTGAGGTCACGTACAGAAGTGTGGAGGCCAGCCTTGTGGGGAAGTAAGCGAACTCTGCGCCCATGACCTGAAAGGCCGAGCTGTTGTTGACGAATGAGAAATAGTTGTTGAGGCTCTCGCTGGCCGTCGAGTCGTTGTCGCGGTACGCTCTGTAAGCGAGCTCGTTCAAAACGCCCAGCAGAGAGACTTTGCCTCCCGTCGTTTCCCACCACGACCACTGGCGGTAGTACTCCGCAGCTGTAGCGCCATCTCCCATTTTCAAAAACGAGCCTTCCACGAGCACTTTGTCCCTAGGCGCTTTCCGAAACATCTTCACGTTGACCAAAGTGTCATCTCCGATGAACAGATAACCAGTGAAGTTGTCGCACATCTTAACGGCGCCTTCCAGGCACTCGTACTTTAGCTGCGAAGATGTCCCGGAAACCCTTAGGTACAGCACAGGAAAATCTATCTTTTCCTGCACGATGAACATTTTGAGACTGTCCGGGTCTGGGGAGCAGTACAAGATGTGGGGGAAATGCCTCCGGTACAAAATTTCCACGAAGGCAGCCGCTTGGTACAAGTCAGGATCACCGAAGCCGACTATCAGCAGTACATCCGAAAAATCCCGCTCAACAGCTGGTACTGCTTGCAGGTCTGGACACACGACGTGGAACAGCCTGCTGACCGTGTCCGTGGTATTTCCTTCAGTCATGCTTGGCTTGCTTGACGGGTTTATGAGCACGGTTGGCCTACCATAAGGGACGTCCTCCTCCCACAAGTGAACCTGAGGGTTCAGACAACCAGAAGGACTTGGTCCGTACGGTCGTAGGTGGTACAGGTGAAATCTGTTTTGGAAACGTGTCAACTGCGCGCCTAAGAAGTACATCCCAAGCAGCACACTACACAGCGTGAACAGAAATGCAGAAAATGTTTTCCTTTGCATTGATCCTGTTCTGGAGACAAAAATAGTGAATCTGCATTGAAAACATCGATATATTAGGTCAGAAAACTAAATTTTTCAAACCTAAGGACTTCATTTTCCCGCCAGAGCAATGAACGTAACTATACTAAGTGCAAAACAAGAGACAATGTTGAAAAAGAAACTGTTTTTAATATCATAAACATAAGGAACAGACAATTCCCTTTCAAAAGTAGCAATCTAATGGCTTAAGACGTCAGATTGACTCAGTCAGTCAGTCAGACAGACAGGCAGGCAGGCAGGCAGGCAGGCAGGCAGGCAGGCAGGCAGGCAGGCAGGCAGGCAGACAGACAGACCCTTGTATTTACTATCAGCACGGCAATCAGACGATTGGATGCCCACCCCACCCCCCTCCGTCCTGTTCGGCCGCCGGCAAGCAGAAGCTGCGCACTCATGCAGGGACAGAAAATAGAAAATCAATCCTTCAATTACGTGGAAACCACCTGAGTCATACACCTATTTTTGGCAGGTCATAGTTTTCGTTTGCCACTAAGTTCCGGTAGGTGACGGGGAGGGCGCGACATTTCCAACATTTTTCGCTGGACTCGAGACGTTCTAGCAGCCATTTTCTGATTCCAGCCCTGCTGCCTATTTTTCTCTCCTTTCTTCTTCCCTTTTTCGGTCTATCCGTTTATATGTCTTTAAGATTACAGCATCAGTGTATGCCGGCAGGATCCACAGTTCGTCCATAAATTCAAAAACAATTTCGTTTCAGCGCGTGCAAGTGTACAGCAGGTCAAGTACTAGACCAGCGACTTCTGACGTGGCTCAGTTGTGGATAAGGCTCGGCTAACAGCTGTCCTTTCGGGAAATTAAATTACAGGAAAGATCTGCGTTATCAGCAAGGACACGGGCCTGGTGCAGAATATACAAGAGGGTAATAACAGATTGAGGAATCTCTTGTCTTATTTATGAGTTTTCTTGGATGTCGTGATAAAATAAACAAACTGTGCGTCCAAGTCAGGTGGTGGGTTTAGTTTAGTTTTGTTTCGTTTTTGACCTAACGAAGCGAGTCAGTTTTCCTCAGTATTACAGATCGCATAGTGTTTCGAGGTTTTATGTAACTGTATAATTATGTATGCTCACTTCAAAAGAAGGGGGGAGGGAGGTGCTGAATAAACCAGAGCTATTCTTATTCTCCCTCCCTCCTCTTACCTTTTGCAAACGTCACGCTCTGACGCCACATCTGGTGTCTTCCTCCTTTGTGTGGGTTTGTGGGACTTTTTCCCCCCTTCTTCTCCGTTTCACCGCTGTGAGCTTTATGTCTCTGAAATTCAACCGTGTTGTAACAGCTGTTATATTTATTAATAATCTCGAAGTAAATATTTCAAACACATCACTTGCTATCGCTGTAACACTGGAACACGTACCAAATGAAAGCGTTTATCACAGAGTCCCCCTCGTCGTGATGGTCAGCTTCACGAATGACAGAGTTCAACAATGGACTCACTGTACATATTGATGGCCAAAAAGCGTATACAGGAGGTATCAAGATGTTCCCTCCGTTTATTGTTCCTTTGGCGGTCAGGGCTCCGATTGACAGGGTTATTAAATCACAGATCCTTTACTGGAAGGAAAAGATGTTGTACCTGCAGCCCCATGCCGAGGCAAGGCTGTCGGAGCCTAGCAACCCACCGCTATCTCCGTGTAAACCTCAACCGTTGCAGCATGACGTCACACAGACTTGGCAGGCGATTGGCTGATTAGAGTTTCTAGAGTCATATATAGCTTTTATTTATAGGACTTTTGTTGGTGGCGGTAGTATGAACTTATCTCCTGGATTTATCTAGCTTTTTTTATTTGTCTCAACCCCAACAACACAAATATGTGAGCAGTACGAATTTTCTAGGACAACCGCTATCTCCGTTAATTTGCCGTGTAAACCTCACATCTCTTTTTTTTAAATGATAAACCTTACGTTCTCGTCTGTCGTGTAGCAATGATGCCCCTGCCCCTAAATAGCTCGTTAACCTCCAACTTATTACCCACTCCTACACAAAATAATTTTATTTATCTATTTGCAAAAAATATGTACAACTTTCATGAATCTCCAGTCTTTTCCACTGACACAGTCAGCAACCAAAGTGGTTAGTAATATATTATCATACACTCACTTCTACTGGACCGGCTCAGATTTGAATTTATTATCACCAGTATCCCACTGAGGTAGGGTTTTTCCCTACTTGTCAAATAGGTTTCAACAAGTTAGAATTAACAGATTTTTTCCTTCCTTTTTTGACTTTTCTTGTTTGTGGTTTCCAGCAGAGCTCAGTTCTTGGGCTCTTGTTTTTTATAATGAACATAACACTAATAAACAGTTATAATTTGCACCTTGAGGATTCCATGTAATTGTCCTATGTTGTGTTCGTCTTGGAACCTAGTTGTCAGCACTAGCTTAGTGAGCGGGCTGATTACATTTACTAGGGATCCTCTGTATGCACACGGTGTGTACCGAGGGTTAGCTGTGTGAAGACTAGCGTCGTTGTAAAGAAAGGGATGGCAGATCTTTTTAAGAGGATCTGCCAAATTCCTTTCTTTCGGCCCTCTCTTTGCTACATGTTTGGGTACGGTAAGCTCCCTTGGTCGCATGCGTCTGCATACGGTTACTTTGAGCGTTTCAAGTACTTCTTGTTGTATTGAACATAACACTGTTGTCTACTCTGCTCAATACGTTTTCTGTAGGACAGCATTTTTTGCCGATGACACTGAACGCTGCTACAATCTCTGTTGTGCCTGCTGCTGCTGCTTATTGTGCCCTCGCAAACCTAAGACGATGTTGTCGAGCTGTAAAAGACTGGATGAATTCTACTATTAAAGTTAAATGACCAGAAAACAGAGGTGCTGGTTTGTGGGCTTAAAGAGACGATCCTTCTGTCCATTTTAGTCGCTACCTGTTGGTGATGCACACATTTCGTTTTCCTCCTTCGTAAAATAACCGGGAGTGGTTCTCAATTGCGACCTTTCATTTGACAAACAGATCTTTTCTGTTTTAAAGTCTTCATGTAAGGTCCCGAGCTAAGATCCGCCTTTCATTAATACTAAAGCTGCAGAGTCTTGCACTGTGTCACTGAATCTGTCAAGACTGGACCATTGTCTGCTGGCTGGTCTCCTGGGGCTGCAGGCCAAACGTCGTACAAAACGCAGCTGCTAGAGTTGTGACGAGATCGCGCAAGCTCGATCACATTTTGTCACAGTCAGTGAACGGAAACTCCCCCCCTCCCCTGCGGGCGAACATCCGCTCGTGGATAGTGGGCAATGTGTACTCACCCCCAAGAGTGGGAATTGTCCACTGCAAGGGAGAGAACGCAAACGGAGGGACGAATGACAGCGTAAATGAAGGGGTTATTTATTGCGCTGATCTACATTACTACCGTAGTAATGTAGGTAAGTGGGCGATTGAGCTGGGAGTGGCTTAAGGACTGAAAGGAGGTGAATGTTTGTGTTTGTATTTATCCCTATTTCCCCCTTGTCCTTACCTTTAATGATTTTATTTTACTTTTTGGAATGAATGTGTAGTGTTATTTTGTTGGCACGACAGGAAGAATGATCATATGTGTCATTACTGTATGTTGTGTTTGTTTTTTCAAAGAGTTAATTCTATAGTTAAGGAATTATTGAGTGCAATTCTTTATATACCATGAAAATAACCCATTCCCCTTTTAGCGCCCCATAGGTGTTTGGGTCGAGAATTGATTCTACATTCTATAGCTATTGAATGCAGTTCTTTAATAATAGAATGCAACTTTTTATGTACCATTAGAATTATATCCATTGCCGTCTTGGCGACCCATCACACACACACATGTTTAGGGGTGTTTCGGTAGGTTTCATTAAGGGTGGGAGCACTGACAGTGGCGAGGGGGGGGGGAATGTGACGTGGCGGGCCGTACCTTAACTTATTGGACTCGACTTCTCAGAATTACTGGACAAACTTTTATGGTGATCTCGTAAAATGTAGATTTAATTGAGCAATCGTCACCAAAACCTTTACTGCAACAGGTCAATGCTTTCTACACCAAAGGGTGACGACGCTATGAAATAATGAGAATAACTAGAGAAATCTACCGAGGGAAACGATTTTCATACTCTGACACGTTCGCTCAGTCTCACACAGGCAAAACACTACTAGCTCAAGAGCCCCCACCCTCTTAAAAGACACAACTGCAGCGAACTGTTATTCAACATATATTTCAAACACTAACTGGCTCGACAACATCAAATATATCTACAGATTATTTACAAAGAATCACCGTGCTCGTGTCTAGGGTAAGACGCTGCCTGATTACGTCATACCACGTGGTATCAGACAAAGAAGATAATCAAACTCCTGAGGGGAAATCAAACTGCAAAACAGCCTATGATCCCGCTCAATACACAGATACAGTAAGTGACCGACAACAGAGCTCCTACTCTCGTCACTATTGAAACAACTGCTTTACCGCAATACACAGCTCTAAAGCTATTCAACGACCGACAAAGAAGTTATGACACTGTACAACCAGCACTACCTCTCTGTACCCTCTTGGCGTACTTGCCCGGCCACTAGCTTATGACGTCAGGATAAAACCACCTATCTTAAATCTACCCGAGTCCCAGACTCTAAGATAATCTATGGCAAGAGCAGTCCTACAAGGCACAACCTAGGACGGTGCTGCTTAGACAAAGTTAACATGCTGCCACACCTGGGACTGATGGCGTAGCACGTACGGGCCTCAGTCCCACCAAGTCACACTATACTGACACCGGGCCAACCAGTCCTAGTACTGTTCCCTGTAGTGCCAAGCGTCTGGCAGGGCAGCCACTAGATCACCAATTTTTAAGTCTTAGGGTTGCGAACACCGACCTCCCTTTTTAACAACTAGACCACCGAGGCGGTCCAGTGGCGAGGGGGCAGGTTGACCTCATAGCTGACTGCAACGTTCGAAATTCCCTTTCTGACTGTGATGGAGCAGGTTCGCTCCTGTAAACTTTCTTCTCCCTCTCTCTCTCTCTCTCTCACTCCAAACCAAGGAGAAACTTCGCCAGAATCCGAATATGTAGTTGTTAGTATCTGTAACTATCCTAGAAGGATGTAGAAACGTTTAAAGAGAGTGAGCCTAGCACAGCACGCCGTAAGATGACCCAGCGCGTCACAGCCATTGTTCGCTGGGCACCACTCGACCTGGGCACCCCCCCCCCCCCCCCCCCCCCCCCCCCCCCCCCCC
>SMGT01011878.1:67800-78440 GCA_004794575.1 Lanistes nyassanus | reverse complement strand
CTAAAAGGCCCTAAAAAGGCCCTAAATTTGATCTCAAGGAGCTTGTATGAACCCTGTCACAGCCCGCAACATCTCCCCTCCCCCTCCCACTCCCCCTCCCCAAAGAAAAGAGAGAGCAATTGCTAACAAAACACTTATTTATTTATATACAACTGGTGAATCGGTAACAAAAGGTATTTACGATATTCCACTGACATTGGCACATCGACATAGCGTCAACATTCGTAAACGTATCTACATCAACCGTACCCTACACAAAAGAAATATCTGCAGCATCAACCGTACCCTACATAAAAGAAATATCTACAGCATCAACCGTACCCTACACAAAAGAAATATCTACAGCATCAACCGTACCCTACATAAAAGAAATATCTACAGCATCAACCGTACCCTACATAAAAGAAATATCTACAGCATCAACCGTACCCTACATAAAAGAAATATCTACAGCATCAACCGTACCCTACATAACAAGAAATACCTACAGCATCAACCGTACCCTACATAAAAAATATCTACAGCATCAACCGTACCCTACATAACAAGAAATATCTACAGCATCAACCGTACCCTACACAAAAGAAATATCTACAGCATCAACTGTACCCTACATAAAAGAAATATCTACAGCATCAACCGTACCCTACATAAAAGAAATATCTGCAGCATCAACCGTACCCTACATAACAAGAAATATCTACAGGATCAATCGTACCCTACATAAAAGAAATATCTGCAGCATCAACCGTACCCTACATAACAAGAAATATCTACAGCATCAACCGTACCCTACATAAAAGAAATATCTACAGCATCAACCGTACCCTACATAGCAAGAAATATCTACAGCATCAACCGTACCCTACATAAAAGAAATATCTACAGCATCAACTGTACCCTACATAAAAGAAATATCTACAGCATCAACCGTACCCTACATAACAAAAGAAATATCTACAGCATCAACCGTACCCTACATAAAAGAAATATCTACAGCATCAACCATACCCTACATAAAAGAAATATCTGCAGCATCAACCGTACCCTACATAACAAAAGAAATATCTACAGCATCAACCGTACCCTACATAACAAAAGAAATATCTACAGCATCAACCGTACCCTACATAAAAGAAATATCTACAGCATCAACCGTACCCTACATAACAAAAGAAATATCTGCAGGATCAACCGTACCCTACATAACAAAAGAAATATCTGCAGCATCAACCGTACCCTACATAACAAAAGAAATATCTGCAGCATCAACCGTACCCTACATAACAAAAGAAATATCTGCAGCATCATCCGTACCCTACATAAAAGAAATATCTGCAGCATCAACCGTACCCTACATAAAAGAAATATCTACAGCATCAACCGTACCCTACATAAAAGAAATATCTGCAGTGTCAATAGTTCTCGCGGGGCTGGAAATGTCCCGGAAATCTTCACAGTAGAGTCCAATGACTGATTGGGGATATTGGCATTTATGGTACAATTTGTTTCAGAATTTTATGGGTATATTGATATTCATGCTACAGTTTCAGACTTTAAAACCTGTCGTGCAAAGTTTGACAGGAACTTTCCATTTTCGACAGTTGCCGCGGCATGTCGCTTGTCAACCCTGTCCAGCAGCGCAAATTTGTGCTGGTGACAACGCTAATGATGTTGACACTGAAACAAACTTTGTTGCTGAACTGTTTTACGCAAGAATTATGTGTGTGCGTTTGTGTGGGTCACATCTCAATCAGGATTTCGCAGCTGCTGACGAATTTAGAAACTGCCGCGGAGCGGGTGGCGAGTGCGTAGAATTGTTCCTAAAGCTAATGTCACACGAGAAGCTTAAAACGCTGTGTCTTCAATCCATGTTTTTGCGAATCAGTTTCGCTTCATGCTATGCAAAACATGCTTTGCTCCATGCTTTGTTACTTGATCGAAGCAGACAGCCCACGAATACATCGAAACAGTACACAGATTCTCTTCTCCCTTCAGCTAGTAAAAGATCCACGAGTTATTCCCCTTTTTCGGCCACTGACCTATCTGTACGTCAGGGGTTGGAATGCTCGCGTTTAATTACGAAGTCCACTGCGCTTTTAATATGGTTCGTCTAATATCCTATGTAGATTCATGGGATTGAAATATTTCGGCCAGAATCAGTGTATTTTCGATTGATAAGCTGTCAAGCAGTCCTGTTGTTTTTGTTGTTGGTCGAGGCGTCATATGATCGGTATATTTCATTGACTTGCGCGCTCCGAATCACGAAATGCGAATCACGATGTCTAGATCAGGCCCTAATTACGAATCAGCGAATAACGATTGCACGATTATGTTTTGCATGTCATGTCACACGAAAAACGCATAAAAGCTACATTGAATCATCGCGATTTGATTTTGCTGCGAATCAAATCACATCCGTGTGACATGATCATAACAAATGCGCAGGGGAAAAAAACCGCCTCTTTCTTGGTGAGTTGATGAGAACTGTTTTGTGTTGTGTGACAGTTTTGAATAATTTTCGTAATTCAGTCTAAACATCAGTGATGCATACATGCCGTGACATGGAGGATAATGCTGAGTGAGCCGAGGTTGCATGAGGTTGGGATGGAAAGCAGCGAAAATCTGTTATCACGTAAGAGAAACAAAACCAGGAAAATAATCCATATCTTTTTATACTTATATGCGGTAGTGCAACCATTAGTTTGAGTAATTGCATATAGTGGGGAGGAGAATAGATTGCTGAAAAGGAAAGTGGAAACGCAGATGTGATTCGCGGGACTGGAGTAGCACCACGACATGCCAGAGCCGCCTTAACAGAAGCTTGATAACCACTCTAACAGTTGTACATTATTCTATTTTCGGTTCAAATGCATGAAGCAAAATTGATTCGGCTATTGTTTTAGCTTTTTAAACCAGTTCTCGGATTCATTCTGCGTTAAACATTTGCCGACTGTCAGATTTAGATGGATGCATCCGTCCTGGATATTTGTGCAAGGGCCGGTAGACAGGACACAGAGGACCAGCCCTGACATGGCGAATAACCCTAGACTCAAATCTGAAGACCATAGGAAAGTCTGGGGGGAGAGGCAAACCGGATTGCCCAAAGAGACAACAATTAATGAAGTGTTGTGCGCCGGTCGGAGCACAAAGCACTAATCGAATCTGTCTCTCTGCTCTTCAAAAGTCAACACAGTGGTGGGATCTGTTATGTCAAGGAACAAACTGAACACCTGGAGTCTTACGCTGGACGTGCTACCGGAAAAGTACTGCCGATCGCGCAATATTCGACCAAGTCAAATAAAAGCTGTCGTTCAAAGAAAATCTAGTCTAATCACTTACAATGAAAGATCATTTAATTTTAAAAATGAATTGACAGATTCAAACAAAAGGAGCTGGGCGAATTTTAGGATTGTTTTTACATAGGCCCTATAGCTCACGCACGTGCGCCTGGCCTCACGACATCTTTGCAGATAACAGGGTGCGGTAAAGCGAGTGCGGTCGGGCAGGTCGAAGTAGCCCAGTGCTACGCCACTAGCTTGCCTTGTGATCAATTTTACTTTGAGTAACGCAGGAAATGTCACGAGCGCCACCTATTCTGATTCTCGTCCAATTTAAACACATCACACCTTCCTTTCCCGCACGACAAACACGGGAAACAAGGCCGAAGCACGTCTTTTCGTTCTGTTCTTGGGTGGCTGAAATATACTGCGGTCTTCGAAGAGTATTAGCTTTGTTAGGAGGGGCTGCAAGGAAGCCGAAGGCACTGACAAACGCAAACACGCTCCATGTATCTTAGCATTCAGAGAGAGGGGGTGATGGGGAGAGAATGTCTGAGATCCAATGGTTGATTCGGTAAGCTGCTGTTTTCGAAGGTCAAGATGGTACTTTTATTTCCTAAGCGACTTGTTTCAGTGTCGTTGAGTATCATAGGTGCTGTTTTCTATACTCTAAAAGTGTTCTAAGTCCTGAGAAATGTCTGCCATCACGTCTCCCTTAGAGACCATTCGGTTGGTTCTGATGAATCTACCATTCACCTGTTTGTTTAAAAATCTGGGATCTTTGATGCCTGTTTTCTCGTTCACTGGGAATATACTGGGCGGTTTTGTCAGGATTTTCATTCTGAACATGTTACATTTTTTTGGGGGGTGGGGGGTGAGAGGAACGTCACTTTTTCGCAGGGCATTTGGTATCGACCTTTCTCGTCAGTCAAGCTTGAAAGAGGAGAAAAGCGGAACAAGTTAGCATTTTGTGTGCCTGTCGCGTGAAGTCATTCTAAACGTTTTCAGCCTGTTTCAAGCTGACTATTACAGACTGAAATCTGTTTCTAGAATCACCATAAGGAGGTTTCTTGCAGCCTTTTGTCGGTCCCCCTACCCCTAAATTCCCATTTGCATTTTGGCTGAACGAACAGTCTTGGGGAGTAGTCATCATCAACATAAGTCAGGGGTTGTTTTTTTAAATCTCTGTGATTCGGTCTTTATTAGTCCTGTGAGTTTACTTCGTGGTAAAATGTGCTTGACGCTGTCTGATTACATCCCGATAGTCGAAAGTGTTGTGAAATAAAATACAAGAAGAAAAAGAAAGAAGAAAGAATGAAAAAGCTGCTGCCATCAGCTGGTCTTCGTTCCTTTTTAAGACAATAGGATATATAGATGGGTATATTTGCATGTGCGTATATATATATCGAGAGTCCACAATGGAATGTAACAATTAGCGGTTGCGCAGATAGTCGGATAGGTGTCATGCAGGCCGCAGGGGTTTGTCTGCATCTTTGAAGTCTATTATCCTGAATGCTGTGAAGGCCCCACTCCCCTAAAAAAAAAATTGAACGACAAAAGAGATAAGAAGGAATAAATACAAATAAAGACAGGCAGCCAGGCAGGAAGAAAGAAGATCAAAAGTCAGCCAGCTTTGTCTCGAGGCGTTTCGAGGTTTAACATCCTGCGGTGTGATCTTCCTGCTTTGCAAGCAGCCACAGGCGCGTTTCACAGGCGCGTGGCGCGCGAGCCACGCAGCGTGTGCGACGTCGTTCGTCCCCCTGGCGCCGGTGGAGCTGGCCTTAGCCGTGTCTGGTTGGATAACCCGGATCAATACGTGCGCCCGAGCGATGCGCCAGGCGTCCTCTAGGTTCGCTCCCCCTGCGTGCAGTGCCGTGCCTGTCTGAGCGCTGTTTGCACGCGCTTCTTCCTCGGCGGATTTGTGGCGGCTTTTGTTTCCTGGCCACTGTGCTGCTGCTGCTGTTCATGCTGATGCAGCCGTGCGCGGACGGCGGGACTCCTCGGCGGCCAAACAAACACCGGTTGTTTCATCAGCGGCCTTCCGGCGGGAACCACCCACATACGCACGCGCGCACGCAGTGGTCGGGGAGCTGCGCTGCGACTTCCAGCTGTCGGTGCGCACAGATGCTTGCGCTTTGACCCGTCAGTCGTTCGTCTGGAGAAAAGACGCACAACAATGGAGGCGGGGGAGCATCTGGAACTGCACCGACAACCCATGCGGCGCTGCATGACAACCTGAGGGTCCTTCATGGTGAGCTTTGAGAGCAATTAACACGCTGGCCCGGATGTTTGTATTTGGGATCTTCGTGATGAGTGCGTTATGCATTACTTGTGAGATGGAAATAATTCGCTTTCCTTAAGAAAATCTTGCTATTCTGTTTTCTTTAGTCTAAGGCTCTTTTGCTTCATCAATTTAACTGCGAGATTCGTGTAGAGCGTATTATAGATAAAATGTGATACTGGTCATGCCTTTATACACTGTTATCACACTACTATTAACAGTTACATATACGTATCACGTTCTGTTGCTCGTTATTCTCCAGCTACAATGTACGAAACCTGTTGTATACTGCACGTCGGTATGAGATTTCCAGCCAGGGTTGAAAACGTGCCGTGCAATATTGAATATTAAACATTGCAAGGCACAAGGAGGTAATTTGACGATCAATGAAAAGGAATTGCAGTGTCTGTTCGTTTGTTCAGTTTCTTGCTAAATCCATTCCCCACCACCCACCCGCTCCTCCACCGAGTCCAAAGAAAGGTCTCTGAGTGCGCGCCATCGTGGATTCTTTCCGGAGACAGGAATTGTCCCACCCAACATTTTAAACGCTTTTTTAAGCTGCAGTGGTTTTTTTTTAATGTAAAGGTGTGCTTTTATAGTGATTTCAATTTGCTCTGTTCGATAGTTGTGTACAGGTGTATACACCAGTCATAGACCAGGCAATGTTTTTCTGTAGGGAAATAAAATTAAATTGCATCGAAGCTGGTAGTAACGATTTAGTGATTTTTTAAAACATAGAAATATTGATGGAAGCACGTCCTTTAATTAAATCGCCTCACGACAGTTAAATGCTCATGTGTGTTCGCATGCTTTGGTGGTTGGATGTGTGTTCAGATTCTCCTTTTCTGGGGAAGGTTCACATGTTTGTGTTCCCAGTCCCCCCCCCCCACACCACCACCACCAACAACCGCTCCATGAGCTTTTAGCTCCTTGTGTCACCATTGATGCATTTATTCTCTTTAAAATGGCAGTTTTAAAATCACACAAAAACAACCCCTCCCAAATTTTCCTTGCAAGCTGCGTCGAACAATCCCTTGAACTCAAACATTAGCAGAATCGAGTTCGCTTGGTTCAGTTGTGGTGAACATTGGCAAATAGGACGTGCGAGGGCTTACCCTATTCGGAACGCTTTGTTAATAATATTTTATTTTATTTTGACACATTAGGAACTCTGTTTGGCCTGGCAACGTGAACGGAAATGTGCACGGCGCCTCGGTTCCACCAACACTACTGTGCGCGAGCCACTGAGGATTCTCCAGGTCGCGAACAGCTGCAGTTCACTTTTTAAAAAAATGCCCCCTGCGTCTATGTCGAGGATGACAAGCTAAGCTTGCCGTGGTATAACTGATGGAGCCTAGCAGCTGGCGTGCACCGGGGTGACACCAAAAATTAAAACCGTTGCTGTACTGGCAGCGCCATGTCGACTCCTCTGGCCCTCCTGCGAGGACGGTGGCACAAACAGTGATAACGTGCTCCTGACCGCCCACAACGGGTTCTGATTGTGTTCAGAGACTGTTCTGCTGTTGCTGCTGATGCTGATGCTGGCCAGAGGCCTGCGAGTCATGGCACAGAGTAATTGCACACTCGGAAATCTAGCAAAACGTATCACCATCCGTCAAATGTTTGCTAAGCATTTGCATGACAAAGCTCGTGGTGCTGCTAGCCAGTGTTGTTCGTATTTCGAGGAAGGCTCCCGTACTGATTTGGGCTTGTCAGGGGAAAGATATTGGGGATCTCGGCATACCGTACCTGGACAGTTCTGCTTCATCAGAACCGTTCTTATTTCCGAGAAGGCAGTATGGCTCGGGCGAACGCACTGTAAGCGAGAACGACTGCCTTGCCTGGTGAGACAAATATCTTCTGAAGCAAACTATTCAGGTCTTGGCTATCAATATGCCCGCCATCCGTTAATTTGGCAGCACGATAATTTCGCCTCAGATACCTTCCGAAAGGTCAGGGACAACAGTCTTCATAGATATGCGATAGACCTGTCGAACAATCCGTGCTTCCTTTCAGACGCTTTCTATTTTCTTCGAAAGAAAACTGTAACAGCTATCTTTTCCAGTTCAGAGTGTCAGAGGTACACCATAAACTGTGCCCTACTGAAACGTCTTCGCGATCAACATCTATCACATTTAAAGAGAGTTTTTCGTTCAAAACAGACAAGATTTGTGGACCAGTTAAACCCAACTCCGTCGCAGAGTGGTACTGAAATATCTCGCGAGGCCTGCGGCAAGATTTCTCTGACGCAAAACGCCCCCAGCCCTGCAGGGGGGAGAACTGTTTCCTTAGTTACACTTTTAACCGAGGATTTGCGGAGCGTCTCGGAGACCGAAACCACGTCTGCTCGGCCGGGCTTCTGCGATCCTTTTCGGCCAGAGCTGACGTCACTTCCGACGGAAACTCTTTTGTCTTCCTTGTTCTTGCTGTGTGGACTGCACGAGGGCTTACATCACTCAGCCGCAACGCTGAAGATCCTGTGGGTCTCGCCCGATGACGCCACGGCTGTTTTAATACTAACCGCACGTGCACCTTGGAGATCACTCTGTCTTTCCAAACCCTTCTGGTCACTCACCTGCACTTTACTGCCAGGTCTGCATGCGAGTTGGCTAACAGCCCTGTCCGTTGCACTGATGAGAAGCAGGAGGAGGGGGACAGCGCGTGCCGGGTGCCGAGTTTGGCCATGGGCAAGAACTTGCTGAGCTCGCTAGGGGCTCGCCTATCTCAGCTCAAAGTGATGTGCGGTCTGTCTGTGGACTCGGCAGCAAAAGAAGAGAAGGCCATTGCCGCGGTGCGGAGGGATCCGATCCCAGGAGCACGCTTTCTGCAAGTCTACAAGCAGCGCAAGGCGAAGAAACAGCTGGCCATCGAGTTCAAGGTAAGCTGTTAAGAACTCCGGGTGGGGGTGGGGGGATCCATAGCCTCGTTATCACATCATACAGTGACATGGCAGTGCGTTTTTGTTCTTCAAACTGGTCCTTTATTTCATGAGTGCTGTTTAGCTTGCGTTCAGCTGACTAGGCACTTACATTACATTTTAGATGTAGCCCGTTGGATTACCGCTGGAGGTCGGTATAGGTTTAGAGTTTATGTTTGGGGAGGGGTTAGGGGTTAAGAAACTAAAGCCCTTCTAAAATTTCTTGGAGTGTGTCTTCACAACTCATTATAATAAAGCAGCGTGTGGTAGCCAAGAGCTATTAACTAATGGCAACCGTCCTTTTTTTTAGACAAGAGACAAAAAGGATATTATTGCTGTTCAGTTCACGAGTTAATGATCGAGTCATTTCTTAACTAATCGACGATTAGCCTCAGATTACAGAATTTATGGTCAAGCATCTTAGATCCAAAAACCGACTAGAAGCTTTTTTTGTTTGTTTGTTTTTTTTGGGGGGGTGAGGAAAAGGCTCGCGATATTTCATGGTTTGCGCTTATCGGTTGGTTATTGCTGTCCTTTCCTACAAACAACTCTTTCTGTAAGATGACCGGCCTGAATGTGGCAGCACTGTGCAGCACTGAAGCAGAATATTCGGAGACGCTATACTGAGATTGAATTCGCGTTGTCCCCAGTCCGAGTGTTGGTCACTGTGCTGAGTTTTGTTTTGGTCTGCCACATATATAGTAGTTTGTAATACGACAATGAGACAACATAGGCCTGTACCTGGATGCATTTAAGCACGTGCGTGTGTGCCTGTGCTGTGTGTAACGAAGTCCAGCTAAAGAAATGAGGTGATGGCTCAAAACAAAGTAAGTGTATGCAGGGTCGGGTTGGTGTGTTTGTGTGGAGGGGGGGGGCTCGGATGTATGTGTGAGAGAGACTGTGGGTATGTGGTGGTGTGTTAACTGGCACTCGCTAATGCATTATTTCACTTGTACGTAATATATACACGGAACAAGATGCAAGTTGCATGAGAAGGATATTGAGCTGGGAGAAGGAATGAAAGGATTCCATCGCATGCCTATGCAGCAGAATCTTCTGCTTTTCTTTGCACACCGAACACCATGGAAACCAAATCCAAAACTAATTAGCGTTTCAAGTCACCGCAGAGACTGTGACAACGCAAAAATCTCGTTTGAATTCATGGCTTGATCACATGCATATTTCATTCAGTACCGCAAGCGGAACGGCTTTATGAGGTCTAAACTGTTTATGCTTTATGGTTATTCCTTTCTACTAAAAAAAAAAAAAACCGGACTCTCGAAAACCCCGAAGTATTTGCCCAGATACGTGGAGCATAGTGCTTATAAAGAAAAGTGGTTGGAGTTTCTTAACAATCCCTTCCGGTTCTGAGACAGCATAAAAACTTGAAGGCCGCTGGAACAGAATAATTCTGTTTAAAGAATAGGTAAAATATGTCTGTGTGTGTGGTGGTGGGGAACAACACACCAATGCAGTCCTTGTTATGTATTCACGGTCCACTGGAGGATTTTTTTTTTGGGGGGGGGGGGTGCTGACCTGTACGTACTGATGTTCGGAAACAAAGACGTATATTTTTAGCATTTAGCTTTATTCTTATCTTACATTCCAAGAGACGCGGGCGCGCCTGGCGCGGCTTGAACGATTTCACAATGACGTCATTGTCATCTCTAACGCGAAATGTCGCTGCCAGTCACGTGCCTGCAGAGGAAACAGCTGATTTACGGAGTTAACAGCCAGCCGCACTTTCTGTACGCATGAGGAGGCATTCTGCATACAGAGCCTCTGGTTCTCAGCAGCTTTTTTTTGGGGGGGGGAGGTGGAGGAGGGGTTGCACCGCTGCATTTCGGATCGAAGTTTGGACCAGGAAGTCGATAGATGTAGTCCAGTTGGCCTTCTGCTGCCTTTCTTAAGATACAGGGTTGGGGGGAGGGGAGAAAGGGTTTTTAAACACGGAGCCAGAAAACAACAACAAAAAATTCTTTCGGGCGTGGAAAGATGACGCAAAAACAGTTTATTGACCCCAGAGGTGCAATTTTAACTTAAATCATGCTTCGGAGACCTTAAGGACCCTCTCCTGCTGATTGTTTCAACTGGCTTTGCGAGACATGCGAAAAATAAAGCACGTAGCGTGTTTTCCTCGAGGGATTTCTTCAGACTATGT